>JADEYG010000006.1:0-96084 GCA_016906335.1 Novakomyces olei
TTTTTATATTTTATATTTTATTTTTATTTTTTATTTTATCATAAATGTATTTTATATTATATATCTTATCTTATTATAACTTATTATATTTAATTATATTAAATTATATCTAATTATATATTTGTGATAATAAATTAAGTATTATATGTATATATTTATGTATATATAAATTATAATAATTATTATAATATAAATATAAAAAATATAAAATATATATCATACATTTGATATAATTTGATATATATATATAATCTATAGAGTATAACATCTGTAAAAATATTTGTTTTTTTACTAATATAATATTATTAATTAATATTAGTAAAATATAATTAAATAAAAATTTAATTATAAAATGTTTTATAAAGGAATAATTAATTAAAGTATGCGAATTTATATAGAATATAGGTGTATAATATTTCAAATATTTTATATATTAAAATTATAATAAATTAATTTATTATAAATAATTAATAAGATAAAAATATAACCTAAATGTGAAAACATATAAATAAACTTATTGAATTGAAATATCTTAGTAAATAAAGGAAAATAAATCAAAATATAAGAGATTATAATAGTAGTTAAGAACGAAATTATAATAGCCATTATAATATATATTTTATATATATTATAAATTAATTAAATTTGCTAATAATTAGTGGATTGAATAAAAGGTGAACTATCATCAAAGGCTAAATACTATATAAATATCGATAGTGAAAAGTACTGTGAAGGAAAATACTAAAAAAGTTATTCTATAAGCATATAAAGATTATAATAAAATTATAATTGATATAGTAACTTTTGTATAAGCGGTCAATAAATCTTATATTTATGCAAGATAAAATAATAAATAATCAATATAATAATATATATATAAGTATAAATATAAGAACGCGAAACCTAATGATCTTAATTAATATAAGAGTTAAGTCTGAACCGGTGATTGTGGCAATAATCTCGGATAATATTAGTTAAGTAGTGAAATGTTAAACGTATTAGGTTATAGCTCGTTTACAGCGAAATATATCTAAGTATAGTAATAATATTTATAATTAATAATGATAATGCTATTTATTATATTAGGCTTTAATATAAAAATTACTATTATAATATAATCAATGAATTATAATTAATTTAATTTATTATTAATCAGGTTATTAGTGATAAGGTTAATAATCAAATTGGAAACAACCAAACACATATAATAAGGTCCTTAAAATATTATTAAGTGTTTTTAAAGAATAATTATAGTTTATACAATTTAAATATTAGCTTGGAAACAGCTATTATATAATGAACACGTAATAGTGTATAAATCCATTTATCTTATATATATATATTATTATATATATATAATTAATATTATAATTAACTGAAAATTTATCGGGACTAAAATAATATACCGAATTTATGTATATTATTTTAAATATAAATAAAACTATTTAATTTAATTAATTTAGTTTAAATAATAATATATTTATTATAATATGGTAGCTGTATATACAATATATGTATGATGTATAATAATTATAATATTATATTGACATATTTGTAGAAAGAATTTTGACATGAGTATTGCATAAAAGATTAATATATATAATATATATATAATTATTATAAATAAAAAAAAATAAATAATAATTATAAAATAATCTTCACCTAAACTCTAAAGATTTAATAAGAAATGTTAAAATCATTTAAAGATAACAATAAACGGTATCTAAGTATAATATCGATAGATATATACGATGATAAAATATTTTATTTATAAAATTATATAAAATAAATATATAATCAGGAAAAATTAAATAAATATAAACCGTACTTTAAACCGACACAGGTAGAGTAAAAAGCATAAAAGTGCAACGGTGTTCAGATAACTATTATAAAGGAACTCGGCAAATTAAGGACGTAACTTCGGGAAAAGTTCTGATTATTATAATAATATATTATATTATATTTTATTTTATTCTATTATTATAATGGTTTCAATAAAGCTTGTTTATACAACTGTTTATAAAAACATAGCACTTTGCAAAAAAGTTAATTTTTAGTATAAAGTGTGATACCTGCTCAATGCTATTAAATAATAAATATATTATATAAATTTATATCTATTTATTTATATATAATATTTATGTAATATATATTAAACAATAGTAAATGGCAGTCTTAACTATAAGGATTCTAAGGTAAATTAGATTATCGTTGCCTTAATTATAAATTCCACTATATGCTAAGAAAATCTTATAAATATATATATACAATAAATTTATTTTATTATTATATTAAATATAATATATTATTAAATATAATATATTAACTTAAACTATTATATTTTACAATAAATATATTATTAAATATTAAATATATTATTATATATTATTAAGTATATAATACTAAAAGTATATAATTAAATGTTTAATATAAATATTATATAATAATTATAGTTATTAATAATATATTTAATAATGTATAATAATTTATGATAATAATCATAATCATAATAATAATAATAAATTATATAATAATATAATAATATAAATAAAATAATAACAAATATTATAAATGTTAACTGTATATTAGGTGCAAAAAATTTTAAATTTTTTTAATAAGATATTTGTTATATTTATAATATTAATATTATTAATTATTATTAAATATTTAATTTAATTAATATCAAATAATATATAATATATTTATTTAATATAAATAATATAATAAATTTAATATTTATAAATCAATTAGCAGGAAACTTATAATAATATAATAAAGATATAATATATATTTAATAATAATATTTTATTAATATATATATGTATATAAGTTATATTATATATAAGGATCCTCAGAGACTATACGTGGATAATATAATATATATATAAATTAAATAAATGTTTTTATATTATAAATAAAATAATAAAGTAAAGATTATAGATATATTATATTATATTAAGAAATAGTCCAAAATATTTAAAATAATTATTTATTTGATATTTTATTTATAAATAAGTTATTAAATTTCTAGTGCAAAAATTTTAGTTTTAATTTTAATTTTAATTTTAATTTTAATTTTAATTTTAATTTTAATTTTAATTTTAATTTTAATTTTAATTTTAATTTTAATTTAAAATCTAATTTAATTTAATCTAATTTTTTTGCATGGTAATAGCATTTAAATAAATGAAATAATTAAACCAAAAATAATTTAAATATTTCACTAGAGCGAAATCTCTTGTCCACTAATTATGGTCCAGCATGAATGGCGTAATGATATAAACACTGTCTCTATAATAGACTGAAAGAAATTGGAATGGTTGTGAAGATACAATCTTATTACGGTTAGACGAGAAGACCCTAAGCATCTTAAATACTAATAAAGATTGATTATTTAATATATTTATTAACTTATTCATAATATTATATTAATATAGATAAAAATCTTTAATTTATCATTTAATTTAATATTTCATAAGTTATTATTAGTAATCTTATTGTTAAAGATTTTAATTAAAAATAATAAAATATTTTTAATAGTTTTGTTTTTAACATAAATATTAATAGTTATATTTTATTTAATATAATAAATAAAATACTATGACAATCTTTATGAGGTATTTTAATTGGGGCAATTGCTTCATAAAAAGAAATTGAAGTTACCAAATAATTCATATATATTATATTAATATTTATATTAATATAATACAATATAATAATATTAGTATTATTATATATATTAATATATATTATGATAAGATATAGTATAAATAAAATGGTAATTTATAATTAATAATCTTAATTTAATAAATTTAAGATATTATCAATATAATTAATTGATAAAGATAATTAATAATATTTAATTGTAGAACTATGTCTAACTTAAAGATTGACAAATCGATAAGATTCGTAAGGATGGAATAATAAACCTAAACTAATAAATAGAAATGGTTTAGATAAAGATATAAGATACGCTAGGGATAACAGCCTAATTGCTTAAGATAGTACATATTGGCTATAGCAGTTTGGGACCTCGATTTGAATATAAATATTAATATAAATATAAATATAAATATAAATATAAATATAAATATAAGAGTTAAAGTTGAGGTAAATATTATATATAAATAGAATATATAATAATAAATTGGGTTAATTGACAAGAATAACTTATTATTTATATAAATATAATAAGTCAACTTGCAGCGAAACTATATATAATATAAATATATAATAACTTTGTATATAAATATATAATATAATATAAATATATAATAACTTTGTATATAAATATATAATATAATATAAATATATAATATAAATATAAATATAAATATATAGAACGTTCAACGACTAGTTAATAAATAAAATTAACCATGAAATCCAATAATTAATAAAAGTTTGGTTTGATAAATAAATAAATTTATTAATTAAATACATAGTCTGAACCTTTTAGTGATAAAAGGAAATAAAGATTAAAATTCTTTATGATAACAAAGAATTATTTAGTATAGAAATAAGTATAATATTGTTAATAAAAATAAAAATATTTAAATAAACAAAAATCATTAATAGATCATTTATTTAATATATTTGATTCTTATACTCTAAGGATAAGGGATAAGGGATAACAAAATGTATTATTATTTAATAATAAATGATTATAAAAAATTAAATGACTTTGCTTATTATCATCAAATATTTTTATTTTTATTATTATTATTATTATTATTTTTATTATAATTTAAATATAAATTTTATACTAAATAATAAATAATTGGTCGACTCTACGTAACCTATTGGTGTAGTAACTAATAAGGGTATGTTTGTTCAACATTTAAAACGTAACGTGAGTTGGGTTAATTCTTAGCCCCATATATATATATATATATGTTAACTGGATAAAAACGGTGAAGGTTATAATAAAGATTATAAATAACACCGTGGTAATCATAATAATAAATAAATATGACACTGTAACGACTAAATAAAATAAAATAAATTTGACTAACAAGTTATATATAATATATTATATATAAAATAATAGTTGGTAATACTTCCAGCAACAATATAATAATATGGTTATTTATATATTTTTGAATATATATATCCTTATTAATTGTATATAATATAGATAATTAATAAATAAAAAATAATAAAACAAATAATGATAAAACAAAGAATATTAGAATATTAGAAGATTTAATAAAATTAAGATTAATAACACCATTAAAACCATTATCAAATGATATTTTAAAGATAATAGAAAAAAACTTATTAAAATATAAAATATTAAATGTAGATAATATAAATGATGAGTATATAAGTGGTATAATACAATCAGATGGTAGTTTTTCATTAACTATAAGAAAAACAAGAGATTATATACATATAGTACCAAAATTTACATTAAGATTAAATAAGAATAATAAAGATTTGATATTAAAAATTAAAAGTGTATTAGGTGATGTAGGTAATTGAAGTTTAAATAAGAAAGATAATACAATATGTTATGAAGTGACAAAATTAAAAGATTTAGATCAAGTAATAATACCTTTTTTTACAAAAAATGATTTAAAAAGTAATAAACATTTAAATAGTTTTATAATATTAAAATACATTGTATCAATAATGAAAAGAAAACTTCATATTAAGGATAATAGATTATTGTTAGATATGATAATATTAGGTAGTAAAATGAATGATAATTATTTGTATAAAGATATACATAAAAAATCAATAAATATAATTCATAATGATGAAAAATATAAAAAAGATATGATGAAATATGTAAGATATTTAAATAAAAGTCAACAAGATATTGTAATAGATCAATTATTAACAAAAAATACTGAATTAGAAATAAATAATATGATGTATAATTATAATCCTACATCATTTAACGCAATGTATTTGCATGGTTTAATAGATGGAGATGGATCTATTATAATATATAACTCTTTATCTAAATATGTAAGATTTACTATAAGTATAGCACAAGATTATACAAATTTAACATTACTTAAAGATTTATATAAATATTTTGGTGAAATAGGTAGTATAACTAAAATATCAAATAAAGGTTATAGATATGATATAAAAAGTAAAAAGGATATTATAGAAAAAGTAATACCTTTATTAGAATACAAATATAATAATAATATTCATTTAGGTGTATTAAAAGGTTATAAATTAATATTAATGAAAATAATATGGGATATAAAAAATATATAATATATATAAATAATTTATATATTGTTGAAGATATAGTCTAAATAAAAGTAAGAACGTCGCGAGACAGTTCGGTTTCTATCTGCCGTAATATATATAATAAAATATCAAATTTTCCTTTAGTACGAAAGGACCAAGGTAAAATTAACCAATGGTGTTATTGTTATTTATATTTAATATTAATAAATTAATTATTATTATTATATCTATAAGTATCTCGCAATAAAGCTAAGTTAATAATAAATAATTATTGAAAGCATATAAAATATAAGAAGTTAATTGATGGATTATTTATAAAAATACATTATAGATTATAATGAATATAATATATATATATAAAATAATATATATATATATAAATAGGTAATAATTGTAAATATAAAATCTATAAAATATAGAAATTATAATTGTTTATAATTAATAATAATTATAAATAATAAAGATATATTATACTAATTTATAATATTTTAACTAAAATATCACAGATTGTTATCATAAATAAAATATAAAATATAAAATATAAAAGTCTAATTAATTTAATTGGTAAAATGCATATCTTGTAAATATGTTACTAATAGTTCGATTCTATTATTAGACAATATAAAATATAAAATATTATAAAAAATAAAAATATTAATATTTTTTAATATTGGATAACTTATATTTATAAATAAAAGTTTGATAAATATTTCATATTTATTTTCTAAGAAATAATAGTTTAATAAATAAAAAGATTTTAATTTTTAATAAACAAAGACAAATATAAAATACAAATCAAAGTCTTTAATAAAATATTAAAAATATTAAATTTTAAGTTAATAACCAATAGAACAAATGACCGAGTCAGGTTTAAGGTGCTATACTTGAAATATAGTGTAATATAATCTATTACCACGTGTTCGAATCACGTTTTGTTCGTTAATATAAATTATATAATAATATTTATCATTAAATATAATATAATATCATTAAATATCATTAAATATCATATTTTTAATAGATATTATAGATTTAATATTTTATTTTATTTTATCTATCGACTTTGGTTTTAATATACAATTAATAAATATTAAATATATTATATATCTTATATAATAATAATAATAATATAAAATAAGGGGGATATAATTTAATAGGCTAGAATATTGTAATTGCACTACAGTTATATGGGTTCAAATCCCATTATTTCCATATTAAATAATATAAATTTTATTTACCATAAATAAACATAAACAATTAATAACTACTATTAATATTAATATAATAAAATAAGCCTGATTAACTTAATGGTTAAAGTGTGATATTGAAGATGTTAATATAGTGGTTCAATTCCATTATTGGGCATAATAATAATAAATTTAATATAATATATAATATTAATGGTTATGATGAAATTGGTAGACATGTATAATTTAGGATTATATAATAATAATAAATATTATATGGGTTCAAATCCCATTAACCATAATTATTATTAAAATAATATAAATATAATTATAATAATAATAATAATATAAAAGTTTAAAATAAAAAATATAAAAGTTTTTAAAATAAAAAATATAAAAGTTTTTAAAATAAAAAATATAAAAGTTTTTAAAATAAAATTTTTTCACTAGAAATCTTTGTTTATTGGTAAGATTATATTAAATATATAAAATATATGTATATATAAATATATTTGATAATATTTGATAAATATCATATAAATATATTATATAATATTTTATAAATATAATATTTAATAATAGGTATCAATTATATAATATTTTATAAATATAATATTTAATAATAGGTATCAATTATATAATATTAATAATAAGTATTAATAATAAATATAAATATATAATAAGTTAATATGACATTGTTTTATTTTATAGAATACTTATAGGTGCAAGCACCTTAACATCAGTTATATATTGAAATTAATATTTTAACTACTTTATTTATAATGTTAAATATATATATATATATCTTAATACATATTATTAAGTTAATAACTAAAATAATTTATAATATTATATATATCTTATTATAATATAAATATATATATCTTATTATATTATTATATAATAATGTATAGTAGCAGATATAGGTTAATTGGTAAACTCAATGATTTCCATTCATTTGTTGTCTGTTCAAGTCAGATTATCTGTAAATATTATTATTAAATATTTAAATTTAATATAATTTCTTTAAATTGTTTATTAAATAATATTATTAATTGTTTAGTTTACTAAAAGCTAACTATTATATAATATATGAAATATATTATATCTATTATTTAATAATAATTTGATATAAAACATTTTATTTAATTGTATTAAATATATTATTTATATATTATCACAATATTTTAGGGTTAATAACTTAATTGGTAAAGGGTTTATTTGTCAGATAAATAGATGCTCGTTCGAATCGGGTTTAGCTCGATTAATATATATTATATATTATATATTATATATTATATATATACTTATATCTATATTATATATATGCTGCTTATATTTATATTATAAATATCTAATTATATTTAAATATAAATAATTAATAATTAATAATTAATAATATGATATTAAAATTACTTTAATTAATTAAATATTAAAATTTTTATTGCAAAAGCTTTATATTTTATTAATTAAAATAAAAGCATATTATTTAATTTAATATTAAAGATATTTGAATATATCTTATTTAATATTTGAGATATATAATATTATATATATATTGTTTATCAAAGTATAAACTATTAAAATATATTGTATTATATAATATTATAATTAATAATATATTTATATATATGATATATGATATAATATTATTATATTTATGTTACCATAGCTCAACGGTTAGAGCATGATACTGTTAATATTATGATATTGGTTCGATTCCAATTGGTGACTTAATTTTAATATATTATTATTTAATATATAGAATAGATAAATATATTTAAACTTAATAAATATTAATCTACATGCAGAAATTGGTAGACTGGCTAATCTTAAGATTTAGTATTGTATAAATATATGGGTTCAAGTCCCATTGTAGATATTTTAATATATATATTACATAGATATTATATTTAATATATTTGATAATATAATATAATATAATATAATATAATATAATATAATATAATATAATATAATATAATATAATATAATATAATATATCAAAGTCTTTAAATAAGTAATATATAATAATAATTTATTATTATATAGATAATATATATATATATATATTTAATAATAATATTAAATATTATAATTATAATAGTGTGTTATAATAATAATAGAAAGTTATATTTCTATGAAATAATTATATATGTAATATAAAATAATATTATATATATAAATAAAAATAAATAAAATAATAAAATGTTACAAGCAGCAAAATTCATAGGATCAGGTTTAGCAGCTATTGGTTTAGCTGGAGCAGGTATTGGAATTGGTATAGTATTTGGTAATTTATTATCAAGTACAAGTAGAAATCCAGCATTAAGAGCTCAATTATTTAGTTATGCTATATTAGGTTTCTCATTAGTTGAAGCTACAGGTTTATTCTGTTTAATGTTATCATTCTTAATATTATATGCAGCTTAATTTAATTATATAATTAAATTATCTAATAATAATATTAAAAAACAAAATATATATTTAATATTTATTGTAAATGATATAATAACTTTTATATATAATAATTAATTAATAATAATTTAATTGTTTATTTAAATTGATATCTATATCTAATCAATATATATGTATTATTATATATTAAATTAATAAGCCCTATTTATATAATTAAATATTAAAATTTTATATAAATAAAAAAATAAAAAAATAAAAATAAATTAAACTAAATAGATAATATATAATTATATTTATAATATATTGTAATTAATTTAATTAAATTATATTATATATAATAATAAATAATATAATATCTATAAATAATAAATAGTATAGTTTAAATATATATATATATATATACAAATTATATAAATAAAAGTTTATTTTAGTTTATAAATTAAAAATAATCTATTTTATTTAATTTAATTTAATTTAATTTAACAAACTTTTATAATAAATAAAATATATTTATATAATTTAATATACATAAAATATAATAAAACTTTTATTATAATTATAATCAAACTTTTATTATAATTACTTATAAATAAAAATATAATAAAATGAATACAGGTATATTATTATATATAATTGGTTTATATGGATTTATTAGTAATAGAAAAAATATAATAATTATGTTAATAAGTATAGAAATTATTTTAATATCAACTACTTTTATGTTATTATTAAGTAGTTATTATTATGATGATATATTAACACAATTATATAGTATATATATAATATCTATTGCTGGTGCAGAATCAGCTATAGGTTTAGGTATTATTGTTAGTTATTATAATATTCATGGTAATGTTATAATACAAAAATATCAATAAATATTATTTATAATTTAATATTATATATATATATTTATATATATATTATTATCAAATATTTAATATTTATTATATTATCAAATTATTTAATTAAAGTATATATATGATTATGATTATGATTATGATTATAATTATCATTATTATTATAATTATGATTAAATATATTGTATATTAATATAAAATAAATTATATATAAAATATAAATTTATAATAATGAAGTTTGTAATATAACTTAGGTTTATAAATAAAAAAATTAAAAATTTTTATTTAATAAAATATTTAACTCATTTATTGATATAAATATTAAATATATTTAGTATTTTATTAAATGTTATATATTTAATATAATTTAATATAATTAAATATGAAATATATTAAATATAAATGATATATTTGATTTGATATAAAAGGATATATTATATATTAAAATATATCTAAGTTATTTTTATTGTTATTTTTATTGTTATTTTTATTGTTATTTTTATTGTTATTTTTATTGTTATTGTTATTAAATTAAATGAAATAATAATATTATTATAATTAAAATTTTAATTTGTATTTTTGTAGAAAGAATTAATAAATAAAATATTAAATAAATTAATTTAATTAAAAGTAAAAGCTTTTATTATTTTTATTATATTTAATTATTATAATATAATATACAATATTAATAACATATATAAAAGTTTGTAATATATAATATTAATAATATATATGATATAAAAGTTTGTAATATACAATATAAATAATATACCATATTGATTTGATAATATAATAAATATTAAATATTAGATAATAATATATATTATATATATAATATTAAATTATAGATAATAGGTTGTTATATATTAATATATAATAAATAAGAGTTTGTAAAATAAATATACTAATTTATAAGAATAATAGTTTACTTTATATATATGTATATATATATAATAAATATATTATAATTATATGATAATAAAATAAAAATTTTAAAGAATAAATGTATTTATGTATATTATTATTACCATTATTAAGTTCAATATCGAGTGGATTATTAGGAAGAAAGATAGGTATAAGAGGTAGTCAGATATTATCAAGTACATTTATGATAATATCAATGTTAATAACATTATATACATATAAACATATAGTAATTGATGATAATATAATAACAATAAATATAATAAATTGATTAAATATAGAATCATTAAATATAAATTATTTAATATTATTAGATTCTTTAAGTATATCAATGTTAATACCAATAACAATAATATCAACATTAGTACATATATATACAATATCATATATGAGTAGTGATCCTCATCAACAAAGATTTTTAAGTTATATATCATTATTTACATTTTTTATGATGTTATTAGTAACAGGTTCAAGTTATTTAATAATGTTTATAGGATGAGAAGGTATAGGTGTAAGTTCATTTTTATTAATAAATTTCTGGTTTCAAAGTATAGAATCAAATAAATCAAGTATTAGTGCTATATTAGTTAATAGAGTTGGAGATATATTTATAACAATATCAATAGCTTTAATATATTATACTTATGGTAATCATAATTATAATACAATTAATAGTATAAGTATTTATATAAATAATAATACAATATTATTTACAATAGGTTTATGTTTATTATTAGGTAGTATGGCAAAATCAGCTCAAGTACCATTAAATAAATGGTTACCAGAATCTATGGTAGCACCAACACCTACATCTGCTTTATTACATGCAGCTACTTTAGTTACTGCTGGTGTATATTTATTAATTAGATCTTCTTATATTATAGAATTAAATGATACTTTATTAATTATTATTATGTTTGTTGGTGGTTTAACAACTATTATTAGTGGTTTAATTGGAGTATTACAATATGATGTAAAAAGAATAATAGCATATAGTACTTGTAGTCAAATTGGTATGTGTTTTGTTTCTATAGGTATATCTAATTATAATTTATCTTTATATCATTTAATTAATCATAGTATGTATAAAGCTTTATTATTCTTATGTGCAGGTATAATAATTCATTCATTAAATGATGAACAAGATATTAGAAAAATGGGTGGTTTAATAAATTATTTACCATTTACTTATAGTTGTATGTTAATAGCTAGCTTTTCTTTAATGGCTATACCATCTTTAAGTGGTTATTATAGTAAAGATTTAATTATAGAATTAACTTATGGTAAATATTGTATAAGTTCAATAATATGTTTTTATTTAAGTTTAATTAGTGCTATAACAACTAGTTTATATTCTATGAAAATATTATATAATATTTTTTTAAATATACCAAATAATAGTAGAAAATTTAATTATATTAATTGTTTAGAAAGTGATATATTTATGATAATACCTTTAGTTTTATTAACTTTATTAAGTATATTTATTGGATATTTAACTTCAGATATATTTATTGGACCAGGTTCAATATTATATTCAGATACTTTATTTAATAAACCTTTTAGTAATAATATATTAGATTTAGAATTTAATATACCAATTTATATAAAATTATTACCATTAATTGGTAGTATATTTTTTAGTTTATTATTATTATATTCATATGAAATATTACAAAATAAATTTATTAAAAATAAATATAATAATATTGATATAAAATTAAGTAATATAAATTATATATTAAAAAGTAATAAATTAATATTAAATATTTTTACATTTATTAATCAAAGATTTTATCATGATATTATATATAATAGATATTTAACTATTACACCTTTAAATTTAGGTTATGTATATTATAATATATTTGATAAAGGTATAATAAATAAAATAGGTCCAAATGGATTATATTATACTTTAAAAAATTATTCATCTAATATTATTTATCTTAATAATGGTAAATTATTTAATTATATTATTTACTTATTATTATTAATTATATTAAGTTTTTATATAAGTTTCTTTAATATTTCTGATCAATTATTCTTATTATTCTTTATTATATCTTTATACTTTATATAATTATTATTATTATTACTCTTTTATTTAATATTTAATAATATAATATAATATTATTTAATAATATTTATAATTAAAGTATATAAATATAATATTTAATAATAATTATTAATGGTAATAAACCATAAACACTTATTTTATAGTTAAATAGGTATAACATAATACTTCTAATATTATATTATAGGTTCGAGTCCTATTGAAATAAGAAATAAGAAATAAGTAATAAATACCTTTAACTATATTAAATATATTAATATATAATAATTCATAATAAATAAATATATTAATTATATATTAAAAATACTAAATATATTAATAATATATCTTATTATTTATTTATATAATATAATATAATATAATATCAAAGTCTTTAAAATACATATAAATATATATATAAATATCAAAGTCTTTAAAATACATATAACATATAACATATACATATAACATATAACATATACATATAACATATAACATATACATATAACATATAACATATACGTATATTATACTTAATATTATATTAATTTATAGTTAGTTATAATAGTATTAATAATAATATATAATAATATATGAAATATATAATTATTATATACAAATATATAAGATATGAATATATATAAATATATAAATATATTTAATATAATATATTTACTTTACAGTAGGTATATAATATATAATTAATAATTTAATATTGATAAATATAAATATTAAATAATATAATATAATATATTGCATATATTATATTCACTATATTAAAGTTTATAAAATATAAAAACATTAGATTTATTTATACATTTATATTATAGTTTATAATATCAAATATCTAAATATAATATATATATCTTATAATATCAAATATCTAAATAATATATATATATATTAACTATATAATAGTAACATTTAATATACATATACATATAATATTTAATACTTATATAACATTTAATATACATATAACATTTAATATAAATATTAATATCAAAGTCTTTAAAATACATTTAATATACATTTAATATACATATCTACAATATATAATATAGTTTATTTAATAATATAGTATATTTAATAATATAGTATATTTAATATAATATATTTTAGTTTATTTAATATATTATTATATTTAATATAATATATAATACTTTTAAAATAAGTATATTACTATTAATAATAACTTATAAATAATATTTAATATTAAATATATGGTATTTATTATATAATAAAAAATGTACTATTCTATTAAGTAGGATATATCTATCCTTTGTAATCAATAATGTATAATATTAGTAAAACATTAATATAATCTTGATAAACATAGCATAGCATAGGTAAAAACTTGTTAAATATTAGTATAATATATAAATATATTGATATAGATATATAAATATATAAATATATAGGTATAGGTAGATATAGATATATAATATATATATAATAATAATAGATATAGATAGATAGATATAGATAATAATATATAATATAGATATAGATAATAATATAATAATATATATAAATAATATAATATATAATATAAATAATATAATATATAATATAAATAATATAATATATAATATATATAAGTATAATAATATATAAATATAATATCTACTGATATAATAGAATATATATATATATTATATAATAATTATACATAATATAATATCTAGTAATATAATATATTACATATATTATATCTAATAATAATAGATAAATATAAAACATTAGATAATATTATACTTAATAATTAATATATATAATATAATAATATACCCTTATAATTAATATATTATAATATAATATATCTTATATATATATATAATATCTTATAAATAAATAATATAAGTATAAGTATATAATAATAAGTATATATACATTACTATAATAAGTATATACATAAATATATAATAAGATATACATATAATAGATATAAATAATATATTAAATATATAACCAATATATATTAAATATAAATAATATTATAATAAATATAATATTACATGTATAATATAAATAATATATAAACATATAAATATATAAATATATAAATATAAAGTTTATATGTTAAACATCATTTAACCATACCTGAACTATAATATTAAAGAATATACAATATATTTATTTATAGTAATAATATTAAAGAATATACAATATATTTATTTATAGTAATAAAATAATTAATTATATATATATACAACATATACATATATTAATTTATATATATATACATATTAATTTATATATACATATTAATAAATAATATATTTAATATAATAATATATTCTTAAATATAAAAGTAATATATATTAAAATAATTAATAATTATAGTTATAATAATAATAATTAATATTATTATAGTAATAATTTAAAGATAATTATAATAAATAATATCAAATAATATAATATATGTAATATATTATATCTAATAATAATATATAAAGTATAAAACATTTGTTATTATAATTAATTATATCTATAAATTATAAATATATTATTAATAAAATAATAATAATTTATATAAATTATATTTATATATAATATACATATACATATAATATACATAGTTAATATTTTATATACATATATAATATCCATAGTTAATATTTTATATACATACTAAATATTTAGTACATATATATAATATAGATATATTTTATATAGATATTAATATATAATATAGATATATATATATATAATATATATAAAGATATAAAGATGTAATATACATATATAAATATAATATAGATATATAAAATATTAAATAAATATATTAAATATAGTATATATATTAAATATAAATCTAAATATAATATATTAATATAATCCAGTAAATATAATTCAACCATACTTGAATAATAATATTAAAGAACTTATTAAATATAATAATATATTAAACATAATAATTTATTAAATAATATAATATAGATAAATATATAAAATATATTAAATATCATAATTTATATATATAATTATAATTCTAATTGTTATAATTATAATTTATATTGTTATTATATAAATTATCCATTAACTATAATTATATAATAAATCTAATAAAATAATATAATATATTGCATATATTATATCTAATAATAATAAATAAATATAAAAACATTTGATATTTTATTTATTAATAATATTTATATTTATTAATAATATATAATTTAACTATAAATATATAAATATATAATATAGATATATAAATATGATATATGATATATAATATATATATATATAATATTAAAATAAATATATCTTTTCTATTATTTACAATAGATAAATATATTAAATATAATAAATATAAAATAATATAAAATAAATATAAATAAAAAATATAAATAAATTTAAAGTCTTTGATTATATTAATAAGAATCAATATATAATTTAAAAGATCTTAGATTATATATAATATATATAAATTATAAATTAACATTACCTTTCCTTTATAGTAAATTATAAACTATATTAAATAATATATATTATAATATACTTAATATAATATACTTTATATTAAATATTAAATATAATATATTAAATATTTAATATTTAATAATATAATCTAATATAATCTAATATACATATACTTTTATATTAAATAAAATAATATAAAGTTAATATCTAATCTAATATATTAAATAAAATAATATAAAGTTAATATATAATATATATAATAATAATGTATATTAAATATATATATATATAATATTTAGATAATATACTTTATCTATAAAGTTAATAAATATAATATCAAATAATATAATATATTGCATATATTATATCTAATAGTTATAGATATATGTATAAAAACATTAGATATTTTAATAAAATATATAAATAATATATACAAATATATATATACATATAAATAATATATTTATAAATATAAATATAATATCTATAAACTAATAAATATAAAATATAAATAAATTTAAAGTCTTTGATATAATATAAAATATAAATAAATTTAAAGTCTTTGATATAATATTAATTATAAATAAATTTAAAGTCTTTGATATAATATTAATAAGAATCTATATATTATTTAAGAAATATTAAATTAGATTTAATATAATAAATAATAATATATAATATAATATAATATAATATATTAAATATAATATATATAAGATAATATTAATAGTATAAATAACATTATATAAATATAATATATATATATATTTTAATAAGTAATAAATAATAAATAATAAATAATAATATATAAATATTAAATATATATAAAGATATAAATATTATTATTCTATAAAGATAGAATGATAGTAGGAGCAAAAATAATAACTATAAAAATAATAGTTATGTAAATAATTATATAAATAAAAATAATTATATAAATAAAAATAATTATATAAATAAAAATAATTATATAAATAAAAATAATTATATAAATAAAAATAATTATATAAATTTTTTGCACCATAACTTATGTTTATATTAAAACTATATTTTATAGACTCATCATATATTTTATAGATTTATCTATTATCATATATATATTAAATATATATATATATTAATTATTTATATTTATAATATTATACTTTATATAATATATTATTAATATATCAAATCAAATACTTAATATTTTATACAATATACAATATAACAATATAATATAACAATATATTTAATATTAAATAAAATAATATAATACTTAATATAAGTTAAGTTATATATATTATAATATATATAATATATTACATATATTATATCTAATATCTATATAAAGATATATAAAAACATTAGATTTATTTAATTAAATTAAATTAGATTAATAACTTATAAAACTATTAATTAAAACTATATTAATATTTTAAAGTTATTATTAAATATAATAATATATAATAATATATAATAATATATAATAATATTTAATAATATATAATAATATTTAATATAAGCTTATTATTATATCATAATAATATATTTGATATATATATATATATATATATAATTATTATAATAATATAATATATAATAATAATATATTTAATATAATTATAATATAAGATATATATATAATAATGATAGTAATAATATATAAGTTTATAAAATAATACATATATTAAATATATGTATATGTATATAATATAAATATAAATATAAATATTAATAATTAATATATAAATATAAATATAAATATTAATATAAATATAAATATAAATTATAGAGATATATAATTAAATATATAAATATAAATATAAATATAAATTATAGAGATATATAATTAAATATATAACTTGATATCTGGTGAAAAAAATTTATATCTAAAATTTTTGCACCTACTTTAATATAACATTTATAATATTTTATTCATTAACTATATACAAATATTTTATTTATTATTTATTAAACTTAATATAAATACTTTATTAAAACTTAATATAAATACTTAATTAATAATTAACAATGATCAATTTATATAATTATTTATTTTTAAAATAAAATAAAAGTTTTTAAAATAAAATAAAATAAAATAAAAGTTTTTAAAATAAAATAAAATAAAATACAATAAATACATTATCATTATCATTATCATTATCATTATCATTATGATTATCATTATTATTATCATTATGATTATCATTATGATCATATATATAATATATATATATAATTTAATTAAATAATAGGTTTTAAATAAAAATATATATAATTATTTATTAATTTTAACAATAAATTAAATACAATTACTAATAATTATATTTAATACTAATAAATAAACATTATAGTATTAATTAATCTTTAATTATGGTGCAAAAAAATATTTATTATTTTTTAATATTATTTATAATAATCATATTATTTATAATAATCATATTATTTATAATACTAAACTAATATCATTAATTATATTAAATATTATCCATTAATTATATTAAATCAAATATTATCATTAATTATCATTAATTATATCGAATATATTATAATTATTATATATTTAATATAATATATAATATATAACTTATTTTAAAATAAAAGTTTTAATATTTAATAATGGTTTTAATTAATAAATAAAATATAGTAATTTATTTTTTTATAATATTTTAAAGAAGTCTTAGTCTATAATATATTTAATATTTAATATAATATATTTAATATAATATAATATAATAAAATAAACATTATAGTATTAATTAATCTTTATTTAAAAGCATTAAGTATATTTATAATTATAATTATTTTATAATCTTATTAAAATATTATTATTTATTACTATGATCTAATACTAGATATTATTAATATTATTTAATAATATAATATTATCCAATTATTATATATAATATAATAATAATAATAATCTATTTAATAATTTAATGATATTATATTTTTACAAACTAAACTAAAATAAAATAAAATAAAATAAAAGTTTTTAAAATAAAATAAAATAAAATAAAATAAAATAAAATAAAATAAAATAAAATAAAAGTTTTTAAAATAAATTAAATTAAATTAAATTAAACTTTAATAAATTTATATTAATAATTTAAGATATGTTTAAATAAACATTATATTAATAATTTAAGATATGTTTAAATAAACATTATAATATTAATTAGTCTTTATTTAAAAGCATTAAGTATTTATTTATATTATATATAACTTATATTAAAATTAAAAAGTAGATTATATTAAATATAATATAATATAATATAATAAAGTTTATACAATTATATATATATATTAATATAAATATAAGATATATATTAAACTATAGATAATTTATTAATATTATTGTTAATATATATATTATATTAAATATTAAATATTAAATATATTATATGTATATTATATTGTAATTAAATATTATGAAATATTATTAAATATATTATTAAATATTATGTAATATTAAATATTATCATTAAATATATATATATATATATATTTAGTATAATATAATATATAATAAACATTAAATATTAATTAATCTTTATATCTGGTGCAAAAAATTTAAAATTTAAATTTTTTATATTATTTATATATTACAAACTTTTATATCATATATATAATATATGTAATATATTATATATATCCATTATATCTTTATTTATTGATTGGTTAATATACAATATTATTAAATATACATACATATCTATAATAATAATCTATTATTATATTATTATACTATTTCAATATATATATATATACACATATATATAATATATCTATATTATATAATTAATATTTTATTTATAAGATTTTATTAAATATATTTATAATTAATTATTTTATATATATTTTTCTATAACTATATAATGGTTTATATTAAATATTATTATTATTAAAGATATTATTATTAAGAATATTATTATTAAAAATATTATATAATATTAATTGTTATTATTATTATTATCATTTATTTAATATATTTTAATATGTATATATAGAAGAGAAATTAGTCAAGTTTGGTTTAAGGCATTATCTTTACACGATAACATACATAGGTTCAAATCCTGTATTTCTCAAATATTATAGTTAATTTTATTAATTATAAATTTATTATAATACTTTAAAATATAATAAATATAATTAATAATTATAATAAATTATAATGTTAAAATAATTAATTAATAATAGTAGCTTATATTAAAATTAATATTATATGATATTTTATCATTTAATATTTAATATAAAAGTTATAAATTATATATTATTATTTTATATTATTAAATAAAAATATAGAAGGTTTTATAAGTTAATAAAAACAAAACTTATATATTTTAAAATATATATTATAGATATATATATTATTATATTATATTTAATAATATTTAATAATAATTATATATTTTATTTAGAAATGTTTAAAATAATAAAGTATAATATATTTATATTTTATTTATAAAACAATTCAATTATTATAAAATTTATAAATAATTTAAATGCCACAATTAAATCCAGCATATTTTAATAATTTAATTATATTTGGTTTATTATTATTATTATTATTAGTATATATTAGTAGTTATTATATTTTACCATCTATTTTAAAATTATATTTAAGTAGAAAATACATTAGCAAATTATAATTAATTTATAATTATTTTAAATAAAATTAATAAAAGATTTAATAAAGTTAATATAAATCTTTTTCTATATAATTATTATTATATAATATAATTATAATTATAATATATAATTATAATAATATATAGTTTTTAAATAAATAAAGTTTATAAAATAAAAGTCAATAATATTATAAAAATATTATTATTATAATAATTATAATAATTATAATAAATATAATTAAATATATAATAATATAAAATATATTATAATATAATATTAGATAATTTTATAAATAAATAAATAAATAATATAAATAAGAATGTCAAATAATATAATAATAAGTTCACCATTAGAACAATTTGAGATAATAAATTATATAGGAATAGATGCACCAATATTATTTAATCAAAGTTTATATATAACAAATTATAGTTATCATTTAATATTAAGTATAATATTCATAACATTTTTTAATATGATATATACAAGTAATAATAATAAATATGGATTATATAATCATAATTTAATAAGTAATAAATTAAGTATAGTAAATGAATCAGTATATATGACAGCAGAGAACTTAGTTACAGGTCAAATGGGAAATAATAAGAAATATACAATATATTTACCATTAATATATTCATTATTTACATTAATATTAATTGGTAATTTTGTAGGTATGATACCATATTCATTTAGTATAAGTTCACATTTAATATTTACATTAGGTATGAGTATAACAATATTAATAGCAGTAACTATAATTGGTTTTGAAACTCATGGTATAAAATTCTTTTCTTTCTTTGTACCATCTGGTACTCCTTTAGCTTTAGTACCTTTATTAGTTTTAATTGAATTTGT
Organism: Novakomyces olei; assembly: GCA_016906335.1. NCBI lineage: Eukaryota > Fungi > Ascomycota > Novakomycetes > Novakomycetales > Novakomycetaceae > Novakomyces > Novakomyces olei. Next base: position 22,557 of record JADEYG010000006.1, read on the forward strand.
TTCATATATTGCTAAAGGTTTAAGTTTAGGTATAAGATTAGGTGGTAATATTATTAGTGGACATTTATTATTACATATTATTAGTGGGTTTATTTTACAATTTATGAAATCAGGTATAATTGGTTTCATATTTAGTTTATTACCTTTAACTATTTTAATATTAATGTTTGGTTTAGAATTAGCTATTAGTTATATGCAAGCTTATGTTTTCGCTATATTAACTAGTATCTATATCTCTGATTCTATTAATTTACACTAATTTATTATCTTATTTATTCTCATATATTATTATTATTATTAAAATATACTAAATATAAATATAAATATTAATATAAATATATATAATATAAATAAATATTATTTAATATTATATTAAATATTAAATATAAAGTTTTTAAAATATATTTAAATATAATAATAATATATAATTTATAGATAAATCTATAAAATATTAAATAATATAAAATATATTTTAATATAAAACATTAGATAATATAAAATATATTTTAATATAAAATATTAAGTAATATAAAATATATCAAAGTCAATAAAAATAATATCTATTATTTTTAATTTAACTTAACTTGCTAAAATAGCAAAATAGGTAATTATAGTTAAATAGGTTATAACAATCAATTGTGGTTTGATTATTTACAGTTCAAATCTGTATTTTTACCCTTAATAATTATAATAATTATAATAATAATAATAATAATAATAATAATAATAATAATAATAATAATAATAATAATATTAAATATACTATATTATATGATATCATATCATATGATATCATATCATATCATTAAAAAGTATATTAATATATTAATAATATTATAGATAATATATAATAATAATAATAATAATAATAGTTAATATATTTAAATCAAATCAAATCAAATCAAATCAAATCAAATCAAATCAAAGTTTTTATATTATAATAATAATAATATATAATAATATATAATAATATTATAATATATTAGACCTTATCGTATAACGGTAAATACTTTGTACCTTCAATGCAAAAATCTCGGTTCAACTCCGAGTAAGGTTATAAATAATAATAATAATAATAATAATAATAATAATATATATATATATATTTTATTTATATAAAAGTTTTAGTTATTATAAAAACTTTATATTTTTATAAAAAATAAAAGTATAAGCTTGTCTATTTAAATATATATATATATATATATATATGTATATATAATATTATATAAATAATATATAAATAGATATGCAACTTAGTGTAATTAGGTATAACATAATTAACTCATTATTAATAGATTTAGGTTCAAATCCTAAAGTTGTATTATATATAATAATAATAATAATAATAATAAATATATAAATTATATATATGTATATATTATAATTAAATATAAAATAAAAGGTATAATTTAATTGGTAGAATAAATGATTCCAAATCTTTTCGTGATAGTTCAAGTCTGTCTGCCTTTGTTAATTATAATTAATTATATTATTTCTTTAATATATAAATATAAATATATTTAATAATGTATTTAATAATAATAAAGAGATAATAAATAAATAAAAATACTTTTTTTTGTATTATTATTATTATTATAAATAAAATAGATTAATAAATCTATAGATTATTTAATTTAATGGTAAGAATGTTAACTTGATAAGTTATTAGCATTGGTTCGATTCCAATAATAATCATAATAATAATTATAATAATAATAATATATAATTTATAAAGATATATAAATATAAATATCAAAGTTTTTAATAAAATATAAATAAATTTATTAATTAAATTAATATTATTATTTTCTTATATTTATTTCATTTTTATAAATAATATATAAATATTAATATTTATATTAATATAATAATAAATTATTTAATATTAATATAATAATAAATTATTTAATATTAATATAATAATAAATTATTTAATATTAATTGTACTGTAGTCTATGTCTTATATTATAATAATTATTTTAATAATATTTATAATATATGTATATGTATATGTATATATATATATCTAATCTATATAATAATTATAGTATATATATATATATATAAATAATATAAATAATATAAATATAAAATGGAAAATATATTAACATTAGTAAATCATGGTATAAATAATTCAATATTAATATTATCAATAACATCAATAATATTTAGTTATTTAGTAATAAGTACAAAGAATTCAGTAATATCAGTATTATATTTAATAGTATTATTTACAAATATAAGTATATATTTATTATTATTAGATTATACTTTTATAGGTTTAAGTTTAATAATAGTTTATATAGGTGCAATAGCTATATTATTTTTATTTGTAATAATGTTATTAGATATATCTAAATTAGATATAGATATTAATAATGATAATAATAATATAAATATAAAAAAATCAAATGTAATAATATCTATATTATTATTATTAGTATTAGCACCATTATATTTAATATTAAATTATAATTATAATATTACAAATATTAATAATCTATGGTTTTTATTTATATTAAATTTACCACTATTATTAATATATAATATAAAAAATAATAGTTTATCTTTATTTAATAATTCAGATATATTAAATAATAATAATAATAATATATTAGATAATATTGATTATATATGAAATAATAGTTTTATATCTATTATTGATTTACAATCTTTAGGTTATGTTATATTTAATATTTATCCTATAGCTTTCTTTATTATAGGTTTATTATTATTAATAGCTATGATTGGATCAATTATTATAGTTAATAATAAATAATTAATATTATATAATAATAATAATAATTATATTTAATATATATAAATAATCTTTAATATAAATAATCTTTAATATAAATAAATATATTTATATTTATATTTATACTAATATTTATATATATATATATATATAAATAGTTGAAAATAAATTAAATTAATATTTATTAAATACTTATTAATAAATTAAATAATATAATATATTATTAAATATACTCTTATTTATAATTTATTATTTTATATATAATTAATGATATTATAAATATAAAATACTTTTCTAGTGAAAAAAAATAATATTTAATTTTTTTATTTATTTATATTTATATTTATATTAAAATAAATTATCTTTGCTTTGATATACATTTAGATTAATAGCAGCAGCTATGATTTATTAATAATATTCTAATTAATATTTTATAAATATATATTTTATTTAACATTTTATATTAAATATTAAATATTATATACATATATACAATAATATATTAGTAAATATTTGATAGTGTTTGTTAGATATTATAAGATATATAAAATAATATATTAGTAGATATTTGATAGTATTTATTAAATATTATAAGATATATAAAACCTTATATATTTATATTAGTATTTAATAATATTAAATATTTATAATATTAATTATTACTACTAAAATATAATATTAAATATATTTATAATTCAGTATATATTTATTTATAATTAAGTATATATTTCAAAGTCAATAAGTAGTATATATAAATATAAAATATTAAATAATAAATATTATTATAAATGTTTTTATAATGTTAAATAATAAATAGTATAATAAAAGTTAAATAATATAATAAAAGTTAAATAATATAATAAAAGTTAAATAATATAATAAAAGTTAAATAATAAATAGTATTATAAATGTTAACTACTTATTGGTGCAAAAAAATTTAATTATTAAATTTTTTCACCGGAACCTGTACTTACAAATTAGCTATAGATTTATATAAATATTATAGAATATTATATTAAATTATCAAATGTTTTAATATAATAATAATAATAATAATAATAATAAATAATAAATAATAATAATAAAATATTTATAAATAATATTCAATAATAAATTTAATTTAAAAGTATAAAATATTTAATTTAATAATAATATATATATATATATAACCAATATATAAAATTAAACATAAAATAAAATATAATTAATAATACTTTATATTAATATTATATTTATTAAATAATTATAATTATAATTTAATTAAATTTAATTATATTATATTATATTATATATATGATAAAGTAATTAAATATCAAATAAAATAATAATATATTTATATTTATATTTATTTTATAAATTAATTATAATATTTAAGAATAAATATTAAATATATAGAATTTATTAATTATATATAATAATTAATAATAATAATAATAAATAATAATAGTTTATAATTTTTATTATTAAATTTAATAATAAAATAAATAAAAGTTTGTAAAATAAATGTCAATAATATTAAATATAATATTAGTATTAATAATATTTGTCCCATTATTGTTAGGAGTAGCATTTGTAACTATAGGAGAGAGAAAAGAGCTAGGTTCAATGCAAAGAAGATTAGGACCAAATTATGTAGGATATTATGGTTTATTACAAGCAATAAGTGATGCATTAAAATTAATATTAAAAGAGACAATATTACCAATTCATGCGAATAAATATTTATTTGTAATTGGACCAATATTAACATTAATATTTAGTTTATTAGGATGGTGTGTAATACCATTAAATAATGGTATAACAATGTATGATTATAATTATGGTATATTATATTCAATAGCTATAAGTAGTTTATCAGTATATGGTATATTAATAGCAGGTTGGTCATCAAATAGTAAATATGCATTTTTAGGTTCAATAAGATCAACAGCTCAATTAATAAGTTATGAATTAGTATTAAGTACTTGTATAACTATATTAATATTAATTAATGGTTCAATAAATTATAGTAATATAGTTAGTTATCAATTTGGTATATATTATTATTTACCTTTATTTCCTATATTTATAATTTTTATGATTGGTGCTTTAGCTGAATGTAATAGAACACCTTTTGATTTACCAGAAGCTGAATCTGAATTAGTATCAGGTTTTAATACTGAACATAGTAGTACTATATTTGTATTCTTCTTTTTAGCAGAATATAGTAATATATTATTAATGAGTACTATTATGAGTATATATTTTATTGGTGGTTATTTAATACCTCATAACTTATTATTTATATTAAATACTATATTACCTAATAATTATATATTATATAGTTTAATTCATAGTACTATAATTGGATTTAAAAGTTGTTTATTTGTTTTCTTTTATATTTGAGTTAGAGCTAGTTTCCCTAGAATTAGATATGATCAATTAATGTATACTTGTTGGTCTATATTCTTACCTATTGTTTTTGGTTTCGTTACTTTATATCCTTGCTTAATTTATATTTTAGCTAATCCAGTTCAATTATAATTATATCTAATATTTAATATCTATAATTATTATAATTATATTTATATTTATATCTAATATTAACTATGATAATTATATACTTAATTATATATTAATAATAATATAAAGTAAATATAATAAATATTAAATATTTAAATATATATAATAAAAATAAATATATATAAATATAATATATATATATATATAATATATATATAAAATATATATGTATATAAAGTTGATATAGTATATTGGTTATTACAATAATCTCATAAGTTATAGAAAATAGTTCAATTCTATTTATCAACTAATAATAATAATAAAATAATAAAAGTTTGATAAATAATAATATTAATAAAAGTTTGATAAATAATAATATTAATTGTTTATTATATAAAGATATTTAATATAATAATTAAAAGTTTACAAAATTATATTAAATTATATTAAATTATATTAAATTATATTAAATTATATTAAACTATATTAGATAATCTTATATATATATAAATATAGGATAATAAAATAATAATGTTAATTATATTATAGATATTGGTATTATAAATATCTAATTATATTAAAGAAAATAAAAAATTTAAATTTTTTATTTTGGGAAAACAGTTTATATTATATATAACATTTTAATTAATCTTATTTAATATTTATTACTTATATTTACTTATTGTAAAGCTATTATACATTTAAATAAATATTATTAAATATTATATAAGTATTATAAAGTAATATTATAATTATAATATAATATTATAATATTATAATATAAATATATATATATATAAGTAATATTAATATAATAATATATATAATATATATACCAAATTAATAAATATATAATAATAATATATACAATTTATAATTGATATAATATAAGTATAAATATATATATAATATATATGTATATATCAAATTAATAATAATAATAATAATAATAATAATAATAGTTATAGTAATATTAATAATATTAATAGTAATAATATTTAAATAAATAGTAACTGAATAATATTATAAATGTTAACTACTTATGGAATTTATGCTTTAGATTTATAAATATATATTTTACTAATTCTTATTCTTAATCTTAATATAACTTTGCTTTATATTTATTTTATTATTAAGATATAATACTTATTATTATTAAATACATTATTAATTATATATAATAATATATATATATATATACTAAAAATAAGATAATGCTAATGGTATATATATCATTATTATTTAATAGATATGTATAATTAACTATAATATAATAATTATAAAATTATATACATATATATTATAATAAATAAACAATATATAAATGTTTAAATATTTAATATAATAATATTATTATAAATGTTAACTACTAGTTGGTGCAAAAAAAATTTAATTATTTTAATTTTTTTATAAGAATTAAAGTTATATTTATATTAATAATATCTCTTTTTATTTTATCTTTATATTTATATTTATATTTATACTTATATTTATCAAATTATTTTATAATATTTATTATTATTATTATTATTAAATACATTATTAATTTTATATAAATATATATATATATATATATATATTATTAATATAATATCTATATAAAATAAGAGATATGTATAATTAACTATAATATTTATAATAATTATTAGATATTGTATTTTGTAAATAATATTGTATTTTGTAAATAATATCATAAATGTTAACTATATGTTTGGTGCAAAAAAAATAAATAAATTATTATTTTTCATGGTAATAGTATTTTATATTTATAATATCATTTACACCGTTAAAAAGCTATTGGTATTTTTAAATAAATATTATTAAATAAATATTATTAAATATCATTAGAATTATTAATATAATTAATATTATTATTATTGTTATTAATTATCATATATATATAATTATAATACTTAATAGATAAGATTTATATAATATTTAATAATATTTAGATAATATAATATAAGATAAGATAAGATAAGATAATATTATTTTAAATTAGATAAGATGAATGTATTTTATAAATGTATACTAAGGTTCAATAAGTAGTTAACATTTATAATATCATTTATACTATATTAACTTATAAAAAGATTATTATATATTATTATCATTATCATTATTATCATTATTATTATTATTAATTATCACGTATATATAATTATAGTAATTAAACTTTATGATATTATTAAATATAATATAATATTATTAACTATATTACTTTTAGTAATAATATATTACTTTTAGTAATAATATATTACTTTATAATATTTATAATATTTATTTATAGATAAGATAAGATAAGATAAGATAAGATAAGATAAGATAAGATTAGATAATATTATTTTAAATTAGATAATATTATTTTAAATTAGATAAGATAAATGTGTTTATAAATCTAAAGCATAGATTCCTGTGCAAAAATTTTAAAATTAAAATTTTTTGCACCAACTTAACAGTTAACATTTATAATAATATTATTAAATTAAATATTTATTATTTATTATTATATTAAATATATTATATTTCAAATAATTATATATATATATATACATTATTATTATTATTTTATATAAGTTAATTAACTATAATAATTATAAATAAATATTTATAATAAATATAAATAATATTATATACTTTTTAAATAAATATATTATATATATAAATATATTAATATTTAATAATATATTATATATTATTTAATTTATTAATTATAGTACTTAAACTTTATTATATTATTAAATATAATATAATACTATTAACTATATTAAATATAATATAATATAATATAATATCAATATAATATCAATATAATATTTAATAATATATTACTTTATAATACTAATACTTTTATAATATAATATAATATAATATAATATCTAATAATATTTATTAATAGATGAATGTATTTTATAAATGTATACTAAGGTTTAATAAGTAGTTAACATTTATAATAATATTCCTTTATTATTTGTAATTTATATCAACAATTGATTATATTTTATATTATATTATATATATTAAATATATATATATATTATATATTACATGTAAATTATAAATTATAAATTATAAATTATAAATTATAAGTAAAATCTTTTATATATTATAAATAATATTAATTTATATTAAATAAATAAGGGTGGGTGCAAAAAAAATAAAATATTAATTTTTTTTCACAGGAACTACTGTTATATATTTATTATTAATTCACTTATATACAATACAATATATTATATATATATGCATTATATATATATGCATTATACATCTTTTAATATATTATTATATATTATTAAATATTATATTTTATACATAATATATATATTTATATTTATATATCTATATTTTTATTAGTATAGTAAGTATATATAGAGAATATATATTATATATAATATAGTTATAATAATAATAATAATAATAATAATAATAATAATAATTATGATTATAATTATAATAATTATTATAGTAAATATATTTATTATTATTTAATATATTTTAAAAACTTTAATTATAAATATCTATAAATGTTTATAAATTTAGTAGATATTTTTATTATTCTATAAATAAATATATATAATTTAATATATATATCTATTGTAATATATTATATAATAATAAATATTATTATAGGTTAATAATATATTCATTAAATATTATAAAATGAATACTTATATATATATATATTAGTTTTAATATATATATAATATTTTATATAAAATTATTAAGTAGAGATACATTAACTATATAATATATATATATTATATATTTATAGTTAAATATGAAATATATATATAAAATAATTAAATATTATAAAATTATATTAAAAGTAATTACAAATTTATACAGAATATTTCCAATATTATAAATATATATAATATATTATAGTTAATATTATAATTATTATTATTATAATTATTATAATTATTATAATAATTTATATAATAAAGTATATGATATAATTCTCTATTACAATATTAAGATTACTAAGAATTTAAATGTTATTTATTTCGATAATATCAATATTATATTTTATATCAAATATAGATAAAAATATAAATCAAATACAAATAAGTAGAATATCTATGATAGTAGTATTATGGTTAATATTTTTAATCTTAAATAATTATATATCATTAAATTTTAATAATATTATAGATATGAATTTATATAATGGTTTATTTCATATATCAAATGTTTTATTAACTTTAATTTTATTTATATTTATTATTAGTTTAATTTTATTAAGTATTAATAGTATTCAAATTTATAATAATTTTATTAATAATTATATTTTATTAGTTAATAATATTTTATATAATAATAATAATAATAATATTAATAATAATAGTTTTAATATAAAAGAATTATTAATAAATAAATTATCTATAAATAATATAATATATCCTTATACTTATAAATTAACAGATGATAATGATACATTTAATATAAATAATACAGATTATATATCTAAAACAAATAAATTAAATATAAAATTAGATAGTTCTAATGAATATAATTTAATATTATTATTAAATATATTAAGTTTTATATTATTAATATGTAGTTATGATTTATTAAGTATTATAATATCAATAGAATTAGTTAGTTTTAATTTATATATAATTACAAATAAGTTTACAGGTTTATTAAATAAAAATAAAATAACTTCTAATATGGAATCATTAAATATAGATAATAATAATAATAATAATAATACTATAAGTTATTCAGTAATAAATTCAACAATATTATATTATTTATATAGTAGTATAGGTTCAAGTTTAATAATATTAGGAAGTTTTATAATATATTATTTATCAGGTTCATTAAATATATCATCAATAATTATGTCAAATAATATATATTATTCATATAATAGTATATTTATAGATAAATCATTAGGTTTATATTTATCAATAATAATATTATTAATAGGTTTATTTTTAAAATCAGGTATAGCACCATTACATTTTTGGAGTCCATATGTATATAGTAATAATTATATGCCAACAATATCATGGTTATATATAATAACTAAATTAGGTATATTACCAATAATAATATTTTTATTATATTATATAAATTTATTAGATAATAATATTATAGATAATAGTAATAATAATAATTTATTAAATATATTACCAATAAATGATTATATAAAATCTATAAGATATTTTATAGGAATAATAGGTATATTAAATTTAATAATAGGTACATTTAATGCATTATTAGAAAAGAATTTAGTAAGATTATTTGTTTATAGTTCAATATCACATTTAGGTTATATGTTATTATGTATAGTAAATATGAAAAATATGTATAGTATGTATTCAATAATATTTTATTTAATGCAAAATACAATTACTTCATTAACAATAATTTATATGATTTATATAATTAGTAATATTATTTGTAATAATTCATATAAATTTAATGATATATATAATATCAATATATTAAAAGGTTTTTATAAATATAATAAATATATATCAATATGTTTTATATTAAATATATTATCATTATTAGGTATACCACCATTTATAGGATTTTATGGTAAATGAAATTTATTAACAACTTTAAGTTATAATAATTATTATATCTTAATGTTAATAACTATTTTAATTAGTATAATAACTTCATTATATTATTTATATATAATAGAATTAATTATTATTAATGATAAAAATAATTATAACTATTATATAAATAATATTATTTATAATAATTCTAATTTAATATCAAAATATAGTTATATTATAATTACATTATTAACAATGTATCAAGGTTTATATATATTTAATATAAATAATATTATAAATTTACAAATAGAAATGAGTATATTAAATTATTATGAATTAATATAATAAAATAAAAATAAATGATAAATTTAATAAATAATTTTTATATATATTTAATAGTTGTTATAGTAATAGGTTTATTATTATTAGTATTAAACTTATTATTAAGTACACATCAACCAGATATTAATAAATTAGTACCATTTGAATGTGGATTCTTAAGTTATACACAAACTAGAACTCCTTTTAGTATAGCTTTCTATTTAGTTGGTATATTATTTATGCTATTTGATCTAGAAATACTTTATATTTATCCTTACTCTGTTTCTTCTTATCACTTAGAATTATATGGTTTAACTACTTTAATTATCTTTATTTGTATTTTAACTTTAGGTTTTATATTTGAAATTAATAAAGGTGCACTAAAATTAACTCCACAAAAATAATATTTTATTATATATTATATAATATATATATATATACAATAACATTATATATTATAATATTTAAATATATAAAAACATATATATACATATATAATATTAATATAATGTTAATACAAATTAACACTAATAATATATTATAATATATAATAATATATAAATATATAAATAGATAAATATTATTATAGTATTTAAAGATTTTAATATTTGTATACTTTATAATATAATTAATATTTATATATACTTTATAATACAATTAATATTTATATAATTTAAGATATAATTAATATTTATATAATTTAAGATATAATTAATATTTATATAATTTAAGATATAATTAATATTTATATAATTTAAGATATAATTAATATTTATACTTTTGTTTTTAATAAGCCTTATATATAATATTCTTCATATATATATATATATCTATTTATAATATTAGATATTTAATAATAATATTTATATATAGATATAATAGTATAATAATATAATAATATATAAATATAATAATATCTAAATATCTAAATATATTTAATATATATAATCAAAGTTAATTAACATGAATTATTAATTAATATGAATTATTAATTAATATTTTGATATTATAGTAGCAGATTATATTTAATGATTTTAAGTTAATATAAAATCTTTAATATTATTGATTAATAATTATTGATTAAAAATTAATAATTTAAATAATAATATAATATTAAATCAATAATTAAATAAATATTTAATAATAATAATAATAATAATTATAATTATTATAATATTAATATACTTTACTAAAACTTATGAATAATATATATATATTATAATCAAAGTTAAATAAATAAAGTATTATATAATAATAATATATATGATGTTTATTGTTATATATAAATATAAATATAAATATATCAATTATCTTTACTTTTAAATATAATAAAATAATAATAATAAATAATATGAAAATAATAATAAATAATATTATAAATATTAACTGTTAAGTTGGTGCAAAAAAAAATTAATTTAATTTTTTTTCACTTGAAAAGCAGTTTACTCTTAAGGAAAATATAAATTATTAATAAAATCTAATAATAAATAGTTATATATATATATATATATATATTATATTTTAATATTAAATATTATTAAATATTATTATTTATTATAAAATATTATTTAATATATTATAAACTTTTATAATATATAGTTTAGTTTATTGATTTATATTTATTATTTAAAAGTTAATAATTATAATAATATTTATTATTATAATCAATATATATTTTATTATATTATAAAGTAAATACTTATCTTATCTTACAAACTTTTATCTTATCTTATCTTATCTTATCTTATCTTATCTTATATATAATTTTATATGATTATTATTATAAATAAAGTTATAAATATCATAGCTTTAAATTCTTATAAAAAAATTTAAAATATAAAATTTTCTATTTTATTTATAATTATTAATAAATGTTATATAGATATATTTATTTATAGTATTAAATATATTTATATATATATATATATTTATTATATTATATTATATTATATTATATCTTATTAAATATATTTTATTAAATGTCTAATATATTATATATATATTATATATATTATTGGATAATGTTACATAATGGTTTATGTATTGGATTGCAAATCTAATTATTTAGAGTTCGAATCTCTCATTATCTTTAAATATTATATTTTATTTAATAATAATATTTATTATTTATAAATTATTTATATTGATATTTATATTTATATTGATATAATAAAGTTTAAATACTATCAAATATTATATTATATTATATTATAAAGTATTGATATTATAAATAATTTATATTTATATTGATATTTATATTGATATTTATATTTATATTGATATAATAAAGTATTTATATTAATAAAATATCAAAGTTTTTAAAATAAATAATAAATAATAAATAATAAATAATAAAGAATAAAGAATAAAGAATAGATTAGTCATATTGGTTAGACTGACAAGCTGTAAACTTGTTGATTTATATATCATTGTAGGTTCAATTCCTATTCTATTCAATATATTAATAAAATTTATAAATAAATTATAATAATTAAAGAAACTATAGCTCAGTGGTTAGAGCGTGTTACTCATAATAACAAGATATTGGTTCAATTCCAATTAGTTTTATATCTTTCTTATATAATATCTAACAATAATATAATATTTTATAATATTTAATAATAATACATTATTTATATTTAATATAGTTTTATATCTATTGACTTTGCTTTACTTTACTTTACTTTACTTTACTTTACTTTGATAAATATATTTTATATTTAATATAATAACAATATATAACTTTACTTTATATATAATATATCTTTATATATCTTTTCTTTATACATATTATATATTATATATTATATATAATAAAAGTTTATAACAATATATAATAAAATATTAATTTATTATCATATGTTTATAGTTTTAATAAGTAGTTAATATTTATAATATAATTTATTTTAAAAACTTTGATATTTTATTATATTTATACTTATATTTATATTTATATAAACAGATTGTTGTATTTATATTTATATTTATATAAACAGATTGTTGTATTAATTGGTTAATATGCTTAATTTGGGTTTAAGTGATTGTCAGTTCGAATCTGACCAATCTGATTAATTATATAATATTAATAATAAATATTATATAATTTAATATAAGTTAATTTAATTTAAGTTAAGTTAGGTTAATTTAGGTTTAGTTTAAGGTAAATTATAAAGACTATAATATATATTAAAATATAATATATATATAAAAAGTCTATTAAATTAATCATATTTTATTCACTTATAATATACTTATTGATTATCTATCTACTTTTATAACATTATATATTTTATTTATATCTAAATATAAGTAAATAATAATAATAATTATTATAATTATAATAATAATTATAATATATATATATTATAATATACTTTTATAATATATCTTCATATACTTTTACAATATATGATGATAAGATAGTATAAGTTATATTTATAATTATTGATAGTATAAGTTATATTTATAATTATTAATAATAAAAATAATATTTTTATTTTTATAATAAAAAATACATATACATATACATATACATATTAGTAGTTATTTTATATAATAATTATAATAATATTTTATAAATAAATAATATAAGTATAGGTATATAATAATAAGTATATAAGAATAATTAGATTAATATAATCAATTATAGGATTATAATATTAAATAATAATTAATTAAGGAAGTGTGTACTTTAACAATTAATAATATTAATTATATATTTATATATATATTTATATTTATATATATATATAATATAATAGATAATATATCAGATAATTAAATAATAGTTAATTTAAATATAATAAATAAATAAATGACAATAATAAATAGAGAATATTTAAATGTATTAAAACAAAGATATCAGAAATATCCATTTCATATAGTATATCCAAGTCCTTGGCCATTTTCATTAAGTATGTCATTATTATATATGGCAATAAGTGGAGTATTATTTATGCATGATTTCAATGGAGGTATAATTTATTTAATAATAAATACGATATTATTATGTTTATCATTTTTCTTTTGGTTTAGAGATGTAAATATAGAGTCAGATTTTTTAGGGGATCATACATTTAGTGTACAAAAAGGTATAACAATGGGAACAGCATTATTTATAACTACTGAAGCTTTATTTTTCTTTGGAATATTTTGGGCTTATTTTCATAGTAGTTTAAGTCCAACAATAGAAATTGGTGCATCATGGCCACCAACAAATATAGAACCTATAAATGCTGCAGAATTACCATTATTAAATACAATAATATTATTAAGTTCTGGTGCATATGTTACATATTCACATCATAGTTTAATATTAGGTAATAGAATTGCAGCTATAAATGGGTTAATTATTACTTTAATTTTAGCAGTAACTTTTACTATATGTCAATATATTGAATATACTAATGCTTCTTTTACTATTAGTGATTCAGTTTTTGGTAGTTGTTTCTATTTAGCTACTGGATTCCATTCTGCTCATGTTATTGTTGGTACAGTTTTCTTATTAGTTGGTTACTTTAGATTATTACATTATAAATTAACAGATAATCATCATATTGGTTATGAATCAGCTATATTATATTGGCATTTCGTTGATGTTGTATGGTTATTTGTTTTAATTAGTATTTATTTCTGGGGTAGTTAAATTTATTAATTATAAATTAATAAAAAAATAAAAAAAAAATAACACTAAATTATTAAACTTATTTTAATTTTTATAATCTCTATTAATTTAATTATAATATAAATATAAATATAAATATAAAAATAATAATGGGATTACTAAGATGAGAATTTATATTCTGTTTCTCTACTGGTTTATATATTGGTTATTTATGGTTCTGGTAATAATATATAAATATATATATTAATAATAATAATAATAATATATATATATATTTATTATATAAGTAAATAAATATAAACTAATCTAATATATAATACTTTGTTTTATTATAGAATAAGATATAAAATAAATAAAATATATATTTATCTACTTTAACTTAAGATTATTGTAGTTAATTATATAGGTATTATAAATAATATATAATAATAATAATAATAATATATATATATATAATAATACCGAATGGATTTTAGACGAATAGGTAAAGTCATTGAAATTTGAGTTCAATATCTGCAAGTTCAAGTCTTGCAAATCCATAATTAAATAAAATATATAAAATAAAAATAGTTTGGATAAACGTTAACAGTATTTATAAAAAATTTAAAATATAAATTTTTGCACCTAAACATCATATAATATTTATAAATCTTATTTATTAAATAGTATATATAAAATATTAAGTATTAAATGTAATAAATAGATTATATATATATTTTATACAATCATTAACTACTATCAAATATCATATAATATTTATAAATCTTATTTATTAGATTTGAGATATTAAATATCATAATATATTAAATACTAAATATTAAGATAGTATATATTAAATATTATATATATAAATATAAATACAAAATAAATAAATTATATATATATTATTTATATAATCATTAACTACTATCAAAAGCATTATATATTTATAAATCTTATTTATTAGTTATTAAATATTAAGTATTAAATGTAATAAATATATATAAATATATATAAATACAAGATAAATAGATTATATATATATTATTTATACAATCATTAACTACTATCAAAAGCATTATATATTTATAAATCTTATTTTAAAGATATTAAATATTAGATTAAAGATATTAAATATTAGATTAAAGATTAAGATAGTAGATATAAAGTATTTAATATTAAATACTAAATATTATATATTATAGATATTTAATATAAAATATTAGATATTATATATAATCATTAACTACTATAAAACATCTCAGCTTATATTTATAAATCTTATTTTAAAGATATTAAATATTAAATGTTATATTAAAGATATTAAGATTTGAGATATTATATATAAAAATAATATTAAATATAAAATACAAAATATTGTAATATTGTAATATTGTAATATATATATATAAAGTTATTATATACATATTATTTATACAATCATTAACTACTATAAAACATCATATAATATTTATAAATCTTATAACTAAGCTAAGATATATTATATAATATTTTATTATATTTAATAATAATATAATAATGATATAATAATATAATATCTAATATCTTATATATATAAAATTATATATAATAATATTTGGATATTATTGTTAATAAGTAAATATTATTTTATAATTTATATATTATTATATCAAATATTTTAATATAGTTATTATAAAATAATAACTATTTATTACTTATATATATATAAAATATATAAATAAATTATATATAAAATATTATTTATATAAACATTAACAGTATTTCTAATTTCTAATTTCTAATTTCTAATTTCTAATTTCTAATTTCTAATTTCTAATTTCTAATTTCTAGTGCAAAAATTTAAAATATAAATTTTTTTCACCTAAATATCATATAATATTTATAAATATTATTTATTGAAAAATATTAATATAATATATTATATTATATCTTATATTTATATATTATATACATTATAATTAATAACAATATTATATTATATAGTTTATCATAAAATATAATTAATTTATATATATTATATTCTCTAAGTATAATAAATATATAATTATATTAAATATATATATTAGAATAAAAATAATATCTATAAATAATTATAATTATAATTATAGTTATAGTTATTTTATAATTATTAAATATTAGTTTGATATAACCCTTTGGAATATATATATATATATATATAAATATTAAGTTAATAATTTATATTTAAGATATTATTATCATAAACATTAACAGTATTTCTAGTGCAAAAAATTTAAATTTTAAATTTTTATTGCACCTAAACATCAGTTTATATTCTTATTAATATTAATCTAATCAATTTGATATTAAATATTTATTAATATTAATATAATCACTATTTTAATATATTATATTTTATATTCTATATTTAAATATATTAAATATTATATATATTGTTAAATATATTTAAATTTTAGTTAATATTTTATACATTTAATAATATTTTATAAATTTAATAATATTTTATACATTTAATAATATTTTATACATTTAATAATATATATTTAAATATATTGTTATATATATTATAATAATATTAAATATTAAATATCTAATGTTTTATATATAAATATATATATAAATATATAATAAATAGATTGATTATATATAGTTTTAGTTTATATAAATATTAACTGTATTCAATAGCATACAATATTTATTTATACTATAACTAGGATATTATATATTATATACTATAATATTATATCTTATATAACTATAATATAATTTATTTATTTATTATATATAATATTGTAATATATTTATTTATTATATATAATATTGTAATATATTTATAAGATTTATAATAACTATTTATTATTTATAGTTATTAAATATAAAATATTGTTGTTAATATATAAATATAAATATAAATATAAATATAGATATAAAATTAATAATTTATATATAAATAGTTTATAAATATTAACTGTATTGATGGTGCAAAAAAATTTATATTTTAAATTTTTTGCTCCTTAAAAGCATTAAATATTTATTTATATTATCTATTAAAAGCATTAAATATTTATTTATATTATATTATATTATATTATATATTTTATCATATATAATTTATTTAATATGTTATTTATTTTATTTTATTTTATTTTATTTTATTTTATTTTATCATATATAATTAATTTAATATATTATATCTTACATTTTTATATATATATTTATATAATATATTATATATAACATGTATATATATATATATATATATTATAGTTAATAACAATATTATATTCTATTATATAATTTTATATAAAGTTTATTTTATTATAATATATTTTATTAAAAATAAATTGTATAATAAATATATAATTATATCAAATATATATTCTAATAATATCTATAAATAATTATATTTATATATAGTGTTTATATAAGTATTAACTGTATTATATATAAAATAAATATATTATATATATATAGTTTGTATAATCATTAACTACTTATTACTTAACAGTTAATATTTATAAATATTATTTATTAAATTTGAGATATAAAATATAAAATATTAAACATAAAATATTAAATGTTTTATATAATATATATATATATATATAAAGTTATTATATATATAAAGTTATTATATACATATTATTTATATAATCATTAACTGTTCTGTTATCATGAAAAATTTAAATTTTAAATTTTTTGCTCCTTAAAAGCATTAAATATTTATATTTATATTATCTATTAAAAGCATATTTTATATTTATTAATATTTAAAATATATATCTAAATTAAATATCATTAAATATTATTTTATATTTTATAAATAATAAATATATTATATATATTATTAATAAGCTAAATATATAATATAAGTATAAGTTATATAAGTTGTATATATTATTTATATAATCATTAACTGTATTCCCATCAGCAAATATTCTTAATAACATCATATAATATTCTTAATAATATTTATAAATATATATTTAATATTAAATATTTTACATAATATATTATATATATAATATAATATATATAAGATATTATAATTTTATATAGATATATATAAGTATTAACTTTTATTAATTATTAAATATTAAATATTAACTTTTAAGCAAATCTTTGATATTTTATTTTACAAACTTTTATAAAAGTTTATTAAATAATATAAAATATGTATATATAAATTATATAAGTTGTATATATTATTTATATATATATTAACTGTATTCCTGGTGAAAAAAATTTAAATATTAAATTTTGCACCTAAACATCAGTTATATTTATATTTATATTTATATTTATATTTATATTTATATTTATATTTATATTTATATTTATATTATCTATAAAAGATATTAAATATATTGCAACAATATTATTAAATATTTTTACTAAATATATTAAATATGATATTATATTAAGTATATTATATTATATATAATAAATATAATATATTTATAAGATTTATAATATTTATAATATTTATTTGAAAATAATCTTTATAAATTTTTACAAACTTTTATAAATATTGTTGTTAATATCTTTAATATAAATATAAAGTTATTATATATTATAGATATAAATATAAAGTTATTATATATTATAGATATAAATATAAAGTTATTATATATTATAGATATAAACATTAACTGTATTCCCGGTGCAAAAAATTTAAATATTAAATTTTGCACCTAAACATCAGCAAATATTCTTAATATTATAGTATATATATTATAGTATAAGATAGTATATATTTTACATAATATTTGTATTTAGTAGATATTATTAAATATATTGTACATAATATAATATTAATATTAATATTAATATTAATGTTAATATATATTCTAATATATTATATTATATTATATTATATTATTTAATAGATATCATATTAAGTATAATTATAACTATAATAATAATTATAAATATAACATAACTTATTTATTTATTTATATATTTATAAAGTATAAAATAATTAATACTAAATATTATATATATTATTTATAATTTATTAAAAATATATTATAAACATTAACTGTATTCCTGGTGCAAAAAAATTTATATTAAAATTTTTGCACTAGAACATCATCAAATATTTATAAATCTTATTTATTAGTTAATTTATTATATTATATATTATAAAATATTATATTATGTTAAGTATAAATATGTATTAATATTATTATATTAAGTATAAATATGTATTAATATTATTATATTAAGTTTAGATATGTATTAATATTATTATATTAAGTATAGATATGTATAATATTATATATATAACAATAATAAAATATATTTATTATATATAATATTTAATATTTATTTATTAATTAAATAATATATAATATATTCAATATAATTTATAAATTATATATATATATATATAATTAAATCTTTTATATTATTTAATAAACTTTTATAAAGTTTTATAATAAATAATATTTATAATATTTTTATATTAAATATACTATAAACATAATCATTAACTGTATTCCTGGTGCAAAAAATTTTATATTTTAAATTTTGCACTAGAACATCTGTTTATATTCTTAATATTATAGTATATATATATTCTTAATATTTTAGTATATATATTATAAGATTGTATATATTGTACATAATATATTTATTTAGTAAATATTATTAAATATATTGTACATAATATTAATATTATGCATATTGTAAAATATTATATTATGTAATAGAGATATCATATTAAGTATTTATATGTATAATATTATTTTATATTATATTATATTAAATAATTATAATAATTATAATATAATTTATTTATTTATATATTTATAAAGTTACTATTAATAATAAATATATATATATATATCAAATTAATAATTTAAATTATATTATTAAATTTATTATATTATATTATATTATATTATATTATATTATATTATATTATATTATATTATATTATATTATATTATATTATATTATTGTAAAGTTTTATTTTTATAATAAATATTATTTATATTGTTTATAATTTATGTGTATATAATATAAATATAAATGTTAACTGTATTCCCATCAGCCTATATTTATTAATACTATCTATAATATATATATTATTATAAGATAGTTTGATATATTTTTAATAATATATTTATGTTTGATATATTATATCAAAGTATATATTATATCAAAGTATATTTAATATTAAATAAGATATTATATTAAGTATTGATATGTATAAATAATATTATATTATATAAAATAATTATAATAATAAGAATATAATTATTTAATAATATTAAATACTGATTATAAAGTATAAAATAATATAATATAATTAAATTATTTAGATAGATTATTATAAGTTTTTATAATAAATATTATATATAGTTTATGTATAAAATATGAATATAAATATTATATATAGTTTATGTATAAAATATGAATATAAATGTTAACTGTATTCCTATTATATATAGTTTATGTATATTAATATGAATATAAATGTATATAATATGAATATAAATGTATAAAATATGAATATAAATATTAACTGTATTCCTGTTGAAAAAAATTTAGATATAAAATTTTTGCACCTAAACCTCAGTTTATATTCTTAATATTATATCTTATATTATAATTTATAAACCTATCAAATATTATTTATTTATCAATAATTTTATTTAATTATTTTTAAATATATATATATGGATAGATATACATACATAAATTATTAAATATTATATATAGATTAATATTAAGATATAAAACTATTAAAAATATTTTATTAAGTATATTATGATATATAGAATAAGATAATATTTATACAAAATATATTTATATTAGATATTAATATTATTAATTGTTAATTATATATATATATATATTTATAAAATATTTGATATATAGTATAGTAATAATGTACATTTATAAATAATAATAATATAAATATAATTTATTATTATTTAATATATATATATAATATAATACTAATATTATATAATATAAATTATATATAATATAATATAATATAATATAATATAAATTATATATAATATAATATAATATAAATTATATATATATATAATAATAAAATAGTTTACAAGAACATATAATATATATGTAAATAAATTTGAGAGTTTAATTCTGGCTCAGTTTGAATACTATCTATATAAATTAACACATGCTAATCAAATGATATATATTAAATATATTATAAATTAATATATAAATAATATATTCATGGTGTAAAGGTGAGTATAATAGATATAGTTACCTATTAGTTATAAATAATTTATTAATATATTATTAATTTAATTAATTAATAAAAAATGTATAATAATAATATATATAATATATATATTATCTAAAGATATAAATAATAAATAAAAAACCTTTGATATTAGTTATATTTATTATAAATATGTAAAATATTAATATAATTATAATAAATTATTATTATTTAAATAATAAATAATAAAATAATAATATATATAAATAGTATCTAATATAAGGAATATAAAATTATATTGCTAATAGATATAATCTATAATGAAGAATTAGTTTTAGTGGTAAAATCTCTAATAAGATGTAAGGATTCATAATCATTATTGAAAGATATAATGATCACAATAATTATTAATAAGGTTATAGGATAATTAATATTATAAATAATAATATTAAATCTTCAGCAGTGATGAATATTAGTCAATGTATGAAAATATGAACTAGTAATATAGAAGATATATATTAACTTAATATATCGATAATATAAAAATAATAATGATATAATTATATTATAATAAATATTGAATAAATATAGTGCCAGCATTCGCGGTGAGACTATAAATATTAGTATTAAACGGTTTTAATAGGTCTAAAAAAATATAAGGTTGTTATAATTATAAAATAATAAAATATTATATTATATTATATTATAAACTAGAATTTAAAATAATTTTTATATATGAATTCTTTGTGTAAGGTTAAAATCTTTTGATTCAAAGAGGACAGCTATTAGGCGAAAGCATAAAAATATTAAAAATTGACACTAAATATTGAAGGTTTAAGTAGTGAACAGGATTAGAGACCCTTAGTAATTTAAACTGTAAACTATGTATGCTATATATAATTATTATTTAATTAAATTTATTATATATAAATGAAGATGTAAGCATACTACCTGATTAGTAAATACGCAAGTACGAAAATCAAAGAATTAGGCGGCCGAATATAGAATAAGTGGATTGTACTATTTAATTAGATAATACGCAAATAACCTTACCAAATTTTGCATATTATATATTATTTAATTTAGTTTTATTATTTTATATATATATATATTATTTATATAATATATAAATTATAAGATATATAATACAGGTTTTGCATGGTTGTTTTTCAGAGCATGTTTTGAAATTTTGGTTAAATCCTTTAATGCTCGTAAGTCTTTGAGTTATTTTAATAAAATAATAAAAATCATAAAAATTTTAATTATATTAATAAATAATTGTTAACTTAAATAATAAGTGATAAACAAAGAGTAAAACAAATCAATATGAACTATATAATTTGGGCTATAGGTACAATACAATAATTAATACAAATTTATATATATTAATATAATATAATAATTAATAAATAAAATTAATTTTAGTTTGGATTATTATTTGTAACTCAATAATATGAAAATGGAATTTATAGTAATCGTTAATCAGTATGAAACGGTGAATTCATAGAATTCGGTGCACTAATTATCCATCAAGTAATTATAATAATATCACTATAAAAAAACTATAATATTAGTATTAATAGTAGATTTATGATAAGTATTAAGTTGTAGTAAAGTTGCCTTATATGAATATGAGGCAGATAGATGATTTCGATAATTTAATTTAAATACAGTTAACTCCCTATATAATATAATATAATAATAATAATATATTTAATATTTTAATTATATATATATCTTATATTATTATTATATACTTTTATATATAATATATTATATTATTTTATTTTAAATAATACCTATTTAAATATATATATATATATATAAATATAATATATATAAATGTAAAGTAAATTAAGTAATATATATATTTAATAATATATTTAATAATAAACATTAATTTTATTTGAGATATATATAAATATAAACATAAATATAAATTTTATATATAAATATAAATATATGTTTTTATAATTTTATATATAAATATAAATATATGTTTTTATAATTTTATAAATAATACAATATTTAATTATATTATTAAATATATAATAAATGTAAAGCAAGTATATATATTAAATAATATAATAATTTTATTATCTTTATAGATAATTTAAATATAATAAATATTATTTACAATTAATACATATCATATATTTGATCTAATTTAATTAAAATATATGATATACATATAAATATAAATATATATAATATATATAATCATACATCATCATATATATATAATCATATATCATATATATAATAATATATATTTTAAATTAAAATATTAAATATAATTGGTAGATGTTATTATTATTATTATTAATTATTTAATATAATAAATGATTAAAAAGTATAATAAATAATATTAAAATATAAAATTTATATATTTTATTATATTTAAGGAATTAAATCTTATAATAAATGTTATTAACTAAATTAAGATTAGCTAATTTTTATATTATATTTATTATATTATATTAGTAGATATTATATTATATTATTAAATATTATATTTATAAAAATAATATTATATTTATAAAAATAATATTTATTTGAACCTCATCTATAGATCTAATAATATTTAATAATATTTATATACAAAGTTAGTATATATTTATATTTATATTTATATTTAATATATATATATTGATACAATAAATAAAATAAGTATATTGATATAATAAATAAAATAATTATATTAAATTTATACTATGATTATTTATTATAATAATTATAATTATTGTATGTTTTTATAATTATTATAGTTATTAATTATTATAATAGTTACATTAAATATATTTTTATTTAATTTAATTTAATAATATTTAATGTATTTATAATATATATTATAAATAAAGATATTTAATATTTAATTTAGATGTTTAATAATATAATATTTAATAGTAATATATATATATATATATAAATATAATTTATATAAATTATTGTTAAAATAATGTAATAAGATTATGGTGCAAAAAATTTAATATTAAATTTTTTGATTGCACCTATTAAATTTATTTATAAAATAAATAAATTTTATCATATTAAACATTATAATATAATTAGAAATTATAAAATATATACTAAATTATAAAATATATACTAAATTATAAAATATATATTAAATTATATACTTTACTTTAACAATTAATATTATTTAATAATATTTTATATATAATATAATATAATATAATATAATATAATATAATACAATGGTTTTATTGTTAATTAAATATAAAAATATTTATATTAAAAGATATATATATATATATTATTTTATAATAATTTGATATTTCTATGTTTATATTAGTATAATAGATGATTATATATATTATACATATAAATATTATTTAATATATTATTCAAAGGTATGCTTTTCTTTAATATGAAAGGTTATCTTATAAAAATAAAAATTTTTATTATTTTTTATAATAATTTAATATCTATTATTTAAAATAATATTAAATAAATATATATTTTATATTATATTATATTATATTATATTTTATTTAAATTTATAAATTATTATTTATATAAAATATATAAATATTATATATATATAGATAATAATCATAATAATAAATAGTAGTAATTATATATTATTTATATAGATTATCTAATAAACTATAACATATTGTAAAATAAAATATAAATATAAATATATATTAAAATATAATTTAATTATTAGTTTTAATATAATAAATATATTTTATATATTAACTATATCAAATTATTATAATAATATATAATTAATTATAGATATAGTTAATAATTAATAATTAATAATTAATAATTAATAATTATCATAATAATCATAATAATCATAATAATCATAATAATCATAATAATCATAATAATCATAATAATCATAATAATCATAATAATCATAATAATCATAATAATATTTAGTATTAATTATTTAATATCTTTATTATATATATATAAAGATATAATAATAATAATAATATTAATTATAATATATATATATATATATATTGATATAAAAAATATTATTATATATAATATATAAAATATATAAATATAAAATATAAATATATTAATATAAAAATTAATGAATATAAATAAAGCTTTTGCACCAACAAGTATAAATAATAATTGGTTACCATTAAATTTAAAGAAATGGTTGTATTCAACTAATGCAAAAGATATAGCAATAATGTATTTAATATATGGTATATTAGGAGGTTTAATAGGAACTGGTTTTAGTTTAATAATAAGATTAGAATTAAGTAGTCCAGGAAATCAAATATTAATGGGAAATCATCAATTATATAATGCAATAATAACTGCACATGCTTTTTTTATGAGTGCGCCGATGTGTTGATATATTGGTAGTGGTATAAAATCCATAATAACTATAACCATTTGTTATTTAAAAAGCTTTAGAAATGGATGAGTCAAACTCATCGTCGAAAGACAAACATTTAAGCCTAAAGTAAATAAATATATATATAATATAAAATATTTTATTATTATATATATAGATTTAAGTTTTAGAACGATTACGATAAGAAATTTGATACTACATAGAAGTCAATTAATTAGACAATTCTTTAAATTATTTTTATTTTTATTTTTATTTAAAGAATTAATTTTATTTAAATATCATATCATAAGGGTATTTAAAGGTTATATAAAATTTCTATACATGGATAATGTTAATATATGTAGCAAAAATCCGACTAAAATTAACCAATATATTAAAACTTCGGGATTAGCTAAGGGTAGATTATTTATATTTAATAATAAAGTACCTAATAAGTTTTATAATAATAAAATAAATTATAATTATAAAAACGATATTTTATTTAATTATAATTATAATTATAATATAATTAAAAATAAATATGCTAACGGAGGATCCGTAGTAGGTAATTTAAATATAAATTATCAAAGGGATCCATTTATAAAATTAAATTATAGAACTTATAGTACACAAATCTTTAATAATAATAATAATAAAATAAAAGATGGCGTACATAAAGATAAAGACTTATCATTATTGAATTCAATAGATAAAAATAATAATATTAACAATATTTCTTCTTTTTCAGATATTAATATAAAGTTAATTAGTAATATAAATAATTTATTATCTGCATTTGAATTTATAAAAAATAAAAAGGGTAATATTAATATTAATATTAATATAACAAAAGATTTAGATTGAAATACTTTAGATATTATTAATTTAAATTATTTAAAGAATTTAGGAATTTTATTAAAAAGTGGTAAATTTGAATTTAGTTCAAATAGAAAATTAGAATTAATTAAACCGGAATTAAGATCTTTAATAATATTTAGAGATAAAATAGTACAAAAAGCTATAGAATTAGTTTTAAATAAATATTATGATCCAACTTTTAGTAATAATAGTTTAGGCTTTAGACCTAATATAGGTATAGAAGATGCAATATATAAATTAAATATTGATTTACAAAATTCAAAATGGGTAATTGAAGGTGATTTAACAAAAGCTTTTGATAAAAAAATATCACATAAATATTTATTAAATATTATATCAAAAAAAATTACTTGTGAAAAAACATTAAAATTAATAAAATCTATAATAAAAGTAGATTATTTAAATGATTTTGGTTATATAACAGAAAACTATATTGAAGATATAGTACAAGATAATATACTTAGTCCTTTATTATGTAATATTTATTTAAATGAATTTGATCTATATATTAAAGAATTACAAAATAAATATAATACAAATAAAGTATATAGTAATAATATTTTATATTTATATCAAAAGCTTTATAATAAATTAAAATGTTATAATTTTAAATTAAATTCAAATTCAAATTTAAATTCAAATTCAAATTCAAATTCAAAGTATTTAGAATTTAATGATACTATTAAAAAGTTATTAAATTATAATACTGAATTAGAAAAAAGAATAAATATTACTTATATTAGATATGGTGATGATTTTATAATAGGAGTAGAGGGTTCTAAAAATCTTACTAAAGAAATATACTCTTTAATAGATAATAAATTATTATCTATAGGTTTAAATTTAAATAAAAATAAAACTTTTATTACTGATATTTATAATAAACCTATAAAGTTTTTAGGATTTTTATTCTTAAATCAATTTAATAAAAATAAATCTTATCAAATTATTAATATTAATGATAAACATTTTAAAGTTAGAAATATACAAAGATTATCTATTTATTTAGATTATGATAAAATCTTAAATAAATTAAAATTAAAAGGATTTTTAAAATCTAGAATTATACCAAGTTCACATAATAAAAGATTCTTAGCAGGTACATTTAAAGGTAATTTAATTAATTTAAATCATGCAGATATATTAAAGTATTATTCATCTATAATCAGAAATATATATAATCATTATTGTATTGTAAATAATATGGATAAGTTATCTTTAATTATGTGGAAATTAAAACAATCTTGTGGATTAACTTTAGCTAGAAAGTTTAAACTTAAATCTTTAAATAAAGTTTTTATTAAATTTGGTAAAGATTTTAAATGTAAAATTATAGATAATAATAATAATAATAATAATAATAATAATAATATTAAAGAAATAAATTTATTTTATCCATATAATTTTAAACAAGTTAATATAGATAAGTGATATAAAAGTAAATTAAAGTAAAGTAAATAATTTAATTTAAATCATTTAAATTCTATTCTATTAATATACTTTGAAATAATAAGTTTACTAAAAGTAATCTTAATTTATTTAAAACATATATAATTTGTAATATTGGAGGAGATAATATTTAAATGCATCATATGATGTAAGATCTATAAAGTCTTTGTCTTTTTTTTTTATAGATAAAAATACTAAATTATATTTTTTATTATACAAATGCAGTTTATTAATAAAAAACAGATGTAAAGTTATATAATAATAATTTATTTATTAATGAATTAAATTTATTTATATTTAATTTAAAACTTTAATAAAAATAAAAATAAAGTCTTTTTCTTTTATAAATAATGATAAATAATAATTTAATTTTATAAAGGAGAGCTGTATGATAAGTGATTATCACGTACAGTTCGGTGGCAGATGGAAATTGAGAGATTTCTAGATCTAGCCAACTTTTCTTTTCAGTTATGCCATTAACTATGGGATTTTTTGGTAACTATTTAGTACCATTAATGATTGGTGGTGTTGATGTAGCATTTCCTAGATTAAATAATATTAGTTTCTTCTTATTAATACCTTCTTTAATATTAATTGTATTAAGTGCTTTATCTGATGCTGGTAGTGGTACAGGATGAACAGTATATCCACCATTAAGTTCAATAGGATCACATAGTGGTAGTAGTGTAGATTATGCAATATTTAGTTTACATATATCAGGTTTAAGTTCAATGATAGGATCAATAAATTTATTTATAACAATATTAAATTTAAGATCATTTGGTTTAACTTTACATAAATTACCTTTATTTGTATGGTCAATTTTCATAACAGCAGTATTATTAATATTATCATTACCAGTTTTAGCTAGTGGTTTAACTATGCTTTTGACCGACAGAAATTTCAACACTTCATTTTTTGTAGCTGAAGCAGGTGGTGATAGTATTTTATATCAGCATTTATTCTGGTTCTTTGGTCATCCAGAGGTTAAATATATAAGCCTCTTAACGTTGCTATATGCTGGAAAAACTTTAATATTATTAAATATTCCATCTTTTATAGATATAATAAAAACTTTAATAATTATAAGTCAATCAGCAGGTAATATATTTAATAATATAAAATTATTAATTAAATATAAAACCTCAGAGACTTTACGCAACGAAATTATATTATCATCAAATATTAATAATAATAATAATAATATAAAATCTATTTCTAAACATGTACCAAAACATTTAAAACCTTTAAATGATGAACAATTTGGTTATTATTTAGCAGGTTTAATTGATGGTGATGGACATTTTAGTAAACAATCTCAATTAATTATTGCTTTTGATTCCTCAAATGTATCTTTAGCTTATTATTTAAAAGAAAGAATAGATTATGGTAGTGTTAAAAAAGTAAAAAATAAAAATGCTTATATTTTAGTTATAAGTTCTTTAAAAGGTTTAGAAAAAGTTATTAATCTTATTAATAATAAAATAAGAAGTATAATAAAATTAAAACAAATAAAAGATTTAATTGAAAATAATAAGAATTTATCTTTAATAACTGAATTAAATTCTATTAATTTAAATACTAGTACTGATTTTAATAATCATTGATTAGCTGGATTTTCAGATGCAGATGCTAGTTTTCAAATAAAGATACTTAATAGGAAAAATAAAACTGAAGTTAGATTAAATTATCAAATAGATCAAAAATCTAATTATTTATTAATTTTTATTAAAAATTATTTAGGTGGTAATATTGGATTTAGAATATCACAAAATACATATTATTATGGATCTACTAGTTTTGGTTCAGCTAAAAATGTTATAAAATATTTTGATACTTTTCATTTATTATCAAATAAATATATTAACTATTTAAAATGAAGAAAAGCTTATTTAATAATACAAAACAAAGATCATATTTTAAATAATAATAATAATGGTTTAAATAAAATAATTAAATTGAAAAGTAAAATGAATAGATTAAATGATAATATAATTTAAGATAAAGTTCTAACAAGGATAAAAAGTTCTTGAGTATTAAATATAATATTAAATAAAATAAAATTAATATAATTTAATTTTATATATTATTTATATTAATTTAATCAAAATATATGTTATATATTAATAATACCAGGTTTTGGTTTAATTAGTCATGTAATAAGTGCATTTAGTAATAAACCAATATTTGGTACTTTAGGTATGATATATGCTATGGGTAGTATAGGTACTTTAGGTTTTATAGTATGGTCTAAAAATAATATAATTATAATTATAATAATAATAATAATAATAATAATAATAATAATAATAATATGGGACAAATATTATATACATATATAATTTATATATATATAATAAATAATCTCGCTATATGCTGAAAAAATATAAATAAATATAATATATTATTATAAATGTATACATATATATTTAATAATAATAATAATAGTTTATAAAATATATTAATTAGCAGGTAACATAAATATAATATAAATAAATATATATATTTAATATATAAAATATAATAGATATATATAATATTATATATAATGAAACCTCAGAGACTACACGCGAGAAATATTTAATAAAATAAAATAAAATAATAAAATATATATTAAAAACTTTAATATATATATAAATAAAATAAATATCTAAAATTTTAAATATAATAAATCAAAGTTTTTAAAATATTAAATATAATTATAATAATTATAATTATTATTATAATAATTATATTAATAATAATAGTATTAGTAATTTGATATAGATAATAAAAATATATAAAATATATAAATAGTTTATAATATGATTAATAATTAATATTAAATATTAGATATATTTTATTATTATAATTATTAATTTATTAATTTATTAATTTATTAATTTATTAATTTATTAATTTATTAATTTATTAATTTATTAATAAAATATTGTTTATAAGGTAAGGTAAGGTATATATATTATGTATTATTAGTATATATTATTTATTATTAGTATATATTATGTATTATTAATAAGTATTATAATTGTATATTAAATGCTTTTAAGATGCAAAAATTTTATATTTTATTTTACAAAGTTTTATATTTAATATTTAATATTTTAATATTTTAATATTTTAATATTTTAATATTTTAATATTTTAATATCTAATTTTTTTGCACCATAACATTAGATTATTCTTAATAATAATTTATAATAAATATAATACTATACTTTATTGTATAACAATAATATATTATTATATTAAATGTTAAATATAATTATTTATAATTATTTATAATAATAATAATATTTAATAATAATAATAATAATAATAATAATATTTAATAATATAAAGATAATAATATTATTATAAATTTATAAGATTTTAAAGAATGTTTATAATAATATTTAAGATATTTTTATTAATAGCATTTAAGATATTTTTATTAATAGCATTCAACATATAACTATAATATTTATTATACTTTATATACATATATCTTATAATTTAATATACATAATTGAATATATCTAATATTTAATATTAAATAATATATATTTAATATTATACTAATTTATATTATTTATATTTACTTTATAATTTATATTTATATTAATATAAAATACTTATAATATATTAATTATAATAATATTTAGTATAATATTTAATAATATTTAATAATGTTATATATTAAATTATTAAACATTATTATTTTTAAAATAAATTGTTTTCTTTAGAAAAAAAATTTAAATTATTTTTTTATAGAGCAGCATGTAATATATAATAACCTAATATTTAGGATATATATATAAATAAATAATATTTGAGTATATACTTTATAATAAATGTAATGTTTTTTGGTTTATAAGGTTTAATAATATTTCAAATAATGTATTATATATTTAATATAATAGTAATATAAATTTATATTTATATTATATTATTAAGCATTATTATTATATATAGAATGATGTTCTTAATAAAAAATAATAAAAAATAATAAAAAATAATAAAAAATAATAAAAAATAATAAAAAATAATAAAAAATAATAAAAAATAATAAAAAATAATAAAAAATAATAAAAAATAATAAAATTGTTTTTTTTTTTCAGTAAATTATTGTTATATATTTATAATATGTATATATATTAAATATATTATTTTAGTTAAATAATATTTTATTAATTATATCAAATTAATTATATCAAATTATTTTATAATTTAGTAAATTATATAAAATATTTAATATGTTTAAAATTTAAATAATTTAAATTTTTATATTTATGCAATAAATTTTATTAAATATTATGATATAGTCCAATAATTTTATTAGATATTATATTTATTTAATAAAATTAAGCATCATATGTTTGTAGTAGGATTAGATTTAGATACTAGATCATATTTTACTGCAGCAACATTAATAATAGCTATACCTACTGGTATTAAAATATTTAGTTGGTTAGCTACATTATATGGTGGATCTATTAGATTTAATACTCCTATGCTATTTGCATTAGGTTTCTTATTACTATTTACTGTTGGTGGTGTTACTGGTGTTGTTTTAGCAAATAGTGCATTAGATACAGCTTTCCATGATAAATAAATAAACTAATTAATTAATTATAAATTATTTATAAATTAATTATAAATTATAAATAAAAGTAAGTGTCATGGTTTAAATTCTGCTATGTATAATATATTAATATTATATTATATTATACGGTTAAAATATAATTTATTTTATTTAATTATAGATATTATATAATTATTAATATTATTATTATTAATTTAATAAATAATATATATTTTAGCTAACGGTAAAATCTTTATAAAAGTTTGTTAAATCATATACACTGTAGTTTTCATTAGATAATAGATAATAGATAATAGATAATAGATAATAGATAATAGATAATAGATAATAGATAATACCGTGGAAACTTATATATATATATATATATAAGAATCTCTAGAGATTATACGCAGAGATCTTATATTAATTTAATAATATTAATATAGTTAAGATATAATCCGAACCTTTAAGTAATTAAAGTATAAATATATAGACTTACTACGTAGTTGCTCAAATAAAAGAAATAAAAGAAAAGGGCTTTAATTTAACAATATTTAATATAATAAATATTTTTATATATAATTCATTTGACTATATGCTGGAAATTATTATAATAATATTATTTCTAATATTTATTAGATTATATAAAGATAAATTGTATCTAAAAGTAAAAATAAAAACTTTAGATGAAACTTATAATATATTAAATAATTTATATTATAAGCTAATAAATATTGAAAATGAAATAATGTTTATATTATTAAGATTATTTAATTATAAATATATATTATTTAATGTATTAAATAATAATTTTATTAATAATAATATAATACAATCAGCAGAAAACTGTAAAGGATTCTCAGAGACTATATGTCAAATATCAAATAATTTTAATACAAATGGTAAAAAAAAAGAGGAAAATAATAATAATAATAATAATTTAGATATTAAATATTCATCAAATTATGAAGATGATAATTTATTTAATAGTAGATTAGCAGGTATAATAGATGGAGATGGTAATTTTGATATAAGAAAAATAAAAACAAAATTAGTTTTAAAATCAATAAGAATAAAATTACATAATAGAGATACTAGAATATTAAGTTATATACAAAATAAGTTACATATGGGAAGAATTATAAAAGATTTAAATAAACCATATACTATTTTTATAGTATCAGATAAAGAAAATATAACAAAATTATTATTAAGATTAAATGGTTTAATAAGAATCAAAGTAGATAGTTTTAGATTATCATTAGCATTATATAATATAGAATATAAGGAAGCTAATTATAATTTAAAACCTTATGATCCATATTTAGCAGGTTTAATAGATACTGATGGTACAATAATATATAATTATACAAAAAATAGAATAGAATGTAAATTAGAATTAAAAAAAACAGAACATAGTATAAAATTAAATTTAGATTCAGTAATATTAAATTATAAACCAATAGTTTCTATAAGAAAAAGAGATAAATATGGTGAAACAATTATATTTTCATATACATCAGTATCAAATATGTTATATTTATATCAATATTTTTTAAAAAATAGATTATATTCAGATTTTAAATTTTATAGAGTTATTAAGATAAAACAATTTATAGTTATAAGACATCTTAAAAATGCAAAAAAAGATCAAATAATGTATAAAATATATAAAGATTTTATATTAGACTGAATACAATATAAAAATACTCAATGATATAAAGTACCTTTTGTATTAAAATTAAGATAAAGAGATAGTCCATATTATATAATATAATATTATATAATATAATATAATATAATAAAATATAATATTATATAATATAATAAAATATAATTATTATAAAATATAATAAAATATAATAAAATATAATATGCATTTTCATTATGTATTAAGTATGGGTGCAGTATTTGCAGTATTTGCGGGATGGTATTATTATAGTCCAAAAATGTTAGGTTTAAGTTATTCAGATAAATTAGGTCAAATTCATTTCTTTATATTTTTCATTGGTGTAAATTTAACATTCTTCCCAATGCATTTCTTAGGTTTAAATGGACAACCAAGAAGAATACCAGATTATCCAGATGCTTTTGCAGGTTATAATTATATATCAAGTATAGGTTCATTAATATCAGTAGTTTCTTTAGTATTATTTATGTATATATTATATGATCAAATATCATATGGTAATATTTATTATTTAAATAATAAATATAATAATAATGCTTGGACTTTCCAAAATATTAATTACTTTGAACCTGTTTATATATTTAATCCTCATCATAATCATAATATTGAATGGTTATTAGATAATCCTCCAGCAGCTCATCCATATCCTATGATTCCATTACAATCTCAAATTGTTTAATTTATATATTATTATACATAATATACATATATAACTTTATATAATATAAATTAATAAATTAAATAAAATAAAAGTTTTTAAAAATAATAAAAGTTTGTAAAAATAATAAAAGTTTGTAAAAATAATAAAAAAAATATTTTTTAATTTACTAATTAAAGTTTATATAAAAATTATTTAATAATGTTTTATTTTTATTAAAATATTAAAAATATATTAAATATTATATTTGATATTTGATATGTATATATAATAATATATATAAAATATTTTAGTATTTTAACATAGGATAAAATTTAAACTTATTTTATATATTAATTTTAATATATTTAATTTGTTTTTATTTAAAATTTAATAAGCCATAATTAATATAAATAATATTTATATTAAATATTAAATATTATATTAAATATATTAGTTATTATATATTATTTATTAAATATTATTAATTTATATTATACACTTTATTATTATTGTAAATATAGTAAAATAATAATAAGATTAAATATAATAATAAGATTAAATATAATAATAATAATAATAATAATTTGTTTTTAAAAGTAAAAGTAAAAGTAAAAGTAAAAGTAAAAGTAAAAGCTTTTAATAATAAATGATAATAAATATATTAAAATATATGAAAGTTTTTAAAATGTTTAAGTTTAATTTAATAATATTTTAATATTAATAATTTAATAATTTGATTGATTTTTTGTTTATAATTAATTGTTAAAATATAAAATATTTAATTGTTTTAAAAATATAAATAGGATATTAAAAAGTATATATATATTAAAATATTTAATATAAAATAACTTTTTTTTATACTTATTAATCAATATTTTTTATATACATTTTATAAAATTTTATAAAAGTTTAATTTTAGTTTATAAAAA
The DNA here is from genome assembly GCA_016906335.1 of Novakomyces olei. Lineage (NCBI taxonomy): Eukaryota > Fungi > Ascomycota > Novakomycetes > Novakomycetales > Novakomycetaceae > Novakomyces > Novakomyces olei. Next base: position 59,936 of record JADEYG010000006.1, read on the forward strand.
TAAGATAAAAATAAAATGAATATATTTACAAATTATATAGATAATATATATTATTATATAGATAATAATTATATAAATTATATATATAATATAATATTAATGTTATATATATTACCAATAATAAATATAATGTTAAATCAATTATTAATTAAGAGTGAATCATTTGAATTAGAATTAAATAATATTAATAATAATAATATTTTAAATATATATACAAAAATAAATAAGAGATATATAATAAATAAAAGTATATTATATATATCAATAATATTTAGTATAATAGTATATTTATTAGTATTATCATTATTATTAATATATAATACAAATTTAGGTTTAATAGAATATAATATAAATATATTAGATAATAATTTATTAAATTTTGATATAGGTTTAAGTTCAATTAGTTTATCATTTATATTATTAAATAGTTTAATAATAGTATTAATATTATTATATAATTATAAGAATTATAATAATTTCCAAAGTAATATATTAAGTAATAATTCAATAACAATAAATAATAGTATAATGCATACATATATATTTATATTATTATTATTATTAATAAATTCAGTATTTATAGTAAGAAATACATTATTATTCTATGTATTTTTTGAATCATTTTTACCAATATTATTTATATTAGTTGGTATATATGGATCATATAATAGAATAACAGCAAGTTATTATTTATTTATATATACATTATTTGGAAGTATGTTTTTATTAATAGGAATATGTATGTTAAAATATACAACAAATTCATTTAATTATAGTTATATAAGTTCAATGATAATACCGTTACATACACAATATATAATATGATTATGTATATTTATAGGATTTGTAGTAAAGATACCATTATTTCCCTTTCATATATGGTTACCATTAGCACATTCAGAATCAGTATTAAGTGGTTCAATAATATTAGCAGCATTAGTATTAAAAGTTGCAATATATGGAGTATTAGAATTTTTAATAAATTTATTACCATTAGCAAATATATATTATAATAATTTATTAACATTTTTAAGTATAATAACATTAATTTATTCATCAATAATAACTTTAAGACAAATTGATAATAAAGTTATAATAGCTTATAGTTCTGTAGCACATATGGCTATAGTTATAATAGGTATATCATCAAATAATTTATTAGGTTTAAATGGTTCAATATTATTAAGTATTAGTCATGGTTTTGTTAGTCCAGCATTATTTATTATATTTGGTGGTATATTATATGATAGATATCATACAAGATTATTAGATTATTATAGAGGTATTAGTACTTATTATCCTTTATTATCAATATTATTCTTTATTTTTGCTTTAGGTAATATGGGTACACCTACTACTTTAAATTTTGTAGGAGAATTATTCTGTATTATTGGTTCAATGAATAATAATATTATTATATCAGTTTTAGCTTCAACTACTTTAGTTCTTAGTGCTAGTTATACTATATGGTTATATAATAGAATTACTGGTGGTTATATTACTATATCAAATATTATTAATAATTATAAATTATTTAATTATAATTCAAATAATTTAAAATCTATTAAAGATATAATAAACTTAAAATATGATATAAAAAATAATAAAAATAATAAAAAAAATAAAAATAAAGTAAATAATAATTTAAAAACTTTAAATAATAAAATAGTTAATAATAATAAAATAGTTAATAATAAAAAAACAAAAACTTTAAAAAATAAATTAATTAATTCTTTACCTCAAATGATTATTAATAATTATAATAATAATATACTAAATATATCTTATGATATTAATAGATGTGAAGGTTATATATTATTAACATTATTATATTTAACTATATTATTAGGTTTATTACCTAATGTTTTAATTAATATATTAAATAATGATTTATCTTATTATTTATTCTAATTTATTTAATATACTTTTATTTTTATACTAAATATATTTATAATCATTAATTTAATATATAGTAATTAATAATTATAATTATAATTATTATAATAATAATAATTATAATAATAACAATAATATTATTAAGATATATAATAATAAACATAAATATAAATATCAAATTATAAATAAATAAATATAAATATAAATATCAAATTATAAATAAATATATATATATATATTAATAAATATCTATTTAATATTTAATAAGTAAATATTATATAAATAAATCTATAATTATATTTAATAAATTAAGATGTAAAATATTAAAAATTAATATAAAAAATGTAATGTTTTTAATTATTATTAAATACGATAATTAAACTTTGTATGTAATATCAAAGTTTAATAATATATATATATATATTTATCAAATACTTATTATTTAATATAAATATATATAGTATATTTATTTATCAAATGCTTATTATTTAATATAAATATATATAATATATTTATCAAATGCTTATTATTTAATATAAATATATGTTTATTTAAACACCTATCATTATCTATAACTTATTATATATTTATAATTAATAATATACTTATTAATATATAGTTAGTATAAATATAATATATTAATTTAGTTAAATATTAAATAAATAACTAATATTATAAATGTTAACTGTTAAGTTGGAGCAAAAAAATTAAATATTATTTTTTATTTAAAGTAAATATAAATATACTTAAATATAAATATATTTAGACATAAATATACTTAAATATAAATATATAAAATATAATATTTAATATATCTAATATTTAGTATATAATTTAATATTTTATATATATAATTTAATTTCTTGTAAATATAATTTAGTATGTATAATAAATATATTATAATTTATAGCTATAAGTATATATTATTAAATATATTATATTAATAATAAATAGAATATATATATATTATATTATAATATAAATATTTATATGTTTATTAACTTTCTATTACATAGAAAGTTAACTAATTTAATATAAATTAATTAAAAACTTTGATTAATTTATTTATTAATCATTTGAAATATTATTAAACATTATATTATAATATATTTCAAACTTTTATATATATTTTAGATATTAAATATATTATATATACATATTATATTAGATAGTAGATAGTAGATATTATATAGTAGATATCATATAGTAGATATTAAAGATAGTAGATATTATATTTTATATATTTATATTTTTGCACCGGAACCTGTACCAACTTAAAATATTTAAAATATTTAAAATATTTAAAATATTTAAAATATTAAGCTTGTCGATTTAATATCATTAAATTTTATTAATTTATTAATTTACTTATCTTTACTATTATTATAATATATTTAATAATATTTATTTAATAAATACTTATAAATGTTATAAAAGATTTATTTAATATTATATTTTATTTATAAGAGATTTATTTTATTATATTTTATTTAATAGATTAATAATATTGTATCTTTATTTACTTATTTATTCATTATTATTATAATAATTATTATAATTTTATATATATATATATATTAAATATCTAATAAGATATTAAATAAATATTAATATGAATTGTTTTATAATATAAATAATTATTTAGTGAATATTAAATATACTTTATATTAATATTAATATTAACTTTCTATTACATAGAAAGTTAACTAATTTAATATATATTAATTAAAAACATTTACTATTTACTATTTACTATTTACTATTTACTATTTACTATTTACTATTTACTATTTACTATTTACTATTTACTTTAAAGTATATTTAATATTAATATAATTTAATATTATATTTTATAAACTTTTATATAACTTTTAAAGTTGATATTATATTCTTTATATATAACTAATATTATATATATATATATTATTAAGTATGATATAATACATATATTATCAAGTATAATATAATTTATATATTATTAAGTATAATATATAAAAGGGTTGATCGAATAATAGGTTAATTCATAGATCTTTTAAATCTATAAATATAAGTTCAAATCTTATTCAACCTAGTTAATTAATTATTTATATATAATATAATATAATAAAATATAAAGTAAATGTTTTAAATTATTGTATATAAAATAAAATATAAAGTAAATGTTTTAAATTATTGCACCTATCGGTAAGTAAACTTTCTATAAAATAGAAAGTTTATTAAATATATATATATTATATATAAACAATAAAATACTATTAAATATTATATAATATTATATAACATTTATATATATAATAAATAATTTGATATACTGTTTATATATTAATATAATATATAGAATAGATAAAATATTTGATAATATTTATTAATATTAGATATTATTTAATAAAATAATTTGATATTAATATATAAAATAATTAATAAAAGAGTATTATAGAATATAATAATATTTAATTTTATAAAAAATAAATGTTATATAATATTAATAGATTTAATAAAAGTTTTAAATTAATTTATATAAATAAAAATAAATATAATATTAGTTTATTTTTATAAAATAAGTTAATAAGTTTATATAATAATATATAATATAGATTAAAATAAGTGAGATATATTAATTAAGATATAAGATTAAAAATTGTATATATAAATATTAAAAATATTTAATAATATTATTAATAATTTAATGTTAAATAATATATGTATTTATATATTAAACAATATATTATTAATAAATAAGATACAATTAGATGTACCTGAAGCTTGAGCTAAATATTTCCAAGATAGTTGTAGTCCTAGTTCTGAAGGTATAGTAGAATTACATAATAATGTAATGTTTTATTTAGTTGGTATAATAGTATTTGTATTTTATATGTTAATAACTATAATGATAACATATCAATATAAATATACTAATAATATAGTATATAAATATTTAAATCATGGAACTTTATTAGAATTAGTTTGAACAATAACACCAGGTATTATATTAATATTAATAGCATTTCCATCATTTAAATTATTATATTTAATGGATGAAATAATATCACCAAGTATGACTATTAAAGCTATTGGTAATCAATGGTTTTGGTCTTATGAATATAGTGATTTCTTAGATTTAGATAATCAACCAATACAATTCGATTCTTATACTAAACCAGAATCAGATTTAGAATTAGGTGAATTAAGATTATTAGATGTTGATCAATCATTAATTGTACCATATGATACTAATATTAGATTAATAGTTACTGCTAATGATGTTATACATAATTTCGCTTTACCTAGTGCTGGTATTAAATTAGATGGTTATCCTGGTAGATTAAATCAAACATCTTTATTAATTGAAAGACCTGGTATCTTTTATGGACAATGTAGTGAATTATGTGGTGTAGGTCATAGTAATATGTCTATTGTTGTTGAAGCTGTTTCTATAGATAAATTCTTATCTTTCTTAGATAATCAATTATAATTATATTATACTTAAATAAAATATAATATATATAATAAGATTATAATATAATTATTATAATTTATTAAGTTATTTTATATAATATTAATAATGATAATAATAATTAATAAAAGTTTATTTTATAACAATTTATAAATAATAATATTTATATTAAGTTATTAAATAATAATATTTATATTAAGTTATTTAATATAATTGAAGTTCTAGTGCAAAAATTTTAGATTTAATATTTTAATATTTATATATTATTATATTATTTATCTTTTGTTTTAGATAAAAATATTATAATTATAATTATAATTATATCAAATTAATTAAATATATAATATTTAATCTAATCTATAATCTATAATCTATCCTAGGAATTAATTAAAATTAAAGTATTTAATAAAAGTTTAATATTTATAATTAATATATATAAATAAATATATAATAATATAAATAAACTTTATTTCTTTTTTACACAATATATGTATATATAAAATGAAATTATTAAAAAGACATGTATTATTGAGTTTATTAAACTCTTATATAATAGATTCACCTCAACCTTCGTCAATAAGTTATATGTGGAATTTTGGTTCATTATTAGCTTTATGTTTAGGTATACAAATAGTAACAGGTGTATTATTAGCTATGCACTATGCACCAAATATTGATTTAGCATTTACCTCTGTAGAACATATTATGAGGGATGTGTCCGGTGGATGGTTAATAAGATATTTACATGCTAATACAGCATCATTCTTCTTCTTATTTGTTTATTGTCATATGGGTAGAGGTATTTATTATGGTAGTTATAGAAAACCTAGAATATTATTATGGATTATTGGTGTAATAATTTTCTTAGTTATGATAATTACAGCATTCTTGGGTTAATATTTAATATTTAATATTTAATATTTAATATTAATTGGCCCAAAATTATATAATAAAAGTTTGTAAAAATAATAAAAGTTTTAGATATAAATAAATGACAAAAAACAATTTAATATTATGAGAAAATAATATAATATATGATAATTTAAATTTATTAAAAGTTAGAGAATTAATAAAAAATAGTACAAAAGATATGATAGGTATATATGTTATATATAATAAAATAACTGGTCATATTTATATAGGTTCAAGTTATAAAAATATAAGCATAAGATTTTTTAGACATATGATATATTTAACTGGTTCAAAGAAAGTAAAAAAATCAATAATAAATTATGGATTAGAAAATTTTCAATTTTTAATTATAAATTATGAATATATACATGATAATAATAATAATAATAATAATATAAATGATTTATCATTATCAGATATAAATATGAAAAAGAAAGCTTTAAGAGATTTAGAAGAATTATTAATATTAAGATATAAACCAGAGTATAATACAATAATATGAAGTAAAAAATCAGATAAAAAGATTTTAAATTATAATGAAGATGTATTAAAAAAAATGATAAATAATTATTCTTTAGAAACAAAATTAAAAATAAAAAATGAAAATTTAAATAAAAGTTTTAATTTTAATTTTAATTTTAATCAAATTCATAGAGAAAATTTAAGTATATCTGCAAAATTAATACATAAAAATAATCCATTTAGTGAATCAATAATAAGTAAATGTATTAGTAATACAAAACCTATAAAATTATATATATGTAAAAATAAAAATGAAATATTAAAAGATAAATATTATATTTATAATTCTATAAAAGAATTAACTATTGATTTAAATTGTTCATATAAAACTATAAATAGAGCATTAAAATATAATAAAGGATTTTTAAAAAAAGAATATTATAGTATGTCTGCTAATATTAAATCTTATTTTTATATTGTTGTTGATAATATTAATTAAATTTCATAAATAATATTAAAATTAAATTAATATAAAAATTTAATAAATATTTTATCTTTTTATAAACTTTTATATTATCTTATATTAAAAACTTTGCTTTTATATTATCTTATATTAAAAACTTTGATATTTATATTTATATTTATATTTATATTTATATTTATATTTATATTTATATTACAAACTTTTATCTATCTTATCTTTATCTTATTTTTATCTTTATTTTTATCTTTATCTTATCTTAAATATTTGTTATAATTATTATATAATAGTCCCACTCACATATATAATAAGATTATATAATAATAAAAATATATATATATATATAAATATATTAACTATTAAATAAAAATAATTAAAATAATAAAAAATAGTTATGTATAAATATTAATATAATATAAGGGGCGACACTAGTGAAAACGATCAACAAATTAGTTATAAAATTTTAGAACGTCGGTGATATAATATTAATAAATTAATATATATGAATATTAATAAATTAATATATATGAATATTATAAAATATTATTAAATATTATTAAATATTATTAAATATTATAAAATATTATATAATCGCTACAGACTGGATAACACACTAGTGGGTATTATAAATTAATCAAAGTTTTTAAAATAAAATAAAATATTGTATTTATATTTACATTTATATTTATATTTATATTTATATTTATAATAAAAGTTTTTAGATATATTTTATAATGCTTAATGTACAGTCGATATTTTTCATAAGTATTTAATAATTACTTGTGTAATGTAATTCATTTATAAATAAAAATATAAGAAAATAAACTAAAAGTTTTAATTTTAATTTAAAATATATTGTTTAATATTAATTTTAATATTAATTTAAAATTTTATCTTATGTAAGAATATATTTTAATATATTTTAATATATTAAATATATTTTAGTTATATTAATATAAATATATATATATAATATAATGTTTTATATAAATGAATTACATTGTTTACTATATAATTATAACAAATAATAAGAATTAGTATATAATTATAACAAATAATAAGAATTAGTATATAATTATAACAAATAATAAGAATTACTATAAAAGTTTGTAAAATAAAATAAAAGTTTGTAAAATATATTAAAAATATTAAGATATATAGTAAATAAAAATATGTATGTATTACCATATGGTCAAATGAGTTTATGGGGTAAATTAAAAAGTACCATTACCATTGCCCCAAATGTGTTAAATATTTATTATTTATTATATTTATATAATATAACTCTTTTTTATATATGTTATACTTATAATTCATTTACAGATTTACTTAATAATAATTTTATATATTCCTTTTTTATATTGTCAAGGAGATCTGTATCATTATCATTATCATTAAGTAGATCAATATCAACATCAACATCACTCAGAATAGGAAGTAATTTTAATTTAAATTTAAATAAACATGATGTGAATAATAAAATAAGTTGTATAAATAAAGATTTATTAGAGTTTATAACAGGTTCCTTATTAGGTGATGGTTATTGTGAGAGAATATTAAGTAATAATAAGAATAATAGTATAGATAAAAGAGGATCAAGAATTTGTTTTTATCAAGAAGGAAGTCATAAAGAATATTTATTGTATTTACATAATTTTATATCTAGTAGAGGTTATTGTAATCCAAAATTACCAAAGTTAACAAGTAGAATAACTAAAGGTAACAAGTATAGATATGTAATAAGATTTCAAACATATACTTATACTTATTTCAATACTATACATGATGATTGGTATATAAATAATATAAAAGTAATACCAAAGAATATATATTTTTATAATAGTTTTACACCTTTAGCAATAGCAATATGGATAATGGATGATGGATATAAATCATCCAAAGGTTTGAAATTATTAACAAATAGTTTTAGTAAAGATGATGTATTATATTTATCATATATATTAAAAGAAAAGTATTTGATAGATTCTAGAATTCATTATGTAGGTAATGGTAATGGTAATGGTATTAACGATCAATATTGTTTATACATATTAAATAATTCAATGACTACTTTATGAGAGTTAACAAAACCTTATATTATACCTTCGATGAAATATAAGTTTGGTGATTATATAAATATAAAATAATATATATTATAAACATATAGTCTAACATAGAGTTTAGTTTATATACATAATATATATAATATAAAATAAAAATTAAATTTATTGATTTTATACTACTAATTAAGTTATAAGTTTAACAATGTATAAATATATATATATAATATAAACAATGCTAAGTTTAAGAGATAATATATAAATAGAATCTTAAATTAACAATGTTAGGCAACATAATTGAAAACAGGTCAAATATATTAAGTTATTATATAGAGACCGTAGGTATTTTATAGTATCTCTACAGAATAGTACAATTATGGGTGTCTGAAATGATGCTTAATGTTTATTCGGAATCTATTATATTATATATAATTATATAATATATCTAGGGCTATAATCATAGTAATAATTTAAGTAATTATGTCTAATTAATAAAATAGTAACAGTTAAATTAAATTGAAAATAATATTAATTATTAAAAATAATAAACTATAATTTAATTAAATATAAAGGTTATTAAATATAAAGTTTATTAAATAAAATAAAATAAAAGATATTAATTAATTATAGTACAGGATATACTTTAAAATAACATAATATGTATGTATATATAAGTTTAATATATATAATATATATTTGAAGTATATTATAGATTTGGCAACAGTAATAACAAATTTAATGAGTGCAATACCATATTTAGGAAATGATATAGTACAATTATTATGAGGAGCATTTAGTGTAGGAAATCCAACATTAAATAGATTTTTTAGTTTACATTATTTATTACCATTTATATTAGCAGCATTAGTATTAGGACATATGATAGCATTACATGAACATGGATCAAGTAATCCATTAGGTATAACAGGTAATATAGATAGAATACCAATGTCACCTTATTTCTTATTTAAAGATTTAGTAACAATATTTGCTTTCTTTATTGTTTTATTAACATTTGTATTTTATTATCCTAATAATTTAGGTCATTCAGATAATTATATACCTGCTAATCCTTTAGTTACTCCTATGTCTATTGTACCAGAATGGTATTTATTACCATTTTATGCTATATTAAGAAGTATACCTGATAAATTATTAGGTGTTATAGCTATGATATCTGCTATATTAATTTTATGTATTTTACCTATTGTTGATACATCTAGAATTAGAGGTAACCAATTTAGACCTTTAGGTAAAATATTATATTGGTTATTTATAGCAAATTTCTTAATATTAATGTTTATTGGTAGTCAACATGTTGAATATCCTTTTATTGAAATTGGACAATTTGCTACAGTTTTCTATTTTGCTTACTTCTTATTCTTTGTACCTATATTAGGTTTAATAGAAAATACTATCATTGATATTACTTTAAATAAATATAATAAATAATATATATTAACATATATATATATATTAACATATATATATATCTTTATTTTAATTTATATTTATTTAAAAAACTTTGATTAAATTTAATTTAATTTAATTTAATTTAATTAATAAAATATTATATATATATTAATTTCTATTATATATCTATTATTATACTTATTTAAATTAATTTATAAATAATAATAATAGTATTAAATATATTTTTATATATATATTTAATAAGCCAAACATTTATCATAATTATTAAATAAATAGAATAGTTAAAAGTATTATTAATTATTATATATAAAATATTATATATAAAAAGGATAAATAGTCAATAGGTAAGACAAAACATTTGCTATATGTTAATGATCAAACATTTTATGGGTTCAATTCCCATTTTATCCGTATCTATAATATACATATTAATAAAAGTTTGTAAAATTATTTAACATTATTATTTATAAATTATATATATTTAATGATAATAATATATATATAATTAATTATAAATTAAATTATATTTTATAATATTTTATAATATTTTATAATATTTAATAATATTTTATAATATTTTATAATATTTTATAATATTTAATAATATTTTATAATATTTAATAATATTTAATATTTTTGCACCGGAACCTGAACCTGAACCTGAACCTGCACCAAACTTATATTTCTAAATAAAATAATAAAAATAATATTGAAACTTTTAATAAACTTTTAAATATATATAATATTATATAATAATATACATAATATTATATAATAATATACATAGTTTTATATAATAATATAAATAATAATATGAATAATAATTATATATATATTATATTATTATTTATAAATAATAATTATATATATATTATATTATTATTTATAGAGAATGAGAATAGATATTTTAAATTTAAATTTAATTTTTATTTTAATAAAATGTATTGCTTTTAATTATAAATAATATAAAATACATATATTTTATAAAATACATATCATATATATTGTCAATTTATATGTATATTGATGATATGTGATAAATATTTATTATAAGTAGACATACATTTATTATAAATAGACATGATATACATTTATATAATATTAAATATATTATATAAAAATACATACCTATATTTTATATCTATATCTATACCTATCTTATATCAATATCTATCTTATATTTATACTTATCTTATATCTATATCTATATTTTATATCTATATCTTATATCTATATCTATCTTATATCTATTAGCCAATAAATATATAATATTATTATACAAACTTTTATATATAATATATAATATATAATATATATTATATAATATAAGATATTTGTTGATTGATATTAAACATTAAATATTAAATATTATATTATAAATATTATATTATAAATATATTATTATTATAATGTTTAAGAATATATAAATTAAATTATTATATATATTAATCATTTTGATAATTATAAAAATATTTAGTTAATTATAATTAATATAAATACATATCATACATTAGATCAATTTATATGTATATTGATGATATGTATTAAATTAATAATTTATATCTAATAAATAATTTATATTTAATAAATAATTATATTTAATTTAATTATTAAATTATACACAATTAATAATATATAATAAATAATTTTAATATTTTTATATCTTATTATAAATACTAAATATATTTTATATTTTATATTTTATAAGAAATGCATTTTATATTTTATATTTTATATTTTATATTTTATATTTTATCATAAATGTATTTTATATTATATATCTTATCTTATTATAACTTATTATATTTAATTATATTAAATTATATCTAATTATATATTTGTGATAATAAATTAAGTATTATATGTATATATTTATGTATATATAAATTATAATAATTATTATAATATAAATATAAAAAATATAAAATATATATCATACATTTGATATAATTTGATATATATATATAATCTATAGAGTATAACAATCTGTAAAAATATTTGTTTTTTTACTAATATAATATTATTAATTAATATTAGTAAAATATAATTAAATAAAAATTTAATTATAAAATGTTTTATAAAGGAATAATTAATTAAAGTATGCGAATTTATATAGAATATAGGTGTATAATATTTCAAAATATTTTATATATTAAAATTATAATAAATTAATTTATTATAAATAATTAATAAGATAAAAATATAACCTAAATGTGAAAACATATAAATAAACTTATTGAATTGAAATATCTTAGTAAATAAAGGAAAATAAATCAAAATATAAGAGATTATAATAGTAGTTAAGAACGAAATTATAATAGCCATTATAATATATATTTTATATATATTATAAATTAATTAAATTTGCTAATAATTAGTGGATTGAATAAAAGGTGAACTATCATCAAAGGCTAAATACTATATAAATATCGATAGTGAAAAGTACTGTGAAGGAAAATACTAAAAAAGTTATTCTATAAGCATATAAAGATTATAATAAAATTATAATTGATATAGTAACTTTTGTATAAGCGGTCAATAAATCTTATATTTATGCAAGATAAAATAATAAATAATCAATATAATAATATATATATAAGTATAAATATAAGAACGCGAAACCTAATGATCTTAATTAATATAAGAGTTAAGTCTGAACCGGTGATTGTGGCAATAATCTCGGATAATATTAGTTAAGTAGTGAAATGTTAAACGTATTAGGTTATAGCTCGTTTACAGCGAAATATATCTAAGTATAGTAATAATATTTATAATTAATAATGATAATGCTATTTATTATATTAGGCTTTAATATAAAAATTACTATTATAATATAATCAATGAATTATAATTAATTTAATTTATTATTAATCAGGTTATTAGTGATAAGGTTATAATCAAATTGGAAACAACCAAACACATATAATAAGGTCCTTAAAATATTATTAAGTGTTTTTAAAGAATAATTATAGTTTATACAATTTAAATATTAGCTTGGAAACAGCTATTATATAATGAACACGTAATAGTGTATAAATCCATTTATCTTATATATATATATTATTATATATATATAATTAATATTATAATTAACTGAAAATTTATCGGGACTAAAATAATATACCGAATTTATGTATATTATTTTAAATATAAATAAAACTATTTAATTTAATTAATTTAGTTTAAATAATAATATATTTATTATAATATGGTAGCTGTATATACAATATATGTATGATGTATAATAATTATAATATTATATTGACATATTTGTAGAAAGAATTTTGACATGAGTATTGCATAAAAGATTAATATATATAATATATATATAATTATTATAAATAAAAAAAAATAAATAATAATTATAAAATAATCTTCACCTAAACTCTAAAGATTTAATAAGAAATGTTAAAATCATTTAAAGATAACAATAAACGGTATCTAAGTATAATATCGATAGATATATACGATGATAAAATATTTTATTTATAAAATTATATAAAATAAATATATAATCAGGAAAAATTAAATAAATATAAACCGTACTTTAAACCGACACAGGTAGAGTAAAAAGCATAAAAGTGCAACGGTGTTCAGATAACTATTATAAAGGAACTCGGCAAATTAAGGACGTAACTTCGGGAAAAGTTCTGATTATTATAATAATATATTATATTATATTTTATTTTATTCTATTATTATAATGGTTTCAATAAAGCTTGTTTATACAACTGTTTATAAAAACATAGCACTTTGCAAAAAAGTTAATTTTTAGTATAAAGTGTGATACCTGCTCAATGCTATTAAATAATAAATATATTATATAAATTTATATCTATTTATTTATATATAATATTTATGTAATATATATTAAACAATAGTAAATGGCAGTCTTAACTATAAGGATTCTAAGGTAAATTAGATTATCGTTGCCTTAATTATAAATTCCACTATATGCTAAGAAAATCTTATAAATATATATATACAATAAATTTATTTTATTATTATATTAAATATAATATATTATTAAATATAATATATTAACTTAAACTATTATATTTTACAATAAATATATTATTAAATATTAAATATATTATTATATATTATTAAGTATATAATACTAAAAGTATATAATTAAATGTTTAATATAAATATTATATAATAATTATAGTTATTAATAATATATTTAATATGTATAATAATTTATGATAATAATCATAATCATAATAATAATAATAAATTATATAATAATATAATAATATAAATAAAATAATAACAAATATTATAAATGTTAACTGTATATTAGGTGCAAAAAATTTTAAATTTTTTTAATAAGATATTTGTTATATTTATAATATTAATATTATTAATTATTATTAAATATTTAATTTAATTAATATCAAATAATATATAATATATTTATTTAATATAAATAATATAATAAATTTAATATTTATAAATCAATTAGCAGGAAACTTATAATAATATAATAAAGATATAATATATATTTAATAATAATATTTTATTAATATATATATGTATATAAGTTATATTATATATAAGGATCCTCAGAGACTATACGTGGATAATATAATATATATATAAATTAAATAAATGTTTTTATATTATAAATAAAATAATAAAGTAAAGATTATAGATATATTATATTATATTAAGAAATAGTCCAAAATATTTAAAATAATTATTTATTTGATATTTTATTTATAAATAAGTTATTAAATTTCTAGTGCAAAAATTTTAGTTTTAATTTTAATTTTAATTTTAATTTTAATTTTAATTTTAATTTTAATTTTAATTTTAATTTTAATTTTAATTTTAATTTTAATTTAAAATCTAATTTAATTTAATCTAATTTTTTTTGCATGGTAATAGCATTTAAATAAATGAAATAATTAAACCAAAAATAATTTAAATATTTCACTAGAGCGAAATCTCTTGTCCACTAATTATGGTCCAGCATGAATGGCGTAATGATATAAACACTGTCTCTATAATAGACTGAAAGAAATTGGAATGGTTGTGAAGATACAATCTTATTACGGTTAGACGAGAAGACCCTAAGCATCTTAAATACTAATAAAGATTGATTATTTAATATATTTATTAACTTATTCATAATATTATATTAATATAGATAAAAATCTTTAATTTATCATTTAATTTAATATTTCATAAGTTATTATTAGTAATCTTATTGTTAAAGATTTTAATTAAAAATAATAAAATATTTTTAATAGTTTTGTTTTTAACATAAATATTAATAGTTATATTTTATTTAATATAATAAATAAAATACTATGACAATCTTTATGAGGTATTTTAATTGGGGCAATTGCTTCATAAAAAGAAATTGAAGTTACCAAATATTCATATATATTATATTAATATTTATATTAATATAATACAATATAATAATATTAGTATTATTATATATATTAATATATATTATGATAAGATATAGTATAAATAAAATGGTAATTTATAATTAATAATCTTAATTTAATAAATTTAAGATATTATCAATATAATTAATTGATAAAGATAATTAATAATATTTAATTGTAGAACTATGTCTAACTTAAAGATTGACAAATCGATAAGATTCGTAAGGATGGAATAATAAACCTAAACTAATAAATAGAAATGGTTTAGATAAAGATATAAGATACGCTAGGGATAACAGCCTAATTGCTTAAGATAGTACATATTGGCTATAGCAGTTTGGGACCTCGATTTGAATATAAATATTAATATAAATATAAATATAAATATAAATATAAATATAAATATAAGAGTTAAAGTTGAGGTAAATATTATATATAAATAGAATATATAATAATAAATTGGGTTAATTGACAAGAATAACTTATTATTTATATAAATATAATAAGTCAACTTGCAGCGAAACTATATATAATATAAATATATAATAACTTTGTATATAAATATATAATATAATATAAATATATAATAACTTTGTATATAAATATATAATATAATATAAATATATAATATAAATATAAATATAAATATATAGAACGTTCAACGACTAGTTAATAAATAAAATTAACCATGAAATCCAATAATTAATAAAAGTTTGGTTTGATAAATAAATAAATTTATTAATTAAATACATAGTCTGAACCTTTTAGTGATAAAAGGAAATAAAGATTAAAATTCTTTATGATAACAAAGAATTATTTAGTATAGAAATAAGTATAATATTGTTAATAAAAATAAAAATATTTAAATAAACAAAAATCATTAATAGATCATTTATTTAATATATTTGATTCTTATACTCTAAGGATAAGGGATAAGGGATAACAAAATGTATTATTATTTAATAATAAATGATTATAAAAAATTAAATGACTTTGCTTATTATCATCAAATATTTTTATTTTTATTATTATTATTATTATTTTTATTATAATTTAAATATAAATTTTATACTAAATAATAAATAATTGGTCGACTCTACGTACCTATTGGTGTAGTAACTAATAAGGGTATGTTTGTTCAACATTTAAAACGTAACGTGAGTTGGGTTAATTCTTAGCCCCATATATATATATATATATGTTAACTGGATAAAAACGGTGAAGGTTATAATAAAGATTATAAATAACACCGTGGTAATCATAATAATAAATAAATATGACACTGTAACGACTAAATAAAATAAAATAAATTTGACTAACAAGTTATATATAATATATTATATATAAAATAATAGTTGGTAATACTTCCAGCAACAATATAATAATATGGTTATTTATATATTTTTGAATATATATATCCTTATTAATTGTATATAATATAGATAATTAATAAATAAAAAATAATAAAACAAATAATGATAAAACAAAGAATATTAGAATATTAGAAGATTTAATAAAATTAAGATTAATAACACCATTAAAACCATTATCAAATGATATTTTAAAGATAATAGAAAAAAACTTATTAAAATATAAAATATTAAATGTAGATAATATAAATGATGAGTATATAAGTGGTATAATACAATCAGATGGTAGTTTTTCATTAACTATAAGAAAAACAAGAGATTATATACATATAGTACCAAAATTTACATTAAGATTAAATAAGAATAATAAAGATTTGATATTAAAAATTAAAAGTGTATTAGGTGATGTAGGTAATTGAAGTTTAAATAAGAAAGATAATACAATATGTTATGAAGTGACAAAATTAAAAGATTTAGATCAAGTAATAATACCTTTTTTTACAAAAAATGATTTAAAAAGTAATAAACATTTAAATAGTTTTATAATATTAAAATACATTGTATCAATAATGAAAAGAAAACTTCATATTAAGGATAATAGATTATTGTTAGATATGATAATATTAGGTAGTAAAATGAATGATAATTATTTGTATAAAGATATACATAAAAAATCAATAAATATAATTCATAATGATGAAAAATATAAAAAAGATATGATGAAATATGTAAGATATTTAAATAAAAGTCAACAAGATATTGTAATAGATCAATTATTAACAAAAAATACTGAATTAGAAATAAATAATATGATGTATAATTATAATCCTACATCATTTAACGCAATGTATTTGCATGGTTTAATAGATGGAGATGGATCTATTATAATATATAACTCTTTATCTAAATATGTAAGATTTACTATAAGTATAGCACAAGATTATACAAATTTAACATTACTTAAAGATTTATATAAATATTTTGGTGAAATAGGTAGTATAACTAAAATATCAAATAAAGGTTATAGATATGATATAAAAAGTAAAAAGGATATTATAGAAAAAGTAATACCTTTATTAGAATACAAATATAATAATAATATTCATTTAGGTGTATTAAAAGGTTATAAATTAATATTAATGAAAATAATATGGGATATAAAAAATATATAATATATATAAATAATTTATATATTGTTGAAGATATAGTCTAAATAAAAGTAAGAACGTCGCGAGACAGTTCGGTTTCTATCTGCCGTAATATATATAATAAAATATCAAATTTTCCTTTAGTACGAAAGGACCAAGGTAAAATTAACCAATGGTGTTATTGTTATTTATATTTAATATTAATAAATTAATTATTATTATTATATCTATAAGTATCTCGCAATAAAGCTAAGTTAATAATAAATAATTATTGAAAGCATATAAAATATAAGAAGTTAATTGATGGATTATTTATAAAAATACATTATAGATTATAATGAATATAATATATATATATAAAATAATATATATATATATAAATAGGTAATAATTGTAAATATAAAATCTATAAAATATAGAAATTATAATTGTTTATAATTAATAATAATTATAAATAATAAAGATATATTATACTAATTTATAATATTTTAACTAAAATATCACAGATTGTTATCATAAATAAAATATAAAATATAAAATATAAAAGTCTAATTAATTTAATTGGTAAAATGCATATCTTGTAAATATGTTACTAATAGTTCGATTCTATTATTAGACAATATAAAATATAAAATATTATAAAAAATAAAAATATTAATATTTTTTAATATTGGATAACTTATATTTATAAATAAAAGTTTGATAAATATTTCATATTTATTTTCTAAGAAATAATAGTTTAATAAATAAAAAAGATTTTAATTTTTAATAAACAAAGACAAATATAAAATACAAATCAAAGTCTTTAATAAAATATTAAAAATATTAAATTTTAAGTTAATAACCAATAGAACAAATGACCGAGTCAGGTTTAAGGTGCTATACTTGAAATATAGTGTAATATAATCTATTACCACGTGTTCGAATCACGTTTTGTTCGTTAATATAAATTATATAATAATATTTATCATTAAATATAATATAATATCATTAAATATCATTAAATATCATATTTTTAATAGATATTATAGATTTAATATTTTATTTTATTTTATCTATCGACTTTGGTTTTAATATACAATTAATAAATATTAAATATATTATATATCTTATATAATAATAATAATAATATAAAATAAGGGGGATATAATTTAATAGGCTAGAATATTGTAATTGCACTACAGTTATATGGGTTCAAATCCCATTATTTCCATATTAAATAATATAAATTTTATTTACCATAAATAAACATAAACAATTAATAACTACTATTAATATTAATATAATAAAATAAGCCTGATTAACTTAATGGTTAAAGTGTGATATTGAAGATGTTAATATAGTGGTTCAATTCCATTATTGGGCATAATAATAATAAATTTAATATAATATATAATATTAATGGTTATGATGAAATTGGTAGACATGTATAATTTAGGATTATATAATAATAATAAATATTATATGGGTTCAAATCCCATTAACCATAATTATTATTAAAATAATATAAATATAATTATAATAATAATAATAATATAAAAGTTTAAAATAAAAAATATAAAAGTTTTTAAAATAAAAAATATAAAAGTTTTTAAAATAAAAAATATAAAAGTTTTTAAAATAAAATTTTTTCACTAGAAATCTTTGTTTATTGGTAAGATTATATTAAATATATAAAATATATGTATATATAAATATATTTGATAATATTTGATAAATATCATATAAATATATTATATAATATTTTATAAATATAATATTTAATAATAGGTATCAATTATATAATATTTTATAAATATAATATTTAATAATAGGTATCAATTATATAATATTAATAATAAGTATTAATAATAAATATAAATATATAATAAGTTAATATGACATTGTTTTATTTTATAGAATACTTATAGGTGCAAGCACCTTAACATCAGTTATATATTGAAATTAATATTTTAACTACTTTATTTATAATGTTAAATATATATATATATATCTTAATACATATTATTAAGTTAATAACTAAAATAATTTATAATATTATATATATCTTATTATAATATAAATATATATATCTTATTATATTATTATATAATAATGTATAGTAGCAGATATAGGTTAATTGGTAAACTCAATGATTTCCATTCATTTGTTGTCTGTTCAAGTCAGATTATCTGTAAATATTATTATTAAATATTTAAATTTAATATAATTTCTTTAAATTGTTTATTAAATAATATTATTAATTGTTTAGTTTACTAAAAGCTAACTATTATATAATATATGAAATATATTATATCTATTATTTAATAATAATTTGATATAAAACATTTTATTTAATTGTATTAAATATATTATTTATATATTATCACAATATTTTAGGGTTAATAACTTAATTGGTAAAGGGTTTATTTGTCAGATAAATAGATGCTCGTTCGAATCGGGTTTAGCTCGATTAATATATATTATATATTATATATTATATATTATATATATACTTATATCTATATTATATATATGCTGCTTATATTTATATTATAAATATCTAATTATATTTAAATATAAATAATTAATAATTAATAATTAATAATATGATATTAAAATTACTTTAATTAATTAAATATTAAAATTTTTATTGCAAAAGCTTTATATTTTATTAATTAAAATAAAAGCATATTATTTAATTTAATATTAAAGATATTTGAATATATCTTATTTAATATTTGAGATATATAATATTATATATATATTGTTTATCAAAGTATAAACTATTAAAATATATTGTATTATATAATATTATAATTAATAATATATTTATATATATGATATATGATATAATATTATTATATTTATGTTACCATAGCTCAACGGTTAGAGCATGATACTGTTAATATTATGATATTGGTTCGATTCCAATTGGTGACTTAATTTTAATATATTATTATTTAATATATAGAATAGATAAATATATTTAAACTTAATAAATATTAATCTACATGCAGAAATTGGTAGACTGGCTAATCTTAAGATTTAGTATTGTATAAATATATGGGTTCAAGTCCCATTGTAGATATTTTAATATATATATTACATAGATATTATATTTAATATATTTGATAATATAATATAATATAATATAATATAATATAATATAATATAATATAATATAATATAATATAATATAATATATCAAAGTCTTTAAATAAGTAATATATAATAATAATTTATTATTATATAGATAATATATATATATATATATTTAATAATAATATTAAATATTATAATTATAATAGTGTGTTATAATAATAATAGAAAGTTATATTTCTATGAAATAATTATATATGTAATATAAAATAATATTATATATATAAATAAAAATAAATAAAATAATAAAATGTTACAAGCAGCAAAATTCATAGGATCAGGTTTAGCAGCTATTGGTTTAGCTGGAGCAGGTATTGGAATTGGTATAGTATTTGGTAATTTATTATCAAGTACAAGTAGAAATCCAGCATTAAGAGCTCAATTATTTAGTTATGCTATATTAGGTTTCTCATTAGTTGAAGCTACAGGTTTATTCTGTTTAATGTTATCATTCTTAATATTATATGCAGCTTAATTTAATTATATAATTAAATTATCTAATAATAATATTAAAAAACAAAATATATATTTAATATTTATTGTAAATGATATAATAACTTTTATATATAATAATTAATTAATAATAATTTAATTGTTTATTTAAATTGATATCTATATCTAATCAATATATATGTATTATTATATATTAAATTAATAAGCCCTATTTATATAATTAAATATTAAAATTTTATATAAATAAAAAAATAAAAAAATAAAAATAAATTAAACTAAATAGATAATATATAATTATATTTATAATATATTGTAATTAATTTAATTAAATTATATTATATATAATAATAAATAATATAATATCTATAAATAATAAATAGTATAGTTTAAATATATATATATATATATACAAATTATATAAATAAAAGTTTATTTTAGTTTATAAATTAAAAATAATCTATTTTATTTAATTTAATTTAATTTAATTTAACAAACTTTTATAATAAATAAAATATATTTATATAATTTAATATACATAAAATATAATAAAACTTTTATTATAATTATAATCAAACTTTTATTATAATTACTTATAAATAAAAATATAATAAAATGAATACAGGTATATTATTATATATAATTGGTTTATATGGATTTATTAGTAATAGAAAAAATATAATAATTATGTTAATAAGTATAGAAATTATTTTAATATCAACTACTTTTATGTTATTATTAAGTAGTTATTATTATGATGATATATTAACACAATTATATAGTATATATATAATATCTATTGCTGGTGCAGAATCAGCTATAGGTTTAGGTATTATTGTTAGTTATTATAATATTCATGGTAATGTTATAATACAAAAATATCAATAAATATTATTTATAATTTAATATTATATATATATATTTATATATATATTATTATCAAATATTTAATATTTATTATATTATCAAATTATTTAATTAAAGTATATATATGATTATGATTATGATTATGATTATAATTATCATTATTATTATAATTATGATTAAATATATTGTATATTAATATAAAATAAATTATATATAAAATATAAATTTATAATAATGAAGTTTGTAATATAACTTAGGTTTATAAATAAAAAAATTAAAAATTTTTATTTAATAAAATATTTAACTCATTTATTGATATAAATATTAAATATATTTAGTATTTTATTAAATGTTATATATTTAATATAATTTAATATAATTAAATATGAAATATATTAAATATAAATGATATATTTGATTTGATATAAAAGGATATATTATATATTAAAATATATCTAAGTTATTTTTATTGTTATTTTTATTGTTATTTTTATTGTTATTTTTATTGTTATTTTTATTGTTATTGTTATTAAATTAAATGAAATAATAATATTATTATAATTAAAATTTTAATTTGTATTTTTGTAGAAAGAATTAATAAATAAAATATTAAATAAATTAATTTAATTAAAAGTAAAAGCTTTTATTATTTTTATTATATTTAATTATTATAATATAATATACAATATTAATAACATATATAAAAGTTTGTAATATATAATATTAATAATATATATGATATAAAAGTTTGTAATATACAATATAAATAATATACCATATTGATTTGATAATATAATAAATATTAAATATTAGATAATAATATATATTATATATATAATATTAAATTATAGATAATAGGTTGTTATATATTAATATATAATAAATAAGAGTTTGTAAAATAAATATACTAATTTATAAGAATAATAGTTTACTTTATATATATGTATATATATATAATAAATATATTATAATTATATGATAATAAAATAAAAATTTTAAAGAATAAATGTATTTATGTATATTATTATTACCATTATTAAGTTCAATATCGAGTGGATTATTAGGAAGAAAGATAGGTATAAGAGGTAGTCAGATATTATCAAGTACATTTATGATAATATCAATGTTAATAACATTATATACATATAAACATATAGTAATTGATGATAATATAATAACAATAAATATAATAAATTGATTAAATATAGAATCATTAAATATAAATTATTTAATATTATTAGATTCTTTAAGTATATCAATGTTAATACCAATAACAATAATATCAACATTAGTACATATATATACAATATCATATATGAGTAGTGATCCTCATCAACAAAGATTTTTAAGTTATATATCATTATTTACATTTTTTATGATGTTATTAGTAACAGGTTCAAGTTATTTAATAATGTTTATAGGATGAGAAGGTATAGGTGTAAGTTCATTTTTATTAATAAATTTCTGGTTTCAAAGTATAGAATCAAATAAATCAAGTATTAGTGCTATATTAGTTAATAGAGTTGGAGATATATTTATAACAATATCAATAGCTTTAATATATTATACTTATGGTAATCATAATTATAATACAATTAATAGTATAAGTATTTATATAAATAATAATACAATATTATTTACAATAGGTTTATGTTTATTATTAGGTAGTATGGCAAAATCAGCTCAAGTACCATTAAATAAATGGTTACCAGAATCTATGGTAGCACCAACACCTACATCTGCTTTATTACATGCAGCTACTTTAGTTACTGCTGGTGTATATTTATTAATTAGATCTTCTTATATTATAGAATTAAATGATACTTTATTAATTATTATTATGTTTGTTGGTGGTTTAACAACTATTATTAGTGGTTTAATTGGAGTATTACAATATGATGTAAAAAGAATAATAGCATATAGTACTTGTAGTCAAATTGGTATGTGTTTTGTTTCTATAGGTATATCTAATTATAATTTATCTTTATATCATTTAATTAATCATAGTATGTATAAAGCTTTATTATTCTTATGTGCAGGTATAATAATTCATTCATTAAATGATGAACAAGATATTAGAAAAATGGGTGGTTTAATAAATTATTTACCATTTACTTATAGTTGTATGTTAATAGCTAGCTTTTCTTTAATGGCTATACCATCTTTAAGTGGTTATTATAGTAAAGATTTAATTATAGAATTAACTTATGGTAAATATTGTATAAGTTCAATAATATGTTTTTATTTAAGTTTAATTAGTGCTATAACAACTAGTTTATATTCTATGAAAATATTATATAATATTTTTTTAAATATACCAAATAATAGTAGAAAATTTAATTATATTAATTGTTTAGAAAGTGATATATTTATGATAATACCTTTAGTTTTATTAACTTTATTAAGTATATTTATTGGATATTTAACTTCAGATATATTTATTGGACCAGGTTCAATATTATATTCAGATACTTTATTTAATAAACCTTTTAGTAATAATATATTAGATTTAGAATTTAATATACCAATTTATATAAAATTATTACCATTAATTGGTAGTATATTTTTTAGTTTATTATTATTATATTCATATGAAATATTACAAAATAAATTTATTAAAAATAAATATAATAATATTGATATAAATTAAGTAATATAAATTATATATTAAAAAGTAATAAATTAATATTAAATATTTTTACATTTATTAATCAAAGATTTTATCATGATATTATATATAATAGATATTTAACTATTACACCTTTAAATTTAGGTTATGTATATTATAATATATTTGATAAAGGTATAATAAATAAAATAGGTCCAAATGGATTATATTATACTTTAAAAAATTATTCATCTAATATTATTTATCTTAATAATGGTAAATTATTTAATTATATTATTTACTTATTATTATTAATTATATTAAGTTTTTATATAAGTTTCTTTAATATTTCTGATCAATTATTCTTATTATTCTTTATTATATCTTTATACTTTATATAATTATTATTATTATTACTCTTTTATTTAATATTTAATAATATAATATAATATTATTTAATAATATTTATAATTAAAGTATATAAATATAATATTTAATAATAATTATTAATGGTAATAAACCATAAACACTTATTTTATAGTTAAATAGGTATAACATAATACTTCTAATATTATATTATAGGTTCGAGTCCTATTGAAATAAGAAATAAGAAATAAGTAATAAATACCTTTAACTATATTAAATATATTAATATATAATAATTCATAATAAATAAATATATTAATTATATATTAAAAATACTAAATATATTAATAATATATCTTATTATTTATTTATATAATATAATATAATATAATATCAAAGTCTTTAAAATACATATAAATATATATATAAATATCAAAGTCTTTAAAATACATATAACATATAACATATACATATAACATATAACATATACATATAACATATAACATATACATATAACATATAACATATACGTATATTATACTTAATATTATATTAATTTATAGTTAGTTATAATAGTATTAATAATAATATATAATAATATATGAAATATATAATTATTATATACAAATATATAAGATATGAATATATATAAATATATAAATATATTTAATATAATATATTTACTTTACAGTAGGTATATAATATATAATTAATAATTTAATATTGATAAATATAAATATTAAATAATATAATATAATATATTGCATATATTATATTCACTATATTAAAGTTTATAAAATATAAAAACATTAGATTTATTTATACATTTATATTATAGTTTATAATATCAAATATCTAAATATAATATATATATCTTATAATATCAAATATCTAAATAATATATATATATATTAACTATATAATAGTAACATTTAATATACATATACATATAATATTTAATACTTATATAACATTTAATATACATATAACATTTAATATAAATATTAATATCAAAGTCTTTAAAATACATTTAATATACATTTAATATACATATCTACAATATATAATATAGTTTATTTAATAATATAGTATATTTAATAATATAGTATATTTAATATAATATATTTTAGTTTATTTAATATATTATTATATTTAATATAATATATAATACTTTTAAAATAAGTATATTACTATTAATAATAACTTATAAATAATATTTAATATTAAATATATGGTATTTATTATATAATAAAAAATGTACTATTCTATTAAGTAGGATATATCTATCCTTTGTAATCAATAATGTATAATATTAGTAAAACATTAATATAATCTTGATAAACATAGCATAGCATAGGTAAAAACTTGTTAAATATTAGTATAATATATAAATATATTGATATAGATATATAAATATATAAATATATAGGTATAGGTAGATATAGATATATAATATATATATAATAATAATAGATATAGATAGATAGATATAGATAATAATATATAATATAGATATAGATAATAATATAATAATATATATAAATAATATAATATATAATATAAATAATATAATATATAATATAAATAATATAATATATAATATATATAAGTATAATAATATATAAATATAATATCTACTGATATAATAGAATATATATATATATTATATAATAATTATACATAATATAATATCTAGTAATATAATATATTACATATATTATATCTAATAATAATAGATAAATATAAAACATTAGATAATATTATACTTAATAATTAATATATATAATATAATAATATACCCTTATAATTAATATATTATAATATAATATATCTTATATATATATATAATATCTTATAAATAAATAATATAAGTATAAGTATATAATAATAAGTATATATACATTACTATAATAAGTATATACATAAATATATAATAAGATATACATATAATAGATATAAATAATATATTAAATATATAACCAATATATATTAAATATAAATAATATTATAATAAATATAATATTACATGTATAATATAATAATATATAAACATATAAATATATAAATATATAAATATAAAGTTTATATGTTAAACATCATTTAACCATACCTGAACTATAATATTAAAGAATATACAATATATTTATTTATAGTAATAATATTAAAGAATATACAATATATTTATTTATAGTAATAAAATAATTAATTATATATATATACAACATATACATATATTAATTTATATATATATACATATTAATTTATATATACATATTAATAAATAATATATTTAATATAATAATATATTCTTAAATATAAAAGTAATATATATTAAAATAATTAATAATTATAGTTATAATAATAATAATTAATATTATTATAGTAATAATTTAAAGATAATTATAATAAATAATATCAAATAATATAATATATGTAATATATTATATCTAATAATAATATATAAAGTATAAAACATTTGTTATTATAATTAATTATATCTATAAATTATAAATATATTATTAATAAAATAATAATAATTTATATAAATTATATTTATATATAATATACATATACATATAATATACATAGTTAATATTTTATATACATATATAATATCCATAGTTAATATTTTATATACATACTAAATATTTAGTACATATATATAATATAGATATATTTTATATAGATATTAATATATAATATAGATATATATATATATAATATATATAAAGATATAAAGATGTAATATACATATATAAATATAATATAGATATATAAAATATTAAATAAATATATTAAATATAGTATATATATTAAATATAAATCTAAATATAATATATTAATATAATCCAGTAAATATAATTCAACCATACTTGAATAATAATATTAAAGAACTTATTAAATATAATAATATATTAAACATAATAATTTATTAAATAATATAATATAGATAAATATATAAAATATATTAAATATCATAATTTATATATATAATTATAATTCTAATTGTTATAATTATAATTTATATTGTTATTATATAAATTATCCATTAACTATAATTATATAATAAATCTAATAAAATAATATAATATATTGCATATATTATATCTAATAATAATAAATAAATATAAAAACATTTGATATTTTATTTATTAATAATATTTATATTTATTAATAATATATAATTTAACTATAAATATATAAATATATAATATAGATATATAAATATGATATATGATATATAATATATATATATATAATATTAAAATAAATATATCTTTTCTATTATTTACAATAGATAAATATATTAAATATAATAAATATAAAATAATATAAAATAAATATAAATAAAAAATATAAATAAATTTAAAGTCTTTGATTATATTAATAAGAATCAATATATAATTTAAAAGATCTTAGATTATATATAATATATATAAATTATAAATTAACATTACCTTTCCTTTATAGTAAATTATAAACTATATTAAATAATATATATTATAATATACTTAATATAATATACTTTATATTAAATATTAAATATAATATATTAAATATTTAATATTTAATAATATAATCTAATATAATCTAATATACATATACTTTTATATTAAATAAAATAATATAAAGTTAATATCTAATCTAATATATTAAATAAAATAATATAAAGTTAATATATAATATATATAATAATAATGTATATTAAATATATATATATATAATATTTAGATAATATACTTTATCTATAAAGTTAATAAATATAATATCAAATAATATAATATATTGCATATATTATATCTAATAGTTATAGATATATGTATAAAAACATTAGATATTTTAATAAAATATATAAATAATATATACAAATATATATATACATATAAATAATATATTTATAAATATAAATATAATATCTATAAACTAATAAATATAAAATATAAATAAATTTAAAGTCTTTGATATAATATAAAATATAAATAAATTTAAAGTCTTTGATATAATATTAATTATAAATAAATTTAAAGTCTTTGATATAATATTAATAAGAATCTATATATTATTTAAGAAATATTAAATTAGATTTAATATAATAAATAATAATATATAATATAATATAATATAATATATTAAATATAATATATATAAGATAATATTAATAGTATAAATAACATTATATAAATATAATATATATATATATTTTAATAAGTAATAAATAATAAATAATAAATAATAATATATAAATATTAAATATATATAAAGATATAAATATTATTATTCTATAAAGATAGAATGATAGTAGGAGCAAAAATAATAACTATAAAAATAATAGTTATGTAAATAATTATATAAATAAAAATAATTATATAAATAAAAATAATTATATAAATAAAAATAATTATATAAATAAAAATAATTATATAAATAAAAATAATTATATAAATTTTTTGCACCATAACTTATGTTTATATTAAAACTATATTTTATAGACTCATCATATATTTTATAGATTTATCTATTATCATATATATATTAAATATATATATATATTAATTATTTATATTTATAATATTATACTTTATATAATATATTATTAATATATCAAATCAAATACTTAATATTTTATACAATATACAATATAACAATATAATATAACAATATATTTAATATTAAATAAAATAATATAATACTTAATATAAGTTAAGTTATATATATTATAATATATATAATATATTACATATATTATATCTAATATCTATATAAAGATATATAAAAACATTAGATTTATTTAATTAAATTAAATTAGATTAATAACTTATAAAACTATTAATTAAAACTATATTAATATTTTAAAGTTATTATTAAATATAATAATATATAATAATATATAATAATATATAATAATATTTAATAATATATAATAATATTTAATATAAGCTTATTATTATATCATAATAATATATTTGATATATATATATATATATATATAATTATTATAATAATATAATATATAATAATAATATATTTAATATAATTATAATATAAGATATATATATAATAATGATAGTAATAATATATAAGTTTATAAAATAATACATATATTAAATATATGTATATGTATATAATATAAATATAAATATAAATATTAATAATTAATATATAAATATAAATATAATATTAATATAAATATAAATATAAATTATAGAGATATATAATTAAATATATAAATATAAATATAAATATAAATTATAGAGATATATAATTAAATATATAACTTGATATCTGGTGAAAAAAATTTATATCTAAAATTTTTGCACCTACTTTAATATAACATTTATAATATTTTATTCATTAACTATATACAAATATTTTATTTATTATTTATTAAACTTAATATAAATACTTTATTAAAACTTAATATAAATACTTAATTAATAATTAACAATGATCAATTTATATAATTATTTATTTTTAAAATAAAATAAAAGTTTTTAAAATAAAATAAAATAAAATAAAAGTTTTTAAAATAAAATAAAATAAAATACAATAAATACATTATCATTATCATTATCATTATCATTATCATTATGATTATCATTATTATTATCATTATGATTATCATTATGATCATATATATAATATATATATATAATTTAATTAAATAATAGGTTTTAAATAAAAATATATATATTATTTATTAATTTTAACAATAAATTAAATACAATTACTAATAATTATATTTAATACTAATAAATAAACATTATAGTATTAATTAATCTTTAATTATGGTGCAAAAAAATATTTATTATTTTTTAATATTATTTATAATAATCATATTATTTATAATAATCATATTATTTATAATACTAAACTAATATCATTAATTATATTAAATATTATCCATTAATTATATTAAATCAAATATTATCATTAATTATCATTAATTATATCGAATATATTATAATTATTATATATTTAATATAATATATAATATATAACTTATTTTAAAATAAAAGTTTTAATATTTAATAATGGTTTTAATTAATAAATAAAATATAGTAATTTATTTTTTTATAATATTTTAAAGAAGTCTTAGTCTATAATATATTTAATATTTAATATAATATATTTAATATAATATAATATAATAAAATAAACATTATAGTATTAATTAATCTTTATTTAAAAGCATTAAGTATATTTATAATTATAATTATTTTATAATCTTATTAAAATATTATTATTTATTACTATGATCTAATACTAGATATTATTAATATTATTTAATAATATAATATTATCCAATTATTATATATAATATAATAATAATAATAATCTATTTAATAATTTAATGATATTATATTTTTACAAACTAAACTAAAATAAAATAAAATAAAATAAAAGTTTTTAAAATAAAATAAAATAAAATAAAATAAAATAAAATAAAATAAAATAAAAGTTTTTAAAATAAATTAAATTAAATTAAATTAAACTTTAATAAATTTATATTAATAATTTAAGATATGTTTAAATAAACATTATATTAATAATTTAAGATATGTTTAAATAAACATTATAATATTAATTAGTCTTTATTTAAAAGCATTAAGTATTTATTTATATTATATATAACTTATATTAAAATTAAAAAGTAGATTATATTAAATATAATATAATATAATATAATAAAGTTTATACAATTATATATATATATTAATATAAATATAAGATATATATTAAACTATAGATAATTTATTAATATTATTGTTAATATATATATTATATTAAATATTAAATATTAAATATATTATATGTATATTATATTGTAATTAAATATTATGAAATATTATTAAATATATTATTAAATATTATGTAATATTAAATATTATCATTAAATATATATATATATATATATTTAGTATAATATAATATATAATAAACATTAAATATTAATTAATCTTTATATCTGGTGCAAAAAATTTAAAATTTAAATTTTTTATATTATTTATATATTACAAACTTTTATATCATATATATAATATATGTAATATATTATATATATCCATTATATCTTTATTTATTGATTGGTTAATATACAATATTATTAAATATACATACATATCTATAATAATAATCTATTATTATATTATTATACTATTTCAATATATATATATATACACATATATATAATATATCTATATTATATAATTAATATTTTATTTATAAGATTTTATTAAATATATTTATAATTAATTATTTTATATATATTTTTCTATAACTATATAATGGTTTATATTAAATATTATTATTATTAAAGATATTATTATTAAGAATATTATTATTAAAAATATTATATAATATTAATTGTTATTATTATTATTATCATTTATTTAATATATTTTAATATGTATATATAGAAGAGAAATTAGTCAAGTTTGGTTTAAGGCATTATCTTTACACGATAACATACATAGGTTCAAATCCTGTATTTCTCAAATATTATAGTTAATTTTATTAATTATAAATTTATTATAATACTTTAAAATATAATAAATATAATTAATAATTATAATAAATTATAATGTTAAAATAATTAATTAATAATAGTAGCTTATATTTAAAATTAATATTATATGATATTTTAT
Organism: Novakomyces olei; assembly: GCA_016906335.1. NCBI lineage: Eukaryota > Fungi > Ascomycota > Novakomycetes > Novakomycetales > Novakomycetaceae > Novakomyces > Novakomyces olei. Next base: position 93,636 of record JADEYG010000006.1, read on the forward strand.
CATTTAATATTTAATATAAAAGTTATAAATTATATATTATTATTTTATATTATTAAATAAAAATATAGAAGGTTTTATAAGTTAATAAAAACAAAACTTATATATTTTAAAATATATATTATAGATATATATATTATTATATTATATTTAATAATATTTAATAATAATTATATATTTTATTTAGAAATGTTTAAAATAATAAAGTATAATATATTTATATTTTATTTATAAAACAATTCAATTATTATAAAATTTATAAATAATTTAAATGCCACAATTAAATCCAGCATATTTTAATAATTTAATTATATTTGGTTTATTATTATTATTATTATTAGTATATATTAGTAGTTATTATATTTTACCATCTATTTTAAAATTATATTTAAGTAGAAAATACATTAGCAAATTATAATTAATTTATAATTATTTTAAATAAAATTAATAAAAGATTTAATAAAGTTAATATAAATCTTTTTCTATATAATTATTATTATATAATATAATTATAATTATAATATATAATTATAATAATATATAGTTTTTAAATAAATAAAGTTTATAAAATAAAAGTCAATAATATTATAAAAATATTATTATTATAATAATTATAATAATTATAATAAATATAATTAAATATATAATAATATAAAATATATTATAATATAATATTAGATAATTTTATAAATAAATAAATAAATAATATAAATAAGAATGTCAAATAATATAATAATAAGTTCACCATTAGAACAATTTGAGATAATAAATTATATAGGAATAGATGCACCAATATTATTTAATCAAAGTTTATATATAACAAATTATAGTTATCATTTAATATTAAGTATAATATTCATAACATTTTTTAATATGATATATACAAGTAATAATAATAAATATGGATTATATAATCATAATTTAATAAGTAATAAATTAAGTATAGTAAATGAATCAGTATATATGACAGCAGAGAACTTAGTTACAGGTCAAATGGGAAATAATAAGAAATATACAATATATTTACCATTAATATATTCATTATTTACATTAATATTAATTGGTAATTTTGTAGGTATGATACCATATTCATTTAGTATAAGTTCACATTTAATATTTACATTAGGTATGAGTATAACAATATTAATAGCAGTAACTATAATTGGTTTTGAAACTCATGGTATAAAATTCTTTTCTTTCTTTGTACCATCTGGTACTCCTTTAGCTTTAGTACCTTTATTAGTTTTAATTGAATTTGTTTCATATATTGCTAAAGGTTTAAGTTTAGGTATAAGATTAGGTGGTAATATTATTAGTGGACATTTATTATTACATATTATTAGTGGGTTTATTTTACAATTTATGAAATCAGGTATAATTGGTTTCATATTTAGTTTATTACCTTTAACTATTTTAATATTAATGTTTGGTTTAGAATTAGCTATTAGTTATATGCAAGCTTATGTTTTCGCTATATTAACTAGTATCTATATCTCTGATTCTATTAATTTACACTAATTTATTATCTTATTTATTCTCATATATTATTATTATTATTAAAATATACTAAATATAAATATAAATATTAATATAAATATATATAATATAAATAAATATTATTTAATATTATATTAAATATTAAATATAAAGTTTTTAAAATATATTTAAATATAATAATAATATATAATTTATAGATAAATCTATAAAATATTAAATAATATAAAATATATTTTAATATAAAACATTAGATAATATAAAATATATTTTAATATAAAATATTAAGTAATATAAAATATATCAAAGTCAATAAAAATAATATCTATTATTTTTAATTTAACTTAACTTGCTAAAAATAGCAAAATAGGTAATATAGTTAAATAGGTTATAACAATCAATTGTGGTTTGATTATTTACAGTTCAAATCTGTATTTTTACCCTTAATAATTATAATAATTATAATAATAATAATAATATAATAATAATAATAATAATAATAATAATAATAATAATATTAAAATACTATATTATATGATATCATATCATATGATATCATATCATATCATTAAAAAGTATATTAATATATTAATATATTATAGATAATATATAATAATAATAATAATAATAATAGTTAATATATTTAAATCAAATCAAATCAAATCAATCAAATCAAATCAAATCAAAGTTTTTATATTATATAATAATAATATATAATAATATATAATAATATTATAATATATTAGACCTTATCGTATAACGGTAAATACTTTGTACCTTCAATGCAAAAATCTCGGTTCAACTCCGAGTAAAGGTTATAAATAATAATAATAATAATAATATAATAATAATATTTATATATATATTTTATTTATATAAAAGTTTTAGTTATTATAAAAACTTTATTTTTATAAAAAATAAAAGTATAAGCTTGTCTATTTAAATATATATATATATA
>JADEYG010000007.1:600000-827500 GCA_016906335.1 Novakomyces olei
TGTGGGCAATCTAACATGCAAACACACGTTTGATCCCTTTAAATTTACAGTGAAATCGTAAATTTTAGGTTTGCTCATTTACAGAATAAATCAATCATCAATTAATACAGACGTCACCCACACTACTAGACCAATCATTCTTTCAGTACATATCCAAGAGAATCGGGATCACAAGCAGCCAGAGGAGCAATGTTTTCTTTCATGCGCAAAACATAAGGCCTTTCCTCGGCAATTTTTTCACATAAAGCAGCAAAAGGCTTTTGTGCCAAAAATCTAAGATTGTGTTGGACAATATTGTGTGCACGGGCCTTGCTGTAGCCCATACAGGCATGCAAAGTAACCCGGCGAGGGCTAATTCCGTAGGATCCACGATGCAAAATGTTATTGTGATAAAATACGGTTTGACCTGCTCGCAGATGTACGACTTCTTCCCCAGGCATCGGATCACGAGGCCGTTCAAGAGTGATTTCCCGCTCTTCCGGAGTACGTGCACGCAAATGTGAGCCGGGAATTGCAATCAGACAAGAATCATCGTATAGAGCTGTATTCCATTGAGTACCACAGCTAGAAATTTGCAATTGCTTCACCTCCTCTTCCGACTCTGTTTCTGGAGCGATAGAATCACGATGCCAGTTCAAGGAGAAGGCGGACTTCTCTGGATTTACCAGCATGTTGAATATTTCTAGACGATCAGAAACAGAAGTATGGATGATAAGAACCACTAGTAAAAAAAAAAGAGCACAAATAGAGCTAGAAGGCTGTGCAAGGCAATCGTTAAAAGCAAACAAGTTCGGTCGTAAACGACCTTTTAATGGCTAAATGAGCCTTCCAGTCGGCATACCCAGCTGCAGTTTCTCCGCAGGCACATCAAGAATCTGTGATACTGCCGATACAATTTCAGGCGACGTATACCATTCGAGAAAAATGCTTGCATCCGGATTTTGTCTATGATCGATTAGCTGGCCGTACATTCAAAAAGGTGGCAGGTCTCGAGAGCTGAAAGCATCAACAGTTCGGCTCGAAAATAAAGAAGAAATTAGAGAGGCAAATATTATATAATTTTTAAAAGAAAAAGCATCACGAAACATCATCAACGTACGGGTCAAGAAGCCGCTGTACACCCCAGATATCGGAAGCGTCTTCTGGTCTCCAAGGGGGAAATTGTTTGCCCACTACACGAACATCAGTCCATTCGAGACGGCGAGCGCGTTCAAGTACACGATCGGCCGCAGCTCGTAGTTGATCAAAACGTTCTCCCGCCACAAGGCCGTCAACAATGACGTATCCGTACCTGCGCAAATGCTCCAGATCTACCTGCACACCTGTCATGATTTGGATTCTGTGTGACAGGCGTCAGGCGAGGCTCTTATTTATCGTTCTATCTCTTGTGTAACCAGCCCACGTTTCGATGATGCTTATCCCGCGGACAATAAATTGCTTCTCAATGGCGGCAAGTAGTATGTATTATCTTATGGGGATAGAGTTACTAAAAAGTAACGGCCGTGCAAGATTTGAATTTGGTCGCTGCATTAAATAGAATTATTATAGCCCAAAACAGACCCTAACCCTAGCAAAGTTGCTTCTGCCAGAGGCAAATACTGGGAAACATGTGTGCAGTTGTTTAATGAGATGTAGCACGAGCATTGGCTGTATCTTACAATCATAAAGGCAATGGTGTTAAAATGCTTTCTACATTACTATTCCAAGGAAACTGACACGTCACAGCCAGGTGCTGTTGCTAGACATAATATTGCATTGCAATTTATATGTACAAGCACAGCGCTCTCGGAACCACAAGATACCATGTTTTCGCTTGACCTAGATCATTCTGCCCTTAATCAAAAGCAACAAGACTTATTTTGGGTAGGCGGTACTCTGGAAGCTGCCAGTACTTGTACCGTATTTCCTCCTCACCAGCACGCTGGCTATCCACAGGTATAGTCTCATATTCACATCGCAAGCCAAAGGATTCCAGTTCTAGCGGTACTAGCTCACAATAAACATCGTAAACCGTTTGCCGATCGGCACCAAGACCGTTAAAAAACGAGAAAACTCCACCCTCCGGGCTAAGAGAGTTTACAACCAGATCCCAAAACTCCCGTAAATCCTCATAGTATTCACCAAATGGATCATAATAAATACCATCAAAGCCATCGGAATACTCGTATATTTCCTGCTGTACATCTTGCCAACGGCCTTCCAAAATTCGAACGTTTTTCTTCTCGTACCATCCGGCGGCTTTCATTTCACGCAAAACATCTGCATGAGGTTCCACAATTACGTGCAATGAGGGCTCTGTCTCTTGCAGACAAGTGTCTACCAAACCCAGGCCAAAGCCAATATTAAGGACCCGCAGGCCCTGACGGCCTTGGGTTATGCATTTAGCGCTCCGTCGCATGATATCCACCTCCCAATCCATCATGACGCCATTAGAGTCGGCATCTACCAACACCCGATTATCGTCCTGCACCGATTTGTATTCCAGCTTACTAGAAAGGTATTCCTGGTTGCGGCACGCGTTTACACGCGTCCGACGAGATAATAAACCGAATATAAGCTCTGCACGCACGCCGGCTGTGACAATATCTTGATAGAGGTCGAAAAATTTGTGTTTGCGAGCAAGGCAGCCGGCCATTTCATTTTCTGCATTTACTGTTGGATTAGAACTTTTGAAAGGTTTTATTTTTAATTCCACATTAAATCTTCGACTTCAGTATCAGTTTTAACTTTGAATTCATAAACTTTTGTTGTCTTGTGAAATAAATTCTTGCCTGTTTCTGCGTTTGCTTTGCTGTCTTATTTTAAAATTAAGCACATACACTGGTTCCATACTGCGCCATGTAGAAACAATTGCTCTACAATTTGGCGCGCAGATTGCTCCAAGTCTTGATCTTTACGTTGCGATAATCCAATTACAACCTCGTGTAATGGCCCATTCAGCGTCTCTGGATCCTGGAACCAACAGTCTGCGTCTTCAGCGACAATACTTTTTACGCTATTAATGTCAAGCGCTTGACAGACCCGGAGCAGTTGTTTATCGCGCTCAAACTCTTCCGGCGTCAAAACAATTTCGGACATTATTTGTTTCAATTGGCATCGTCCAGTTGATAAAATAAAAAATTATAATTAATAAAAAATCTACCAGTTTCAGGCAATCAATCTGTAATTATATTAGTAAAATTAATATAATACTAAAATGAATATAACACTAAAATTAATATATTTGTAAAATTAATATATTAGTAAAATTATATATATAATATTCAGGCATAATGCGACAAGCAGTGTGGCAGCAAAACAATGGAAGAGACTCTGCCGGATAACGAGGCAGAGATTCTCCAATTCTACAACATCTCTGATCCTTTCCCCACCGAATGGGCAACAAAACCTGTTGAGCCTCCAAATCAGTTGGGTGATGATCGGCCGGCCGGTGTTGGTATACCCGAGCTCGATGTTACAGCAGGCAAACGCGACGACCAGGATCCATTACATATATACAAGTCTGTCAGCAGTGTACTCCGCGATAGACGCGATCTGGCCAAACAGAATTTGCAAATGTACTATGTCTCCTCCAAGCAGTTTGTACCGGGAGCCTTTTTACGGGACATTCATGCTGGCGACAGCATTGAGGATTTGCAACGTGGACAACGTGCACTATTAGCTGCAATTACAGAGCAGGCAGCCGATCTGAAGGAATTAGTACGGGACAATTTTATTAATTTTGTAAATGCCAAGCAGGTGATTGATGATACGTATGATGTCATGCGGTCAGAGATTCTGAACCCGGGCGAGGACTGGGGCACTGGCTCTCTGAGGGAAAATGTAACCTTTGCTCAGCACACGGCAACTGCACACTACAAGCCTGCTTTAGACCGTCGGCAGGAAGCTCACTCAGTACGGCGTACACTGGCTCTGGTCGAGTATCATGCGGATCTGTTTGCCCTGCCTGCTCTTCTAGCAAGGCTGAGGGCCAGTAATGACCTAAAGGCCTTTGTGCACGAGTACCGTGTCAGTACTGCCCAAATTTACGAGCAGTTGGCAGCTCTGCGACGTGGTAACAGTCGTGCTGGCCGACAAGTAGAATTGCAGGCCAAAATATTCTCACGTGTCTTGGAAGAAGCAGAACGCGTTGTGGCAGCAGTGCGTGGAGATATCTCGGCCCGATTGGCCAACACTTGCTCTGATGACAGTATTACTTTGCTTCGATTTCTCTTTGCCCTCGGTGTCCAACGTGACCCAGTGCCCGGGTGTGTTCAGGGCCAATATGAAAGGCTACTGCTTCTTATCCGAGAGCAGTTTAAACTGCTCTCGATCAAAGCTCAACGGCACATTACTCATGTCGCCAAGCATGTGCCGGCTCCAACAGTGGCAGATCGGCTCCGTTATTTTACTCAGCCGAGTTTGCAAGTATCGGACGTGCGTGCAGTGGAAAGCGACGACCTTATTGCTGCGTGGGAGGATATTACTGACAGTTTTCGTGGACTGTGTACGACTCTAGTAAGGGAGCTGTCCACTTTCTTCAAATACTCACAAAAACTCTATGACACAGAGTTTTGTCGGAATTTACTGGCTGAGGAAGCCGGTGCTCACACGCAGCAATTTGAATTTGCTGCAAGGGATGAGAAACGGCTAGAAAAGTATTACACTAGCCTTGTCTCTACTTTTCTCGTTAACCTTGAAGCCTTTCTCGCTCCAAGGCAGCAGGAAAATGCGGATCAAGATGCCTTGTTCTCTCCACAACTGCCTCCAGACACTCCTACTTTTAAAGAAGGCGAAGGGACAGATCAATTACTAGACACAATTACGAATTTGCCCGAGTACCCTTTTCTGCCTCCGCACTGTGGCTCACAAAGCACTGTATATTTTATTACGCACATGATGGACACAGTAGGAACGGCTGCAAGGCAATTGGGCGAGATATCAATGCACTCGCCACAGATACAAAAGGCACTTGCCTTTGTTAGGAGTGCTGCTTGTGAGCAATTTGTAAAGGCGATTCTGTACAAGTTACAGTACGATGCGTCTGCCTGTGCACAGCTGGAAACATGGCAATGTGCTGCTGACGAAGTTTACGAGTATACGCTTTTTCCGAGGCATTTATTGGCTCTCGTAAAATCTGTGTTGACGGGTACACTGCGGGTAGCAGGTGCAGCAAATACAGACAAGAATCAGCCTCCAGCTTTTGGTAATTTGATTGTCGATGCGTGTGTTGAGGCCTTGGAGACAGTGGCAGATGGTCTGATCGAATTGTGTACGGATTCCGATATACCAGACTCGGAATCGAACAGGCGACGACTCGTTCTGCTCTTGGATTTGCAGCAAGTCCGTAAGCAAGTAGTGCCCAAGCTTTTTTCCACTCTTGAATCTGTCCTCTTGAGGCCTCTGGACAGCCCTTTACACGAGCTTCAAGATCGGCTAATTAGTCTGGATCATTATTTGCTGGACGGGTACTTGAAGGACAAACGCGACATTGTCGCGAATACTTTGCTGAAAGGATTTGCAAGTTTTGATTTTGCGATTGCTCCAACTCCGACAGGTACGTAAAAACAGTCGAAACTGTAATTTGTATTTATTATATATTATTCATTATTTATTAAAAACTTCTATTCTAACTGACAGAAATTAACCCTTGCATATTTCAGGCTCTTACAATCTTTGTCCTTGTGCATTCTGAGGTTGCTCCCGTGGCTCGAAGCATTCTAGGCCGAGTGCTTGAAATGCTTTTAGAATCTGCTTCGGAAACATTGGCCTCTGCTATCAACACAGTGACCCAGCTCTCAACGGGAGGCATGCTTCAAGCTACAATAGACGGAGAGTTTCTCGAACAAAAACTTTACGAGTACATGACTCCAAGGGCACAAGAAAACTTCCAGAATTATTTCCAAGCCATTGAGGCCCGTACGATACCAGAAAGCTCCGAGTCTAGCGTAGAAAGCGCAATGAGCAGTGTTCGGTCTCTGTTGCACGAAACGAAAAAGGCTACGGCTAATCAATTTTCGTGTTTTCGGCGGAAGTAATTTAATGATGAGATTGTGTATAATGAAATGATTTAATAGTTAGGTTCCTGTAATAATAAATAATTAATAAATAAATAAATAAATAAATAAATAAATAAATAAATAAATAAATAAATAAATAAATAAATAAATAAATAAATAAATAAATAAATAAATAAATAAATAAATAAAATGAATTTCATACAAAAGTCATAATAGATACGAAACCACTGTGAATACCACTCAAATGGGTATATAGAACACAACAGACGTGCAGCATATTCATAACTGTTTCATTAAAATCCTATAAACACTAGTGGAATTTCAACAAGGTATTTATATGACGACTGGTGATTTAAACGACACTTTCTCCCACGATTGAAAAAGACATTGCCGTTAACAACCAGACTAAATGCTTCCTCCAAATAGCATCTCTACTGCCGCTTCTACATTACCGCCCGTCAGTACACACGCACGCTTAGCCCTTTCATACTCAAAGCCCATACTAACAAGCTGGCCAATCTGGGTAGCGTACCTTTCTTCGGGAGGCGTAGTATTCTCTGGAACTACTGGCCCACCTGCACCTGCACCTGCGCCTGCCCCGCCAAAGCCTTGCTGGTTCCCTAGCGCACCCAACATAGACATTAAATTAGGGTTTAGGAATGGATTAAATCCTGGCTGTGCTTGTGGATTTCCAGTGGCATTTTGAGTATTCTCAGTTGCAGCAGTATTGCCAGCTGGCGATTGCTGCTGAGGAGCACCCGCACCTCCAAAGGCAAACGGATTGAACCCAAGAGCAAAAGGGTTGGCTGCAAAAGGGTTCTGAGCAGCGCCGGCTCCGTTATCCTGTCTAGGAGCCGTTTGGCCTCCAAACAGAGCAGCAAACGGATTCGCGGCTGCATTTCCTGTAGGATTGGCAGAAGGGTTTGCAGAGTTTCCAGAGTTCTGATCTGCCGAGCTTTGGTCAGTTTGCTGTTGCGAATTAGTGGCTCCCGGCATGGGAAACCCTGAGCCCTGCGCAGGCGCACCAAACATATCTCCCGCACCGGCACCTGCACCACCAAACGCCTGCTGCATTTGCATCATTTGGCGAATAGTATTAGGGTCGGTCATTGCCCTACGAAACTCTGGGCTTTGGACCATCTGCCGAACGTATGGAGGAGCATCACGAAACTGTGGGACTGAGCTCATTAGCATCTCGAGAAAGGCAGGATTCTGCCACATTTCGTTCATTTGGCTTTGCACCATTGGATTATCCAGCATACGCAGCAATTCGTCCCTGTTCATCCCACCATTGCCCCCACCAAACATCCCCATCCCAGCATCGGGGCCAAATGATGCGGAAGAAGGCAACGGCACGTGTCCCGCGTACCGTGCACTCGTAAGCTGCTGCAGCGGGTTCGACGCCGATGTTCCCGCTGCCAGATTTTGAGGCACTTGGGACTGTGCCGCTGGAGCAGCTGGCGTACTACTGGCACCTGACGAGGGAGCTGCGCCTTTAACCAAGTGGATAGTATGGCCATCGCCAATCTGTTACAGTTAGAATTAAATCCAAAAAAAAGAAAAAAAAAACCCCAACAAAACAAAACAGTTTGCTGCCTTTTACCTTGTACGAGCCCACGGTTTCTTGATCTTTAAGCACTTTGCCCGAGTAGATGAGCCGTTGCCGATCTACTGGCACATTTGATTTCTCAACAAGCGCTTCTTTCAGTGCCGATACTAATGAATCTGTGTCAATGGTAACCTGAAACTTTTGGTCATTGCTGGACTTGATATTGATAGTGACGGAGCCCATCTGTATCTAAAACAAGAAGATTCTGTTGGGCAATTATGTCCGTGGCAGAACGGAGTGACAAGTTGTACGCCGAATGTGTCCAATACGGTGACGTTTCTCTACACTTCTATCTCGCACTAGTGCGCGCTTAGCATTGCTTGTCAGAGCTTACACTAGACTGCACTCAAGATTGCTTACACAAGAAATTACATTCAAAGAAGTATTGCGCGCAGAGCTGCTTGGTGGTTTGGCTGGTGTAAAGGGTATGAATGCGCTCATACTATATTACAATATACTGCGCTACCTATTATTGCTACAATTTCAGATAAGCTACACTTCCAGATGCTACACTTCCAGTTATGCTACACTTTCAGGAATTGCTACTATGATTCTGCGTCTAGCAATCTATCCACCAAAACTTTGTTGGAACATCAGCTCATAAACTTTCTCTGCCACATTTACTTTACATTCGATGTACAGAAAAATTATAGTCGCAAGAATTTTCGCGTTCTGTATAGCGAGCTCCTGTAAGAGCCTATTAGCCAACCTTCGTAATACAACTCGGGTATTTCATATCGGCTCAGTAGGCTATGATAAAAACAATATATATTCCCACATGGCTATATGTAATATAATTTTTTCGTTCCCAAGCAATTCTAATGCCGTTGCTGACTGGAATAGGAAAAAACAAAATCCCCGTACCTTTGAACTAGACACTTTTAAACGCTATGAGCGGCCGCTGACGATCAGTCTTTGAGCTGTACGGTATTGCGCTGGGCGATCCGCGGCGGCCGTGACGTTACGTCACGGGAAATTAAAAGGAACGGTACCTATTGCTAAAAGACTTGAAAAAAAAAACATTTAAAACACCGTTTCGGGATCGGCGAGCCTTTTACTGGCTGGTCTCGTGAGCGTTCGTGTACTGTTTCAGGCACGGAAACAGCACAGGAATTGGCGGGAAACGAGTCGGCCTGGCTTTGTAGGCTGCTGACTAGATTGCTGGTTAGAGCAGCCGCTTGAGTGCCTGTCAGACTATCTGTGTGACTGACGAGAATACTGCCTTTTACATTGCTTTGGCTATCCAGCTCTGCTTAGAGAACCAGTGTACAGACGCAATGGTGTGGTACAGCGGACAGTACCGGCTCTGCCGGTACGTTATTGCCCTTTGTCTAACGACATTCACCTGCCTGACGACATTTACGCTTGCGCTACAGCCGCCCACTTTCTTGGATCCTGGACGGTTCCAGATGGGAGTGCAGGTGCCCGTGTATGCAACGGGACTCTCTTCCTACTCGCTGGGCCGCGTGTACGATCTGTTTGCGGTACCCTGGCTACCCGTGCCGGAGTCTGGACTCGCCAAGCACGATATATGGCTGAGCGAGTTTATGCACGGCAAGTACGCTTACGAGACCGGGTTCGATATCTTTATGGGCGAGGATGTGGAGTGCAAAGTGCTCGGGGCAGTTGACTATGAAAAGTCAGACTTGGACCGTCTACGGCAGCTGATTCTCGACGACTATGTGGCCGAACTAATGATCGACGGATTCCCCAGTGCGTCCACCGTTATTTCTATAGAAACTGCCCGCACTTATTTCCTCCGGGGTTTCCCTATCGGCGAGGTGACTGCGGACGGAGTTTACCTGTACGACCATTTCACATTTGTCATTAGACACAGACCCGTGAGCGGCAAGCGGCCAGAGGAGCATGAAATCCTGACTTTCCAATTGTATCCGAAATCCGTCAATGCTCCCCCCTTGCACTGTCCGCAAAACGTGTCGCAAATGGACCCTGGTGTGCCGCTGCTGCGTATTGCCACCGACCCTTATAGATCGGACAAACTGAGTTCTGCTAAACGTGTCACTTTTACCTACTCTGTCTACTTTATCGAGGACATGGGCATTAATTACGATCGCAGACTCGACAATTTCTTTTACAACGAGGATATCGTGTTGGATGCACCCAAAATTGTATCAACTTTTGTGCTCTGGATCGTGGCTGCCTTTGTTCTTTTTGGACTGCTCATCTACACCCTTTTTTCTAGCCCTCGGCGAACTGGCAATGCTTATTTCAATGGCGGCACCGAATTCTTTCAGCCCGCCGAGTATGGCGGCCTGCTTACCAGCCTGGTCGGGGCCGGAATCCAGTCTGCATTTGCCGTGCCCGGAGTAGTCGGGCTCGCTCTTATCCGTCTTGTTTCCATGTCGGACCGTATTGCTGCACTTTCTACCCTGTTCTTTGCCCTGGGCAGTGTTGTTGCCGGTTACGTTTCCTCCCGGCTTTACAGGACAATGAATGGACTAAATACACGGCACAATACAATCTTGACAATGGCAATTTTGCCAGTGCAAGTCTTTGGAGCAATTCTAGTGCTCAATGTCTTTGTCTGGCTCGAGTCTTATCGTTTCACTATTGGCTTCGTCTCCTACTTTAAAGTGCTGATATTTTGGCTGATTATGGCTACGCCCTGCTGCAGCCTTGGCGCTTATATTGGGTACAGATATGGTAAACCGTTCACTCAGCAGCTAGAACTTGATGGAGCCAACAAACAGCTGGCGGCCAGCACTCAACGCCGGCAGATTCCGCGGGACGTTTTATGGAAGAGCCTCGGGCTTTGTGCCACTGTGCCGTTTTTGGCGGGTGTGACCTGCCTGCACGCTGTAATGGACTCGCTCTGGCTCGAGATTGATAGCGGGTACAACAAGCTATTTGCTCTGGGCGCCGCTGTACTAGGAATAATGGCTCTGCAGGTAGTTGCCTGCTGCTCTCTGGCCACACTTTACCTCATTCGCCATGGACTCTCGAGGCAGTGGCATTGGTACCTGTTTATGCATGGTGCATCGTGCGCTGTAATGTGTTTTTCATACAGTATTCTTTATTGCTATACCCATGTGAGGACAAGCGGCGTTTTTGCCGCTTGCTGGTTCCTTAATTTTCTTGTTATCGTGTGGACTGCGCTGGCTATCTGCGCTGGATCGCTCGGGTATGTGGCCGCCTATGCGACTATTTGCGTTTCCACCAGCTTAAAATCAAAGTAAGGCAGACGGGAGTGCCTGGGCAAGTGGGCCGATTGCTTTTGCTGCGATTTAGAGAGCCGTGGAGGGTATTAAAAGCCTTTATAATCTGTGTAATAGTTTTATAATAATTTAATAATCAATTGTATCGTAACCCAATTTGTCTCGCAGAATTTATTCCGTAACAACGCAATTACGGTTTTAAAAGGGAGTTGGAAAGTATTGCCTTTTCATCCCAAAATCGTTTATCTCCAGTATCATTCATTGTGGTAAAATAGACATCAGAAAATCTAAATAATCCTATACCATCTACACAAAACAACCGTGAGTATAGCAAAAAGCGTCAGTGCAAGAGTGACTAGTGGCGTTAGAAGCGTGATAAACATTTTGTTGAATTCCAAATTATTCGGGGAATACATAAACGAGTCAAAGAAAAATAGGACGAGTAAATTTATTATTCAAAAAAAAAAAGGGCACTTACTCATAAAAAACCATGCAAGTCCATGCGTGTCCTGTCCGGGTACGGGTACATTCATGCCCCACAGTCCCGTTATTAGATTCATAGGGAAGATGATCGTTCCCAGAATCGTTAGACGGGAGACGACATCATCTATACGATCAGTCAAATTCCAAATTATTGCTTACTTGTATCATTATTCACACGAGTCATCTCAATCGATATCATTGCCAGATAATTTGAATGCGAGCGTGATAAGATTTTCTCATAGTGATTGAGATTTTGAACCATTGTCACGATATGGTCTAGAGGTCAGAATAAATTTAAAAAAAAATGATTAAATAATATAACAAGACCCACCTTGAATATCGCCCAAATAGAGACCAATTTCGCTCTTTGGAGCAACGTCCCACTTCTCGTTGCATCGTTTTGCAAACCCACGTACAACATCGGCTTTAGTACCCAACAGTCTGAGGAGACTCATAACCTGCTTCCGGCATTCTCCAATTTTCCGCAACATATTCTGCTGGTCCGCTCCCTTTGGTTTCTCTTCCAAAGAGTCTTCCATACCGAGCACCATTGCGTCAATAGCGTCTACTTCCGTCTCGATATTATTAATCACAGGCTGAAAGGCGTCTGTAATATCATCAATCAAAGCGTACGAAATCCAATCAGCGCTAAACGAAATATAGTCCCGTAGTTGACGAATCCGGCGACGTACGTTTGCACAGTGAGGGGTAGGTCCAAAATGAAAAGTCAGGACTCCTCCACGGAAAACGACTATATAAATGCTCTGAGGTTCAAACTCGGATTCATCGTCATTCTTCATTTGTGCAAAGCTACGGAAAGAAACGAGGTAATAATGACGAAACAATTCGACCTTTTCACGAGCCTCCTCTGTGCTAATATCCTCTGTTGTAAGAGGATGAATGCCAAAACACCGACTAAGCACCTTCATTTCACGATCCGTTGGGTTCTTTATATCCAACCACCATATATTCGTGCTGGAGAAAAGCTCCTCAAATGACTGATCTTCCTGAGTAAGCTCAAACAGTGTAGGAGAGTGAATAGTCCCCGGTAAATCTTCTCCAAAGAAAGTAAACCTATACGGCCTGTCGTACTCGCGTCCGGAATACATGCCTTGGCCTCTGTAGCGGCCGTTTATACGCATAGGCTCACTGAGCCTCTGGTGCCTCATTGATTTGCTCTGTACACTGCCCATATTTTGCTCCTGCTCTTCCGATTCCTTTTGCGCATAATCATCCAGCACCGAAAACTCTGGCTCCGACCTCGATCCCGCCAGTCCAAACCCATCATCTTCAGAGACGTCGAAATCGTTAAGCGGAAAGCATACATCGTCTTCAGCCAATCGCTTGGGCTCATCTTCCCCGCCAGCATCTCTCTCGCCCTGCCCTTCTGCGTCGGTGCCCTCTCTGTCACTGTGCTCTGCTGAATTATGGCCTCTACTGCTGCCTCTTTCTCCATCCTCTTCTTCCTCCGGAATCGTATGGTTATCAGAGTCCTCCATATCAATAATCATATCGCCCCTTGTCTTTTCGCTCGAGCTGTTTTGCCGAGAGCTAGAGGGCCTTGTTCCCCGGGCTACATTGAACCAGTCGACCGCGTTGTGCTGCCCACCACCAAAACTCGTCCCGGCAGAAACGCCAGCGGTAGAATCGCGCCGGGAGACGGCAGAGTTACGACGAGTTCGAGGCTGAATTATTGCCTGTGAGACGGAAGAGGGACGACGTCTCCTTCTCTGCTTTTGCCTTGAACTCTCGCCGTCATTTGCGTTGTTTTCATAGTAGTACGTATCGTTGGTATCATCAAACCTTGAAGAATTCTGGCTCCAAGTGGGAGATCGGTCAGATATAAGGCTCTGTGACTCGTTCACTGTACCAGCATACAAGTTTCCTTCTCCTTCTCCGTCTCCCTCGTCTCCTTCTCCGTCTCCTTCTCTTTCTCCGTCTTCGTCTCCTTCATCATTATCGTCGTCATTACCCTCACCTCCGTCTCGGCGTCCCGCATTGCCGTCTCCAACATTCTCCGAGTCGCTTGAGGACACGATTGCTTGGTTGGGCAGATCGTCCATCGTCGGAGCCTCTGCGTGAGACGAAGATCGAGGCCGCCGTTTAAGGCCTTTGATCAGGTTCCTTCGTGCTCGACTACTGCGCTTTGACATGAACCCTGAAGCAACAGACTTGGAGGAAGGACCTCCTCCTCCTCCTCCTCCTATAGCAACAGCTCCGCTAGTAACCGACTGGCGTGGCATCATAAACGCAGTTCCAGTAGACGTATGGGCCCCTTGAGCTGCTCGTACAGGCGCACTGGACTTTTCTTCGTTTGAGTCACTGCGCGATCCGCCGGCAGGAAAATTCAGCTGTACATTTCGGCCGCTGCTTCCAGCTGTACTGCTCCGACGCCGACGGTTGCCACCGCTGCCACCGGTACGGCTCACGCTAGTACTGTAGTTATTGTTATTATTATTGCTATTATTATTGCTATTATTATTGCTATTGCTATTGCCGTGCTTGTAGCCACGGTGCCGGTGACGACGAGGGGTTTCTGTGTCCTCCTCGTCACTATCGAGCGCAGACTCTTGACTGCTGTTTCGCGTGTTTTCCATAAGCTGATCACTCAGCTTATGCCGACTCAAAGACCCCGAGTATGAAGACATTTCCGGGCTGAACACATGCGCGAATTGGCAGCGCGGTCAGCTCCCGGTCGTGTGCACTATCAAACTCACGCGGCCGATACTGCTTGGTTGCCGTCCGTATATGGACGTGTATGTATTTTACTCGTATTTTACTCGTACTTACTCTTAGTTTACTCGTACTTTATTCGTACTTTATTCGTACTTTTTCTTACTTTATCCAAACTTTTCCTTACTTTGCTCGCACTTTTTTCGTACTTTACTCGGCTCGTACTTTATTCGGCTCGTACTTTATATACTGCTTTTTCATTGTATTACGTATTGAATTTGTATATTTATTGTAGGTTATTTTATGTATTTCAGAAGGCAAACGAACATACACAGTCGGCATATGATAAATAGATTAACAGGCTCAATTCATGGTACACATAATCATCACATGAAGATCATAGATTAATACAAGTTTATGCTGTATCGTTCGTAACGACACTGCGTCTAATCTACTCTTCCAACTCGTCTAAATGGAAGCCGTGGGCCTTGTCCCGAAGAATGGGGTTAGCTACCATAACGGGCCTGCAGTTCTGGTGGCTGATGCCTGGTTTATTAGCATGAATAAATAAATAAATAAATAAATAAATAAATAAATAAATAAATAAATAAATAAATAAATAAATAAATAAATAAATAAATAAATAAATAAATAAATAAATAAATAAATAAATAAACTTACTTCAAGAAAGCACCAACGGCTCCAAGGTAGCCTTCATGACGCAAAAAATAGGCCTTGTACGTGCCCTTACTCCAAAATCGAATAGCATAGCTCAGTGTATTCATAGTCGCTGTATGACCACGAATAAAAGAGCCGCCAAAATACACGCTTTTGAGTTGATGCTTTTGCGCATGAAGGTACGCTATCTGGCCAATGTTGTTACTTATTGCATAAAGTAGCGATTTGCTCATATCCTCCTGCCGTAACGAAGCACGATCCGAGCGGCGTCGGAATACTTTTCCAAACGTGGAGCCTATAGCATTCGCTTTAAGGCCGATACGGGAGTAATCCTGTCCTTGCCCGTATATATCACCCACCAGCATATCTACGCCCGAGTTATCCCCACTCTGGCTCAATTCCAACATATCGTCAAATGATTTTGCATCCGTGAGTACGGATAGCAGACCCCAAAGAGTCCCACCACCGAGAGATGATCCTCCGACCCGAGCAAACTTACCTCGCTCCGAGACTTTAAGGATACTAACACCACTGCCTATGTTTACGAGCAGGTAAGGGTAAGTTTCGCCTCGATTATCACAAAACTGCAAAGGCTCATTATCGGAATATGTGAACACTTCACGCGGAATTTCAGAAATGAAAAAATCGAGACCGATAATAAGGCACTCCATCTCATCTTCCCGAAACACTTCCACATTCAGCCGCTGCTTCATGAGCTCGTAAAACTTGAACGATCCACCTCCCGTGGCCATCACACACATAGGAGGCTGCTGTGATCCTCGCTCGCTATTGACCTGTGCATAATCTTGTATTAGGCCACGCAGGAAAGCAATGCATTCTTCAATATTTCCCGTCTCAAACCGTGTAAAAATGAGGCGACCTCCCTGCTCTTGGTCGTCCCTTGTGAAATAGACTACTTTTGCCAAACTTCCACCAATCTAGTCGTTAGTAATTAATGCATCTGCGACGGCTTAAAAGAGATTAAAACAAAGAGATTAAAACAGATTTGTTTATGTCGCAACAAGAAAATCCCGACACCAAGATCATACATCAACCGCAACATGCGACACTAGGTCTTTATGATGAGGCAGCTCTATATCCGACGTTACCGGTGGAGTCTCCGTTTCGTCTACAATACGGGCGCCTATATACAATTAGCAGGGCGCCTAAAAGTGCCATTACCTTGTACATTAATGCGTACGACCGGCGCACGCAAAATGCGTTGATCATTATCTCGCAACGAGCTTCGCGGCATTACGCCCATAAACAAAGATCCTCATTCGTTGGCCAATGCCAGAATGCGATCGCTGACTTAATGTAATTTGCAGATGCTTTGCCTCTGTTTTGCCTTACAAACTTTGCTTGTCTTCTCCACAACAGCGAGACCAAACTAGGCACTGGACTTAAATAGCTCACAACATACTTGTACTAGGTCACATGTATTTATTAATTAAATTGGACCTAAATTAGCTACTAATTGTAGATTCCAGCATAAATATATTTATATTTATTGTGCAACACTATGGCTCAGTGATCTGCTGGTCTGATCGCAAAACTCGCATCACCGGGAAATGGTACAGCGAATCTGAATAATGTCAGAAGCGACCTATGCGGAAGGTGTTCGAGCGGTAATTCATACATTTAAAATTTTTGTGTCTCCACGTCGTGGCCCACAGGGTGTTTTTGCTTATTCGAAAATTAGACGCGTGAGCGCTGGCAGCAGCTACGAAATCAGAATGAGGCAGCGTGGCGTGGCGAAACTGTATCACCTTCTGCATCCTTAGATTTGTCGCTAAAGAAAAATACAACTTTGATCAAAAGGTTTCGCACAAATCTCACGGACGACAATCTGTCTGCTATCAAACGCGAGTTTGAAACTGTTTCTCTCGCGAAATACCTTTCAGAGGCGATTTCTGCCGTTTTGGAAGGCGCTGCAAAGTGCCGTAATCAAGCAGACGTCTCTGCTAGTGTTGAGGTAACGTCGTTTTTCGGTTTTCGCTATTTCCGTATTTAACGGCAGGTTATATCGCTGCTTTTACAACGCTTCGGAGCCGAATGCATGCAGTCTATTGCATACGCACTGGCAAGAGACTTGTCTTGCCCACCCAGAGCATTTCTCAAGTCTCTTACACCCGCGGATCGCGATAGGGAGGAGGCTGGACGTTTGACAAAACAGAGGGTTCTGCTGCGTACTGCCACCGAACTCTGGCTTTGTGGAGCTTTGCGTACGATTGAAGACGCCATTCAAGGTGCACCGCCTGCAGAGAAAGCAAAACTTCAGCGCAAGGGTAAAGACGGTAAAGATCCCGACACAGATCCGTTCCCATTGTACTGTTTAAAGGGGATATTGCTTGAAGATGATGATTGCACAAACATATCCATTGTTTCAATATTATTGAAGAATTATGGTGGGTTTATTTTGCCAACAAAGGAGGAGGTTTCAGAGAAATCGAATGCCGTAGACGAAACAGATGCATTAGGCATCTCCACGTCTACCAAGTTTCGGTTCTATTTTCTCTTAAAATCCTACCTGGAAAAGTGTGTTTTGCATCTACAAAAGCAAACTGATCGACTCCAATCGTTGGAGCAGAGATTACAGGAAGGCGCGGTTAATCGCGGGGAGATAAACGAAGAAAAAAGGGCGGATATTGACAAGTTTTCAAAGCAAATAGAAAAATGGGTCAGTCTTTGCCAGGCGATTGCAAATTACCTTCACTCTGATCTCAATGTTGATTTTGCTGCCTCAATGACTTCTAGTCAGCAGCAGCAACAAAACAACATGGTGCTCGGTGTAGGTGGTAATTTGGCACAGGCTTTGCGATCTGATGCTGGAATATGGGAGGATGAATCAGAAAAACGGTTTTACGAGGATTTAGTCGATGTCACTGGCATCATAAAATCGGAGGCTGAACGAGATATAGACGCCGGTAAACAGCAGAACCAAAATTTGGAGGAAATTAAAGATTTGGACGAGAATATGGATATCGATTTGATGGCGACGCCGGATGAAGAAGTTGAGGCTTCATTGGACAGCGATGAAGCAAAGACGTCCTCGTCCGATCCAAATGACACCGAAGAATCCAGAGAGCCGACATTTGCAGGCTCTCAAATGGATGTCATTCTGTTAAATCTTCCGGGATCCAATAATCGCGAACTCATTGACAAACTGGCTATCGAGTATTGCTCGATTCATTCCAAAATGACAAAAGGTCGCCTGATAAATTTCATTTTAAAAATGCCGAGAGAACGGTTAGATCTTGTTGCCTATTACATGCGCTTCATCGCAACGCTGAACAAGGCGGTGCCCGACTTTGGTGCGAAAATCGCGTCTCAGCTTCTCCGTTCGTTCAAGCAATTATATCGACGCAAGAACGCTAAAGAATATTTGCAAATGTCTTGGGTCATGACGATGGTTTCGGAGATGACAAAGTTTAGGATCTGTCCCGATCATGTCGTTCTTTATTTCATAAAGACGTTTGTAGACGATTTTTCACACTATTCAATAAACATGCTGGCTCGTCTGCTGGAGCAGATAGGACGGTTTTTGTTTCGGTTCCCGGAAACGACGCAGAGAATGTCAAGCTTTTTGGATATTGTACAGCGTAAATTAAAGAGTTCTTACCTTGCAGGACAGGATCAAGTTGTTCTTGAATCAGCTTACTATTACGTTGTTCCGCCTCCAGCAGCAAATATAACCCAGAAAGAAAGATCCAATGTCGAGTTGTTTATCCGCAAACTTTTGTATGCGGATTTGAAAAAGAGCAACCTTAGCCGAATACTTCGGTATTTCAGAATGCAAGACTGGGGAAGCAAAGACACTTTTTTCATGAACCTGAAATATTTCACAAAGATGGACGAGATAAAGTATGGAAATATTCATTTGGTGGCGGCTTTGGCAGGAGGACTATCCCAGTCTCATCCGGATTTTATTGTAGCCTTGATTGACACGGTCATGGAGCTGAATCGAGACTATTTAGAGCGAAACGATTACAGGGACAACCAAAAGCGAGTTTCTATAGCTAAATACATTGGCGAACTCTACAATTGTAAATTAATCGATACTAATCTTTTGTTTGGCACATTACATTTTATAATGAGTTTTGGCCATAGTGGTATGTTTTCACGTTATTGTCAATTACTTTACTTTGTTACTAACACCACAAAAAGATCCTCTATTTTTAACACCAGAAAAAGTTCCCTCGTCGATCGATTTGCCCTCAGACTACTTTCGGATTCGGCTGCTGACTATTCTACTCAACACCTGCGGGACCTGCTTTAACAAAGGAACTTTAGCAGCAAGGCTCGATCACTTTCTCTATGCTTTCCAATGCTATGTGTACTCAAAATCAAAGCTGCCGATAGAAAATGAATTCGATTTTCAAGATATCCTTGGCCAGCTTCGACCCAAGATGCCGTTGGCGACGGACTACGAGTCGGCGAAGAAGAATTTCGAAGAATGGCTCAAGTCGAGTGAATCCAAGAAAGTGCCTCAGGCCGTAGAGGAGGATTTCGGAGCCGATGATACAAGTGACGTTGAAGACGCTGGGGACTATGGCGTAGAGGCAAACGTGTCTGCGCAAAATGGCCTTGAAAACGGCTCAGTATCGTCCGATACTACGGACAGCAACAGCGAGTCCAGTTTGTCTTCTGAGTCGGAAACTGAAGAGGCGTCTTCGCTCAATGCTGACGCCGAACAGGAGGAAACCGCCGAGTTTGAGCGTCGTGAACTTGAAAGAAGGAGAAAAGAACACGAAGATGCAGAGTTTGAACAAGAGTTTGCCAAAATGATGAAAGACTCTCTCGAATCTCGCAGCCATGAAAAGCATGCAATGTTTGATCTCGCGCTGCCAATGCGTAAGAGTGGGCCACAATATACGCTGTCAACACAGACGAAGGGTTCACACACTGAGCCGGCGGGCGTGAATAAGAATGTGAACTTTACTTTTCTTTCAAGAAAGGGCAACAAATCACAGGCCAAGTCGTTGGCAGTCCCATCGGACTCCACGCTAGCGCTTATGAGCAAGCAGACTCTAGAACAGGAGAAGGAAGAAAGGCAGCGTGTAAAGGATCTTGTTTTAAACTATGAAAAGCAGGAAGAGTCTCAGGGATGGCGAGAGCCTTATCGTCATCCGTCTTCTAGTTCCTACTCGAAGCCGGAACCGCGAAACTGGATGAAAATGAAGTAGATTTGGGACAATATCATCATAAAATCGTCTCTAATGTGCAATCTATTCTTTTGAACAGGCTAAAACATTGAGTAAGGCTAAAACAATGGGGTAAATCAATAGCACTGAGGCAGGCATTAATAAAGAGAAGCATCAAGCACGTGCCTAGTTGTCCTTTCCTTGGCTCGTGATCAGTGACTTTATGACATGTATAATATCGTCATTAGAAATCATCAGCTGTGGATTGTCTATCTTTGCACCAAGTTTTGCCTGCAATTCTGAGCGCTGTTTTAAGTCAGTAAATATATAAATAAATACTTTAATAATCAATTAATTGATCACCTACCAAAATGTTGGCCACGAGTCCAATTTTTGGCCATGATTTGAGTCGATAATAGTCATCAATAATCAAGCCGCGCCCCCACGGATCGATGGTCACACTTCCGGAAAGCAAAACCAGGCCGTACGCATTCACCGGGCTGACGTTGTGAATGTAGGGTTTTGTAGTGACGACTTTCTTGTAGAAAGAAATAAAAGGCATCAAATCCCTATTGGAAATTGGGGCACTGAACAAGCTCGAGCTCGGGTGAATGAAAAGGCGGCCCGAATCCTTGGAAAAGAATTTAATTACCTGCGATTCGTCCTCCTTTTCAATTGCACCACCAATAGACTGAACGTACCGTTTGCTCGGGTACTCTGCCCTCGCCAGTCGCGGATGGAAAGCAGAGGCAATTATCGCCTGAATCACAGCAACACTGTCGCCCGAGACAGCAGTTATTTGGTCAGAAGCATTATTTTTATCACCATTTTTATCACCATTTTTAATACCATTTTTATTGCCATTTTTATTACCATTTTTATTACCACCAGCTTCTGTAAATCCAAGATTGGCCATCTCTGCCATCATTTCTCGCGCACATCGCCATACATCATTGAGCACGACAGCAGACAAGCCATTCTCCTCACACCATAACCGCAACTGTGCCGTAGACAATTTCGCCATTTGGCGCCGCCACGCGACAATAGCGTTACACTGCACCACCAAATCGCCCATTATTCCTTCGCCAAAGAAAGAGGCACGGGCCCCGTCTGCGTCTGATCGTTTAAAAGGAGACTTTACGCTTATAATAGCGGCCACGATGGCACAATGCACTCCAAAACCCATTACTTGGCCCAACACCAGCAGCTTTGCACAGCGTATATCCGCGGGAATAAAGGACAAGTGCTGGCCCAGTGGTGTCAGATGGCCCAGCCGGTCAATTGCTCCAACATCGTACAAGTCTTGAAGGGCTCTGGCAACGCTGCCGGGCAGCGGAGGGGTCAGAGCCTTTTGCAGGAACTCTGCCGGCTCTCTGCCCAGGCACAAACAGCTCAGGCACACTTGCTCCAGCGAAACCCGTAGTATCTCTGGGTCAGTATGCTCAGCGAGCCGATAATGCTCATGGGCTCTAGTGTACATTTTTACACAAAGTCCGGGTTTTACACGTCCAGCTCTGCCGCGTCTCTGCTTCCCAGCTGCCCGGGAAGCCCAGACTTCACTGAACCTCGTGAAATTGTCCTCCGGACTGTACTGCATTTCTTTCACTCTGCCCGTGTCGATTACCGCAGCAACATCATCGATAGTGATGGAAGTCTCTGCCACATTTGTGCTGACAATTATCTTTCTGCTCTCCCCAAACCGCCGGAAAACGGCTCTCTGCTCTCCGGGAGGTAAGGACGCATGCAATGGCAGAATCGTCGATTTTTTGTCAGCCATCTGGGCCTGGATGGATTTAATTGCTCGATTTATTTCCGCTACTCCAGGAAGAAAGACTAGAATAGAGTCCTGGCTCTGTAGAACTGTATCCAGCCAACTGCAAACACGTGCAAGCAGGCTGTAATTGATCTGAAACGTGCCTGACGGGGTTCTGGGCTGAGGTGGTGTGGATACTTGCTCTGTGCCGTCGTCGCCAATCAAGGCCGGAAGGTCTTCGAGGTAGTAGTCCGTGATTGGGAACGTGCGGCCTTCAATGTGGATATGTGGAGCATTGTCAAAGTAGGCGCACAGCCGCTCAATGTCCGCCGTCGCACTCATAAGCACAAGCTTTATTTTGCTGCCCGGATTTGCTGCCCATGTTAGTATTAAAGATTAAACAATAGTCAAACAAATAACGAAAAATAATAAAATTAAATGAATGAATGAATAAATAAATAAATAAAAAACAATGATGGAAAAGTGTAAATAAATCAGATTTGAGATTGTGAGTTTAACACTAATAATAAACATCATTTCGCTCTTTCTTCTCTTTCCTTTTGTTCAAAATGTCTTTCAACTTTTCATCTTGATATTTTCAATTTTGTTGTTTTATTTCAAATTCAGATTACGTACCTTGTAGAGCCTCGCGAACAGCGACAACGAGCATATCAATATCGACAGATCTTTCATGAACTTCGTCAATGACAATATGGGAATAATCATCAAAAGCAGCGGCCCCCCGTGTCTGGTACATACGAAGCAGAACGCCCACCGTACAAAACGTTATTCTGGTCGCAGCGGACACTCGCCTTTCTCCCCGAATCGCATAGCCAACTGCCTCACCCACTTTGGCGCCGCGCTCTTGTGCTACTCGATCCGCCAGCGCTAGAGCCGATATCCTTCGTGGTTGTGTGCATACAATATTTGGTGCTGTAGACGCATCGCTGTCGTCCAGCAAGTACTGTACAATCTGTGTAGATTTGCCACTGCCTGTATCTCCCGTCACAATGACCACGGGGGCCCGTGCAATAGTACTTATTAGGGTATCGTGCTGCTTCCAGGCAGGCAGCTTTTGCCGCTGTTCCAGCTGTTTTGCATCGATCACGGGGCCGACTGGGCCGACTTTGGTGGCTGCAAAAGGCGTTTTTGTAGAAGGAGCTGCTTTTGCTGTAGGCCTGTGACCTGCTTTGCCTGTCAACCTCCCTTCCCGGCTTTTGTTTGTATAATCTCTGCTTTCCCGGCTTTGCTCAGTATCAATACCGTACAGCTCCATCAATGATCCCGGGTTCTTTACGACCTGTGCCACATGATCTTGAGCCAAACATAGGAGGCCGTAAAGCATCATATCGCCCAGCAGGCTCTTTGCGTAAAGAGCCACCAGCTTTACTAGCTTTAGGCGAATATAAGCAGGCAGCGCCGGCACAAATTCAAAGGCTACACTAGGCGCCACCGAGGGATAAGCGTCTACTGCGGGGAGCATTACTTGCATCCGAGCCAAAGTGAACCCGGCAGGCAGGGACTCAAAGGGCAAGACTACCGACGGCCTCTGCTGTGAATTTTCTTGATCTTTTCCATCTGACTGCTCTTCATCTCCGGCTTGTTCAATCCCGAGCATGGCCTCTAGACTATCAATCTCCTCTTGCCATAAGCCATTAGACTTTGGCATTGCCTCTAATTCCAGCACATCAGGGCCATTAAAACCACAGAGCTCGCTTTGCAGGGTCTGCATAGCAAAATGCTCGCAAGTAAGAGCGTCAATATGAGCTGGACACGCGTCTATACTGGCACGAGCAGATTCATAAGCGTACCCACGGGCATGAATCCTTCGTGCACAATACTCCCGCGCTAAAGAGCCCGCTCCATGAATTTGGGCAGATACACCAACATGGTAATCACGTGGCAGAAACTGCTCCGGCAAATCGTCCTCCGGAACATGCAGCAGCAACCAGTTGAGCATCTCTTGATCGTCTCGAGAATAGAGCCAGGATTCTTGGATATGAACTTGTCTAAAGCCCTCCGCACTTAGCTTTTGTGTATACTCGGCCGGTAAAGGCCGAGTATGGTCTATGGCCACTTGCTTGGCCGCATTTCTGCGTATAATACTGCCCAGTCTGGCCCGCCATGCCTTGCTCATATCGATGGACGGTGCATTCTGCCAAAACGTCTCTTGCGGAGCTGGTCGCATTTTATGCGTTTCCATTGATCCATTAGCCGCTTGTGTCCGCGTGCTTGCCATTTTTGCTGTGCTAGCCGTTCCCTTGCCTTGCTGTTGGCGATGGTCTCCACTTGACGTGCTCGAGTTTGATCCTTTAGACAAAGCCGCCGCCTGTGCTTCATGCTCAGCTCGGGCCTTGAAAGGATCTTGGTCGTAAAGCCAGGCAGTCTGTGACTTCTTTTCCTCCTTGCGTTTACGCTCCAATGCCATCCAAATACTTCGATGAGTCGGAGGGAGAACATGCTGCAAGTTTTTGTGGTTCGATACCTATTGGTCAGTAAACGTTTCGGTCTTGGAGCGCCTAGTTTGGATCCATAGAGACTCATAAAGACCCCCTTTCTACTACTCCTATTATTCGTTTTCATTTTAACAAATGTGGCAAGAGTGAATGTCTCTTATTGTGTTCATCTTACCCTGTGTAGCGCATAAGTGGCGGCAACGTTGCGAGCTTCCACTTTTTCCTCTGTCAAAGCCAAGATACCATCCTCATACAGTTTTGATGGAACACTCAGCTTTGCGCTTTCCGTAATCTGTGTTTTTGGATCTTTGCGTAAAAGATCAACCGCAATTGCTTTCCATTTGCCGTCGGATGGTCTCTGCAGGTTAGATCGCCTTAAAAATCATCACCTTTTAACAGCAAAATTTGCCTCTGAGAAAGACTTACCAAGTCATAGCTTGGATTGCCCCATTTCAGCTTCGCACAGTGCTCGTGCAAGAGGTTCACTGGCAACTTCCCCGTCCATGAATGGCCGCCCACTACTTGTTTCGTAGTAGGCCCTGGCTTTTCTAATGCAACAGGCTCAGAGGCACCCTTTGGCAATTTTGAAGCTCCTTTGGAATCGGTGTTTCCTTTAGAGTCTGGTTTTCCTTTAGAGTCTGATTTTGCTTTGGAATTTGTTTTCCCATTAGCCTCTGTCTTATCGCGAGCAGCCTCCTTTGGCTTTGACGCATTGCCCTTGCCCATATATTAATTAATTTGTGGTCGGGGAAGAATTGCAGTAAATCATGGCATGTACAAATAGCAGTCTGCGAGTCCTACGGTGGTCCGAGTCTAAGATTCAAAAAGCACTCTAAAAAATTAGGCAACCACAGCCCGATTGCACTGGCTTCATTCTACAGCTGGAAGACTTCAAGCAAATGGGTCATAAAAAATTACAGATTTGATTAGGCACTTTACACCATCACTCTTTCAATTCTACGCACTCGTAAGCGGCTTAAGCGTCGGGCTTTTCGTGTTCAATTTTCGTGTACGGAACGAGCAGCGGATTAAAATAGCGGTCGCAATCAGCGTAACCCCGACCGATTCCGAACCCGAGCCCGGTGAAGACGGGCCAAGTGCGCCCTGGATGTTAGTGTATTCTCATCCTCCTACCAGCTTTTCCATACGCTTAAACAAAAGCACTGAAAACACAATGCCGGTTCCAAGACCCCAGGCCGACTTGACAATCGTGTTGGCGAGGCAAAGATCCCATTTGTCCTGCAGAATCAGCTCGGACCGCTTAGTCTCTGCCATTTTGCCGTGAATCGTAGGTTAGTGTTTTAATTACTATAATATTAGCGTTATATATTATTGTATTCTACATTAAAGAGCCAACATAGTACAGATTTATTGTAAAAATAAAGGAATTTGAATATATAATATATTCAATATATTATTAATATGAATATCAGCACCAGTCAATGTATGTAGCCGTCTGTCGTGATGCAACGCGTTAAAGACGAAGACACGGCAAAGTACGAAGACGGTGGGAAATATGAGCAGGATCACTCCTTTGGCGAGGGCGGCGCTTTTGCTGGTGAGGTCGACGATGATGACGATCAAGGCGATCTTGATATGAAACGTATCGAGGACAAAGTCTGGCTCGTCAAGATGCCTAAATTCTTGGTCGACAGGTGGTCGGCTGTCCAGGATGCCAACGTTGACCTTGGCTGGGTTCGCGTAAATCAGTATGAAAACGAGCAGACAGTAAGTGACGTGGATGTTATTTGCTATTCTCAATTTAAACTAGTTTGAATTTTGGTTAAGCGGCCATTTGTCTAACTCGTGATCAGCTGCAAGTGATTCTTCCTAATTCCGAAGCAAATCAGGATGTGCCGCTCCAGTATAATTTGGCCGTCACTAATAAAGCACCGTCAAACACGTTTGTACTAGAAGAGGCACTCTACCCGGAAGACGACAGCACTCCGCCCACACAGCCGTCGGCCGCTAACGCTGGGGCAGCGGACGCTCCGTCTGCCTTTGAGCAATCAGCACTGTATAGAAAAATGAAAAAAATCCAACAACGGAGACGGAAAATGGCTCTCGTCGGGACAGTAGCGCACGAATGCTCCGTGACGCCAGTGGTGGATGAAGCTTATCGAAAAGTTATGGCATCGCGACAGCAATCGGCTAGTCAGCCTAAGCGGACTATAAAAATGATAGATGACCGACGAATACATGCTTTTGGAAACGAGAAACGCGGCAATATCTCAAGCTTTATTCGCGGAAGTCGTGCTAAAGCGGCTGGCCAGGAGACGCTCCGTAATGCCCGACTTCCTCATAATGAACTCCTAGATCTTTTGTTTGAAAGCTTTGAAAAATACGAATACTGGCCCCTGCGAAGCCTGCGTGAACACCTCAAGCAGCCAGAAGTAAGTTGTGCTGTTCTCTACTTTTGCGTCTGTATCGCGCCGATCTTTTTTTTTTTTTTTTTTTTTTTTTTTTTTTTTTTTTTTTTTTTTTTTTTTTTTTTTTTTTTTTTGGATTCCTGTTAATTGTTCAGGCATACCTTAAAGAAGTCCTTGAAACTATTGCTGTTCTGCAACGTCGTGGGCCCTACGATTCAATGTGGTCCTTAAAGCCAGAATACAAGTCCAAAGTCGGCGTAGCTCGACAAACGCTGAGGGATCAAGTGTTCATGTCTCAAGCAGCTGCAGAAAGTCAGAGCCCGGGCCGGAGTCCGTCAGCTTCTGCAAGTGGAACGCCAAAGGCCTTTTCACGTGATGAGATAGAGGGCAAAGAACTTCATGAGATTGAGGATGATGATGTTGATGAAGATGAAGATGAAGGGGATGATGACAATGACGATGATGATGTAATTATGGAAGATATTATAGGAACAAAGAGAGAGCCGCCCTCTCTTTGATAGCAGTTAGCCCTCCCTTTAATTAGACTTGCCCCTTCGCGTTACGACCTTTTTTTCCCTCTCGGCTTAAACTGCCATGTCAGTCTTATTCGCTACGGTCTAGTCGATTACTGAAAATCACAATCTGTCAAAAAATTGTTACTCTTATTCCCTTTTCAAGTGTATCTATTGCATAAACAATTGCATAGTTTTGACTAAACAGGCGTTGGCACAAAATGTAATCCCAAAAATAGAAAAAAAATTCAAGCTCCCCAGATGCATTTAAGGATGGATATATGTCTATATGTGCCTCTATATAACAACACATAGAGTTGTGTACGAGCAGTCCAAACAGACTACGTCATCTGATGCCTTTGTGCCCTGATCCATGTCGGTTTACGGTCCGTGCGATGATGGTCAACGTGTGGCGTATAAAACAGCTCCACAGGTGCAGACAAGTATCTCCGTTCTAGTGGGTGGTACGAGTACCCTGTAGGTGCTGGATCAGATGCAGATGCTTCATTGCTTGATTCCAGACGACTTCGGTCAAGGAACAATGACCCTGGAGAATCATCGGTCCCAGTAGCCGGCTCAATCCCGGATAATCGGTGATTTGCTGCTGCCGCTGGAGCCATATCCTCCGGGACTATCTGTTTTAATTGATCAGGAAAAGGGCGCGAGTGGCCGGATGGCATATTGTCCATTTGTGTGACGTAAAAATCGCTGCCAAGCGAGTAGCCTGAATGAGCTGGTGCATTTGGTGCGGAGGATAACTTTTCCGTTGGGACGTCTATGGGCGCAGTGGGATGGAGAAGCCGGGAAACAGCGTTTTGCCCACGTCCATCTGCCTCGTCGCCTTCAGCTTCATTAGCTGCTGCTCCGTCTGCGTGCTTATTCAGTTGTGCCTTATAGAAATGCGGTCCTCGTCCACGGACAACAATGGGCCTTGTTTGCATGCTGCCGATGGGTACAAAAGTCTCCGAGTACCCTCCAGCTCCTCCAGCAGCAACAGCAATTATTTCTAATCGAACCCGGAAGAAACTACGGCCATCACGTCGCCGGGGCGTGTTTGTAGTGGACGTAGAAAACTGTAACCTCTCCCATGAAACCCAGTAAGCTTCGCTTCCAGCAGGGCTCAAAAAAATAGGCTCTACAGGCGGAGGCCGATGACGACTCTTCTCCCTGGTTGTGGACGTTTGTATGAGCGGCACGACTCCATCGTCCTGAGAAATTGCTCCCACCTGAGCCAGCAATTTTTGTACGGGGACAGTGTTGCCGTTGTGCTGGACAAACAAGCGTCCATCAAACGTCGCATTAAGAGCAATCGAGATCTTGAAATGATTACGACGATAGCAGATGATATCTTGAGGCTGTGAGCTTTCTTGGAAACTGCCTTCCAGTCGTGCTTTTACCTCGTATTGCACACTGCGATCTTTATCATCGAGTAATGCACTGGCGCCAATGTAACCTTCGAACCCGGGAAAAAGCGTCGGCCGCCGCCGCTGTTTTTGCTGCTGGTGTTGTGCAGTGATCATACGACTGTTTGCGTGCCTCGTAGTACAAGTGTCGGCGTGTAAATACTCCAGAGTATCCGTCAAAATAGCTGATCATAAAGCAAAGCTTTCAGGGCGGTGATCATAGGCGAAGAGGACCATAAATGCATCAAATACACAGCCGTCCGGGAACTGTACTCTGCAGTCAAATCATTGATGTTTTGTAGCAATGCGGAGACGCGATCAGAGTTGTCGTCTTTTGTCTTTACAATTTATTTATTTATTTATTCATTTAATTAATTATCTGATTATCTGATTATCTATTCATCTATTTATTTCATATTTTTATTTATTTATAATCCTTCTGCGCTAGTCTAAACGTCCAGCGAGCCTAGGCAAGTGTCGTAGTCGCAAATGATGTACGTCTACACAGAAAAATAAAAGAATTATATAAATAATGCGTTTATTGGATAGAATTCAGAGACCCATAGGCAAACGGCAGCGCTCTACCGACTAGACTGGAAATTACTTGTGGGTGAATTCGGGACTAGTCACCGATAGCCCCGTCTACCGGCTAATTAAAATTCCGAAGTCGTGAGCTGATTTGTCCAGCGACCATGTGTCGTTGCAAGCTTGTGCCTTCTTAATCAAGCCTCCGTCCTGCGCGCCAATGGCGTCAGCATTGGCCAAACGGGCTAGAGTCTATTTGACGGTCTGTAAGGGAGAAAATTAAACAACACTGTACATATAGCGTACTGCCGTTGCTACGACGCTCACAAGTCTTTGTGATTAGGAATTGTGTGACGCGTTGCTTGCTAGTTGGTTATAGGCGTTTCCAAACACGAGACGAATTCCGCACCAACTATTGGTCAATCGCTCTGATAATCAATGTCCATGAGACCATTCGGCAGCGTCTTGATGCCAGCCTGGTCGTCGCTCGTGACTTGACTTTTATCATCCTGCTCAGGCTCTGAGCCTGAACTCGAACTGGAACGAGAGCCTGTGTCTGATTCTGCATCAGACTCTGCCTCAGAGTCTGAATCTGCATCTGAGTCAGAGTCAGAGTCTGAATCTTCTAGTCTAGCTCCACCCCCAGCGACAAGGCCAGTCGGGGAAAGATGAAAGGAAGGAAACTCTAGTACAGTTGAACCAGCAAGAACATTGTTCAGTGCATCCTCCACGCTGACTGCCACACGCGCTACTGCCCCATCTGTAAATTTGTCGACATAAACAAATTTATAGAGGCTCAAGTCCGCACCTGCTTTTGCAAATACGTCTTTTAATACTGAAGATGCGGCGACGCGCTGCAGCAATTGCCTCTCCACAGAATTAGACGTATGGAAAAATATCTCAACCGTCCATTGTAGTTCCAGGCTCTTTGCGTTCCATATACTACGGTTTTCCCGGTGTCTCTTCATCGTCGGCGGGACGAAGAGGACTGTAGTGTTATTGTTCTTGAAAGCCATTCGCGCCATATGTGAGAGGTGCCCGCCTTTTTCTTTTTTACCTTGATCATCCTGCTCTAGTATGAACCGAGCGGCATTATCAAGGTTACGTTCCACGTCAAAAAGGAAAGCATAATCTCGATTTGCGCTTGTTTCATTATACTCGCGTCGTCGCAAATACTGCGCCGGATTACGACGGCCTTCACATCGTTCAGCCTCCTTATGTTTCTGAACACACGATGCTGAGCACGTTTTCCTGCCACAAGCAGGGCATTTGTACTTGGTCGGGTGTGCTCGGCAGATCTCACAAAGTGTTACGTCTCGTGGCATTTCATTTTCGGTTTGGCTCGCTGTAAATTATTTTTGATATATAATTTATTGATTGGCACAGAAAATAATAATAATAATATAATAATAATAATAATAATAATAATAATATTATTATTATTATTATTATTATTATTATTATTATTATTATTATTATTATTATTATTATTATTATTATTATTATTATTATTATTATTGTAGTTATTATCATCGTATTCATAAATGTAATCTTTGGAGCTTTTCCAGCTTCTGGTTATAGGGATTAGTGTCGAACGGATGACATCCCCAGTCACACTATTGAAATTTGCTAGGTGCCTTACAAGGGACTATTATACATGCCACGGACAATTTTAAAATCAGAATTGTAAACATTGCTATTAAAATCTCGATCCCTAAAAAGGCTATTACCGACGTTAATAATATGAAAACTTCTGACCGCCGCCTAAACTACAAATACACATTATGATGAAGCTCCAATCGAGCAAATGTTAAGGTTCCGCATTTCTTCAAGAACTTCCTCCACCCGTGAGTCCAGCCGACCTTCAGCGTAATCGTCCCTAATACTAGGGTCGATATATTGTTGCACTTGAGCAATACGATTGTAGCCCTCGTCGCAAAAACGAACCAGGATCTTGACAAGAGCTTCGAAGCTGGGATCGAGGTAGGGAACACGCAGATCGATAAGCTGTGGAAGCTCTTCAATCAGCTGATCGTTCAAAGCTTCATAAATCTCTTTAGCTATCTGCATCTCGCGCTCTGCAGCCGGCAATTTTGTTGGATCTTTGGCAGGCTTGTCTGTTAATTTTTCCACTTTAGCGCGGCATCCGTCGTAGTCAAGCATTTTGTGACTGCGTTTCGTGATTGCCGAATTGATATTGGGGAAGTATGCAGTGAACCGGGTAATAGGGTCGAGCACTGTTTCACGGAAAGGTCCGTCCTGAGCTAATAAGTAAAGTCCATATGCATATAGATCATCGTACCATATCCTTGACCGTCTCTGTATCCAAATCTTCGACTGCCTGGCGGTAATAGGCAGCAACATTGTCGCGCGTACCCGCTTCATTATAAAAGGCATCGATCGTATTGGCTATGCGTGTCTGAGCTGCCGTCATGGCTATTGGTGTATGAGCAAAATTCCAATTTCGACTCCATTTTCCAAATTCATTTACCTCGTAACGAGTCAAGGAAGCCTTTTGTTTCCTTTTGCAGTTTTGTTCCAGCCGCTTCGAGTCTGGTCGATCAGTATCAACTCTGGCGTCGTTCTGTTCTATAGAGCTTACGTTCGGTATCTTCGCTCCTCCGTTTCAAAGTTTCGGTCAATCGTGGGGTCGACGTGTCCCGCTTTCATCATTATCTGATAAAGTCAGTGCTCCTGATTTGCCATCGCCGCCCGTTGCCTTACTTTTGTGCCCGTCCGGTTAAGGCCCTTCTTGAACCCGCTTGACATATTAGTAACATGATCAGCACTGTAAAAATTCAAATGCGCCATACGTCCAACTCATGGCTGCAGTTTCAAAAGCCGCCCTCTTCTTGACGCTTCTCGATTTCGGTCTCTTAACGAATCGCTCGCTAGCAATATGTCTGTGTTAGCTTTCCGCACGATTCACGCACAGTACAGTTACTTGGGCGAATTCTACTTTATAGTCTTTATATTACAGGTACATTGGCACTGTACATTAATTGCGCAGTATCTATAAAGTGGGAATAATATACTATGGTCCGCCCGCTAGGAAAATATATCCTTGCCATTTACCGCGTATGTAAACAAATACAGACGATGTGATAGATGTGTAGTACATAATAAATAATAAATAATAAATTAAATATATAATTTGTTGGCTACATTCGTTTTCAACTGCGATGGCAGAGGTCGCGGCAAACTTGGAAAAGCCGTCGTCTAAACAGAACGGTGCCGATGCGAATACAGTACCAGAGATCGTGACAGAGCATTTTGATTTTGCGCCCCTTTCCTTCATTGACGATGTCATCAATACTGCCAACGAGGCGTTCTACAAGGCAGCCGACGCACTGGAAACAGTACTAAACAACCTACCGTCTGAGCTTGTAGACGACACGGAGATAGAGACAGGCATGCACCAGTTCGAGACACTCTTTACCTCGCAGCTTGACCGTAATTTTGATGCTTTTGAGCTATTTGCCCTGAGGTAGCATCGCCCATGATTTTGCCCGTGCTTATTTTCAGGAATATATTTACCGTTCCCAGCGATCTTGTGCCCTGGGTCAGACTCGAGCATCAAAGGGTAATTAATCGCTGCGTAGCGTCATTGCTAATGATAAAGGGTATTGATTTTAGCATTACCGCAGAGCAGGATGCAGAAGCAGATAAACAGCTACACATTTTACGGCAAAAATTGCACGAAGTATGTTTCAAGCGCCATTACGATTTACTTTGGCAAACTGTCAACCCCCAACACCAATTTATTCTTTTGTTTTTAGCTTTAATCTTTAAAGTGTCTTTAGCACGGCATGTCTAACAGCTAGGCCAAACAGGAAAATGCGCAAATAGTGCAGCTAAGATCTAGATTACAAGCTCAATCAGATCAATTACAAGAACTGAAGAAACGATTGACATTTTTACAGCAATCCACAAGAGCCAATGATGTGCAGCCATTGTGCGAGACAACAGACTTTATGCTTGATCAAATGAACACTCTGAGCTCTATAGTGCAGAGAGTAGCTGACGGCGGCTATCTTGAAAATGCAAATAAAGCACTCTTGGAGGATACGACTGATTCTGCAAGAAAGAAGTTTATAGACACCACAAGTCAAAGGGTCGTGTCAGCCTTTAAGAGCAGCACGAACGATGGAGGGACACCGCGTTTAGCAGCCACGGATACCGCTGCAGTTCATAAGGATATCGACATGCTAGACCAGGTTTATGAGAGCTTGCAAAAGGCGAATCCTTAAACCGCAAAGGCATTCATTGAATTCAGGAAGCAAATGTACATATAAGCTCAAGTCGGGGGCCAGCGTGCGAGCAGTGTATATATGGAGAGCTAGCACGGAGGTGACGAGTGTGTACATATCAAACATTGGAGTCTAGTTTTGTGAATCTTTCAATTGAATGATTTCAACATTAAAGCAGCAGAAAGTAATAGAGAGATACGTAAATAAATTGAATCGTTAATTTATTTATTTATTTATTTATTTATATTGCGGCTTATAGTATTGGGTCGAGTAAACTTTATATGTGATAATCTAATAATAAAGACTGCCATCGTCATCAGCCCGCGATTCCGTCACGCAATCCGGCAAGATGGTCCAACGCGTCGCGACCTAATTGGCTCTCAATGTCTGGTGCGCTTCGCGCAATGGTGAGCTCACCGCGCGTACGGCACCAAGAAGCGAGTTTTTCGCTAGATTTGTCGTACATTACACCGCGACTAATAGTGATGTCGATGCCAGCAGCTGCGTTCCCCGAAACAATGTACCGTAACCCCCTCGACCAAGTGGTAAAGTTTCTGAACCATAAGCACGATGGCCATTGGTTTATTTTTGAGTTTAGGGCGGAGGGGACTGGTTACAATGATGCAGACTTCGAGGATAGGGTATTTCATTTTCCTTTCCCCGACCACAATCCACCGCCTTTTCGTCTCTTTCAGCCAGCAACAGATCAGATTAAAGCCGTAATGGACAAATCACCAGAAAATGTAGCAGCGCTACATTGTAAGGCTGGCAAAGGCAGAAGCGGATCAATGGTTTGCGCTTACTTGATGGCCCATGAAGGCATGTCAAATGAGCAAGCACAAGCGCTGTTTTCCGCAAAACGAATGCGTATAGGCAGAGGCGTTTCTATAAAAAGCCAAAGGCGGTATTTGCATTATTTTGAGCGGTATTTGAACAGCGGGAAACAGTATGTGCCGCTTGTATTCCAATTGGAAAAGCTGTGTGTTATGGCGCCCCGTAGTAGAACAACCCTGGCTATTGTCGGGTATGCAGACAATGGGCAGCGATTTGTAGAGCTGCATAATTTTGGCATAATCAAAAAACAGGCCAAAGTCGATCTGCTACTGGAAACGCCGGTTGTTGTGAAAGAGGATGTGTGCATCTTTGCTGGCCTTGAAGCAGAGACACCGTTTGGCAAGCGTTTACACACGAATATGGCACATGTATGGTTTAATGCTTTTTTCGAAAGGCCCCATGATGAAGGCGTTGCTGAAGATATCGGGGACTTGCTTCGCTTTGACATTGAGTGGGACGCAATGGATGGTATTAAGGGATCAAACAAGCGAGGGCCCACCCTCCTTGACGGTCTAACCGTGTATTATAGAATATTAGGGGTCGACAAAAGCTTGCAAGACGGATAGATGCGTCCAGTCTGTTTAGTTTATGATATTGTGGTTATGATGCTTATGAATATACCTGCTTTTGTCACATTGCTATTAGGTTCCTAGCCGACATATGGCCTATGTTTATTTATTTATTTATTTATTTATTTATTTATTTATTTATTTATTTGTTTATTTATTTATTTATTTATTTATTTATTTCTCCGTCAAGGTCATTGTCAATTGCTATCAGGAACTTCCACCATGTCAGTGCCACCAGCGTTTGCAATTTGTTCATCATCGTCGATTGAGATTACAGATTTTTCTCGTTTAGATGCAGTGTTTGAAGCCTTCTTATACTCGATGATTTGCTTTCTTTCCGGCACTGAATAGTCAAGTTCCCATCTTAAGGGTATCATCCTCCGCCAAGCTCTATCTTCCACATCATCCCCACCGTCCAGCGACACATTAGCCATCAGTCCGCCTGAGCTTGTCTGAATCCGTTCTGTTTCACGACGTAATAGATCACAAAATTTGTCCAGGTCCAGATCTTTTAATAGTCCTTTATGAAACAGCATCTGGTTCCTGGCGTATGATTTACTGCAAACGGATCTTCCGCGTCCGTTTTGTGAATATAT
Source organism: Novakomyces olei (assembly GCA_016906335.1). Taxonomy (NCBI): domain Eukaryota; kingdom Fungi; phylum Ascomycota; class Novakomycetes; order Novakomycetales; family Novakomycetaceae; genus Novakomyces; species Novakomyces olei. The sequence goes on from JADEYG010000007.1 coordinate 635,030, forward strand.
TCGCCATAAACTCAACTCCTCCAAAGCGGAAAGAGCATCGTCTACAAAGTCTGAGATTTCCTCGGCTGTGTCCTCTCCATCATCAAACGTTCCGTCTTGTGATTCTGTTTGTGAAAAATTCTCAAAGATTGTATCACTACATTGTGAGGAGGCGTCTAGGCTCTGCTCTTTAGCATTTACATTCTCTGAATCTTTCTCGGAGCCCTCCGCATTCTTATCTGCAGCGTTAGTCGTTCTTTTTGAGTCTCCACGAAGCGACCGTCGCTGAGTAATTTCGTCCCTCAACCGTAGCCAATATGCAGAGGGATGTTTTGCCGTGTCAAAACCTGCAAGATCCCTGGAATCCAGCACATCCTGCTGTGTTATTTCGTATGGCTGTTCGCGTCCGTTTAAAGAATACTTTATGTTTTGTAGACTCGCCGACGAGGAAACTAGTTTTGTAACAATAAAGCGAACTGCGTCATAAAGAAAAGCGAAAAGCTCTCGGGACAAGTGTAAAGAACACGGTGGAGAGTCTTCAATTACACGTACAACATTTGCAACAAAAAGCGCCTTTTTGTATTTTATTAGAGCGTCCATATCACTAGTCTCCTGATCCAATGCGACGGGTGGGCAGCAGCGTCTAAAGCGGGAATCTTGCATTCGAGCCATGCGCAGTGACTCGTGCTCTTCGATCCTGATCCAAGCATCGGATACTTCACGGGCAGCCGGCAGATGGTAAGCCATTAAAGGTGTGAGTCGTGCCTGTGCCTCGCTGTGTAGTAATTGCACGTAAGCGGCAACTTCCACAGGCGACTTTGTGCCAATGTACTCGGCCACCGCCTCTGGTGCAAAGCGCGAGTACCGTCGAAGCCCAGCAAATAATTTTTCTTTTTCCTTTGCTGTCCAGTAGACGCCTGCAGCTATACAGTCTTCTAAAGTCCCACCTTCACTATACTCTTCACTGCCGTTGCCATTGTCGCTGCCGTTGCCGTTGCCATGTTCATCTCGAGACAGAGGCACCGGCTGCGGTTGAAACAGCTGATCAATCAGGGCAGACTCTTTAGGGTCAACTGACCGCCTTAATAAAGTGACTAGATCTTGAGTAGTACTTAAACACTCGTTCCGTGCCGTGCTAAAAAGGCGGCCGTACCTACAGACTCGCTGCGAATAGGGTTTACTGCGACGCACTGCGTCTAAAGGCCGTGAAACTTTTGCGTATTTTGGTCCTGACGCGCTTCGACAAAGTACTTTGCGCTCATATTTACCACCATAAGCATTGCGCATCTCGTGAGTCACGTGCGGCGCGACAATTGAATTGCGATAAAAGACGAAAAATCTACATGTCCCGGTCTTCCATTGCTACGAATGCTCTTTGAGAACACGCAGAGTTAATACACTCCTTCATCAGCGCCAGTGTTCAATCTCTTTGTTCAGGCACTAGTTAATAAAAATAATATTCTACTTTGATAATTTATTTATTTATTTTTTATATTTTTTTATATATTTTTGTTTATATATTTTGTTTATATTTTATATTTTATATTTATATTTTATATTTTATATTTTATATTTATATTTTATATTTGTATATTTTTATATTTTTTTATTTTTTTATTTTTATATTTTTTTATTTTTATATTTTTATATTTGTATATTTGTATATTTGTATATTTGTATATTTTTTTATTTTTTTATTTTTTTATTTTTATATTTTTATATTTTTATATTTTTATATTTTTTTTATATATTTTGTTTATATTTTATATTTTATATTTATATTTTATATTTTATATTTTATATTTTATATTTTATATTTTATATTTTTATATTTTTATATTTTTATATTTTTATATTTTTATATTTGTATATTTGTATATTTGTATATTTGTATATTTTTATATTTTTTTATTTTTTTATTTTTATATTTTTTTATTTTTTTATTTTTATATTTTTATATTTTTATATTTTTATATTTGTATATTTGTATATTTTTATGTTTTTATATTTTTATATTTTTTTATTTTTATACTTTTATACTTTTATATTTTTATATTTTTATATTTTCATATTTTTATATTTTTATATTTTTCATTTTTTTCATTTTTTTTTAATTTTTAATTTTAACTGCATTCTTTTTTTATTTTTATTTTTATTTTTGCTATTTTAATTTCTTTTCCCTTCTCTGTTTACCTTTTAATTCAAGTATTAATTCAATTTTTTGCAATATCCATCTAGCCCTTACTTTTCATCTGATTATTTACAGACTGCTCTCGGTTTTCGTGTTTATAGTATAACACATGACTAATATCGTACTAATCATTTTTCCATTATATTCAGTAATTAACTCTTGATTTTCTATTGTTTACAGAATACATCATACAGTACGTTTGCCAATTTGTGAGTAAACACGTTCGTTCATTAGACGCCGAGCTCGTTCGCCAATAAGGAATTTGCAGTCACAAAAAGACGCGTTACCCGCTTGATTAAGCTATTTTCTCTTGGAGCAGTTGAGAAGGCAGCGTACTCGTCTGGGCGTGGCGCGCTTCGAGGGCAATGTCCGCACAAGATGCAGACTATTTGCTTCAATTACTGCGGCAGCCGAGCGAAGGTAAGAGAGATAGCATACTGGCTCTTGAACGTGCTAATACTTTTAGAAAATGATAGAAAAGTGGAGCTTTTGTTACAGCTAAAAGCGCGTTTCAAGCGAGAACGTGTGGACGAAGACGCTCTCGTACAATTCTTGCGGGCGTTTATCGTTGGTTTACAGTCACCGAATGCTCAGATTTTGGGAGCTACGCTTCAGTGTTTAGGTCATTTTTTCAAACGATTGAGTTTTCAGCCAAACATGAGTTTACCGCGCGCTAATCACGCAACACTATCGCACATGATTGCCAGTAAGCTGGGAGAAAAGGATAGAATAGCAGACGCTGCCGGAACAGCACTGCTGGAACTATGGAAACTAGCGCCTCAGGCAGTCGAATTTGAGATGAAAGAGGCAGGATTTCAGAGCAGGCAATGGCGAGCACGGCAGCGTTCCCTCGTCTGGCTACATAAACTTCGATCTCATCGGCCTGACTTACCCATCCGAGGTTACACGCCCTACATCGTTTCTTGTTTGGAGGATACGTCTGAAGTTGTTCGGGAGCTGTCTCACGCTGTAGCATGCGAGCTTTTTCGGTACTGCTTTTTAGCTCTTTTTCATTTCGTTTTATTGTATTGTTTTTTTTTTAAAATTAATATTTCACTTATATTTCAATCTGTGCAAATTTCTAACAGCCTAGTGACGCGTCTGACGCGGCTAAAACTGATCTAAAGCATCAGATGATCAGATCAGGCGTACGAAAGTCAATTTTCCAATCTGTTCTTCGGGAGATCGGAGTAGATGACGAGGCATCCGCACCGCCAGCTCCTATCGAGCCGCGTAGTTCTATGCAGAGCATGCTCGTGCCGATTAAAGACGAGGATGACGAAAAGCGTCCACCGTCAATAAGGCATAAATCAAGCAGAAGCATGTCCGAAAGTGTCCCTGCTAGTACGGCATCTACGCATGTGGCTAGTTTGGTTGGAGTAGAGATGGAGCCTATGGACCCGTCTACGGTTTCCGGTTCTCGAGACCTGGAGAGTCAGATCTTGAGCATGGAGCCGGCTTTCAAAGGCCGTGAGACTGAAGAAAACTGGGGCCAACGCGAGAAGAGCATTATCTTGTTACGTCGTCTTGTACGGGGAAATGCTGTGCGTGAACATAATGCATTGCTTGTAGATCTCATTCGTCAGAGTCTTGACGGCATTATTAAAGCAGTAAGTTTTTAAATTCACATCAAATCAATAACGTAACTAATTATCCAGCTCAACTCTTTACGCACTACCCTTTCACTGCACGCCTGCTACCTTATAAAGGAGCTGGCCATCGTGTTTGGGCCTCAAATGGATTTCGCAGCAGACATTTTCCTGACTAATTTAGTTCGGGCGACGGCAGTGACGAAAAAGATCATGTCAAATGCGGCCAACGTTTCAACCGCCGTTTTATTCTCAAAGCTCTCTTTTACCGCAAAAATGGTAAACTATATATGGACTGCTGCTCAGGATAAGAACATACAGCCCAGGCAGTACGCTTCTCTGTGGATCTCCGTTCTGCTAGAGTCCCATGCTGATTCCAGTGCTTACGTTGAGTCCTCTGGCGGTATCCAATTAATCGAAAAATCATTACAGAAGCTTTTGGCTGATGCCAATGTTACGGTTAGGGAGAAGGCGAGAGAGGCTTACTGGGTACTTGGCGCCTTTTTCCCGGCACGAGCAGAGGATCTGATGTCTCAATTGGATGTCAATGTTCGCAAGCAGCTTTCAAAGTCTTCATCCTCCAACTCACAAGCGAGCCTAGCGCGGAAGCCGAGCCAGGCTGCGTTCAACTATGAACCACAGACGTTGACGAAAAAGCCAAGCAGTACTACAGTACCCAGCATGAAATCCCTCAATACTCCTCATAAAAAGAGCGACTCAATGGGCTCACGTTTAGGGCTAGCCTCTGGGGCGGTTCGTCGAGGCCTGGCTTCAGCTCAGCAACGCTCAGCTTCAGCGGCAGTACTGGAAAGGCCTCAAAGCTCTCTTTCTTCATCCTCCAAGAGACAGCAAGACTCTCCATCTTTGCGTTCTCGAACACCAAAAGCGGGCGACAATGATGATAATGATCATGATTATAATAAGACTAATGCCGGCAGCATGAGCTCTTCAAAGCAGTCTCCTCGTCCCTTGTTCTCACCGACGTCGGATAACGCTCCCCCGACAATGCTAGCAGCATCATTGAATGGTAGAAAGCAGCCGGTAACAATTCGGCGGATCACTATAGCAGACCAACTTCGGCATACTGATGCCTCTGTTCGAGCAGACGGAGTTGTTGCTCTTGTTTGTGCAATGCTGGGCAAGCCTGCTTCTAAAACTGCTGAACTGCCTTCGGCGGATGCGATAGTGACCCTGCTCCAATCTATTGTCCATGACCCTGAGCCGAGTGTGACTGTGCAACTGTTTGCACCTGAAGTCTTTCCAGAGATTATTAAAGTTATTCCCTTGGAAACGCTTGTCCCTAAGCTGCTTTTAATGAGCGAAGGCGGTTCGTCAAGTGTGTTAAACGGCTCTGAAAAATCAGACTCAAACTTGCATATGGCAAAGGAGTGCTTGCCTCTAGCGAAGGCTCAATTATCCGCGCCTGAAACAGCAGAAACTCTGTTTAATGTGCTCATAAAAGTATCAAGTTCCGGAGTAGTGCCTCGTAAAATGACGGATTCCCGATTCACAACACCGCAAAAGAGGCTAATAATGCACGGTCTGCTTGCGTGGATGGACGAGTTGATGTCTGCTCATTTAGAAGCAATGCAAAACGGAGAATCAGGCAATACTTATTTCCGAGAGGTGAGCAATTACAAGTTGTATGTCAATCGCATCGTGCCCTTGATAACGAAAACAAAATCTGAATCCCAGAACTATGTGCCAATGGCGACTGTGCTGCGGAAACTGGAGTCTATGGACAATGCTACCTTCCACAAAGTATTGGCAACGTTTGAACAGGGGACAGTAAGAAGGCTCAAGGAGGCCTGGGGATGTAGTATGGAAGACGAGTCGCCAGGTCTTGCACCAATTGAGCCAGTGGCAACAGTGGAAAGCGTGCTGGGCGAGATTCCACTAGTAGAGCCTTTAACCGAGCGCAATGGCTTAGATTTTGGAGGAGAAAATAATAGTAGATTTGTACATGTTGGGCCAACTGGAAAGACTGTTGAGCAGATTGAAAAGGAGAATGGACTTGATCAGAATCGCGAAGAGATGGAGAAAGCGAGCGAAGAAAATAAAAGAGTCAGCCAAAGAACGGAGCAGTCTAGATTTGGTGATGTGCATGGTCAGACCCAGGCAGATACTTTTGTGGAAAATGAAGAGGAAGCGACTGCTCAGCAAAATCTTACAAAACCGTCAGAGATCACAGAATCCCCTCATCAAGGCGCTGGTAAAACTACCAGTGCAGTCCCAGTGGCGGGCTCTGTTTCAGAGCGAACAGACTCTCCTGAATCTAGTTCCGCAACGAACGCAGTACAAATAGAACCCAAGGCGCCAAAAGAACCAGCTTTCTACGCTGACCAGTCATTGTCAGACGATGATGAAAGCGGCTTTGGTGACCATGAAAACATGACAATGATCCCAGCCGTATTTGAGCAAATGAGCTTGCAAGAGCAAATTAGCGTACAAAGTGTTGAGTCAAACGGCAGTAGAAAAGGCTTTTCTCCAGCTCATAAAAAGCAGCCTGCGAAAGTCTTGGAGAGGGACAGATTGCTTCCGCACCGGCCGGCACCAAAGATCCCTGATGTTGCTCGACTGGAGACGGAGAATAAGCCTGAGCTTGCCTCGCGGCCACACACCAGAGTGTTTGACACTCTCTGTGACTTGAACCAAGACAAGGAGAATAGCGTTAAAGTCAGAAACGAAGATTATAAAGAAGATACGATTCACAAAGCTGAATTTGAGGCCAGGACAGAACAGGACACTGATTTTGATCATGGACTTTGCCAAGACCAAGCGCAAGGCCGATTGGACACTGAAAATTCCGGTAAAAATCAAGAATCAAATGCCGCTCGACTCTATCGCCTGCCTGAAACTCCTCCGCCAGTAACGTTTGTTACTGCTGCCAATTCGCGTCCGAACTCTCAGCTTCTTTTTAGCAATACTGATACAAACAAGCCAGTCAACGGCCAATGGAGCCCGTTGCCTAATAGTGCTGAGGCTCTACAAAATTCGCTTGATTCGATGATTGCCAAGATAGAATCTGGTCCGAGTGATGCCTTTAATCTACGCAAACTTTCACGATTATCAAAGGAGACGGCACGTGATTCCGCGTCTATTTGGACGGACGAGACTATGCAACGTTTAATAGTCGCAGTCTCGCACGCACTTGAAGCGCAAATGTGTCCAATGCCCCACTTGTACAATGTAATGATCTTGTTGCGACATATTATTCACAATCAATGGACGCAATTTTCACCAAACGCTGCCCGCGTTTTCAAAACCATATTGGATATAAGAAGGAGGGAAGCACCGGCGTCCGTTATTTCCGGAATTGATGAGACTTTATTCGATCTAGCGAGCAAAATGACTCCCGCGGCCGTTATGGATTGCACTCTAGATTACTTACAGGCCAATGTGGAGCACAAGGCAAAGTACCACAATGCACATATAGTTTTGGCCTTTGAGGCAACTTGTCTTGCGGCTAAGAGTATGGAGGCACCTGAGGCTCGCTCCACTCTTGCTCTATTTGCTCAAATTTTTTTGCGGGCGCTCGAGGCAAGGGACGCTGAAGTAAGGCACGCAGCTGTTGGTCTTTGTGTAACCCTGATGAAAGTTATACAGGAGACAAAGTTTGCCTTTGATACGCTCAAGGGGTTGTCTAGGGAAAAGAGGGAATTACTGACCTTGTACTACATGCGAGAACGGGGGATGAGTTATTGATGGATTGGAAATTGGGTTTACTTCTTGTCTTTAATTTCACCATTTTTGTTCTTTGCTTTTGTTCATTTAACAGTAGGTTTCGTTTAGTTTATACTTTTATCCAGCCTATACCTAGTACTCGGATATGCGAGTCTTACGGGTAATTTTGTACATACAAGACATATATTAATATACTACGCTGCTGAGCGCATTCATAATGTGCGTTTAAATGCTCAAAATTGCTTTCAAGTCAGGTCCTTGATGATAAAAGCGTCTTTAAGAATCAAGAGTCCATGGAACAAATATGTAACTCTGCGCTTTGAGCGCGTAATAATTCAATTGGACTTGAACAGGTTAGTGCCGGTCGGAGTCAGTACTCAAAGACAGTGCGAGACGCTTAGTGAGGAGCCTTAAACTGCGACTCATCTCCGCCCTATACGTTAATTAGTAAACGAGTAGAGGATCGGTGTATGTAAATAACGCTTACCCAAAGCTTCGATTTCGCCCGGGTGCCTTTGATTACAGTCGTATTGGCATCAGCATAACTCGCCACGCCGGCAATAATGAATGCAGAAATTCCGGCCCAGATCATAGTGTTGCGCTTCCACGCTGCGGGTTGACCCCACCAGCCGCCTTTTCCGTTAGACCAAAAGCCGTGAATAAAATGGAAGAAAGATTACCTGCCGGCGACCACACGTGTCGGGGGAAAGGAAACTGCCCACCACTCTTTACAAAGTCAATAAACCTATACTGTAATTGCCGTCCTTACCATGATCAATTGAGTATCGTAAGGCAAACGTCTATTATATGAAGGTCGTAAGGCCTCTATACCGAATATTTGTTTTATTAATACTATGAGCGATACACGAGCAGCCTATGATATCGCAATAATTCAATTCTCAAGTATTCTCAATATTCAGTCAATATTCACAATATTCATACAAATATATCAATGTTATTTTGTTATATTAAGTATGGGGCAGAATATATACTGCATTTTTCACGATATTTTTTTACGTACCTGCATACAATATTTCAGTCGGTATACACAGATATAGAGTGCTAAACTTATCAGATAAATTTGACAAAAAAAAATCTAAACTGCAGGTCATGATATCAGTACGGCAGTGGCCGCGGCTCTCTGCCGCAGGTCCTGTGCGTCAATGCTTTTGCCAGCGGAGAGGTTTGTCTACATTCGATTCGAGTGTATTGCAGGTTCCTAATTCTTTAGGCATTTACAGCGCAAAGCGATATCCCCGGCTCGGAGACTTGGATACGGACGCAATAATTCAGGACATGGCCAATAGCCCTAAAGTCGCAGCTCTAAATGCACGATTAAATCTCTCTTTACCAAAAACGACAATCGCTCAAGTCTTGATCGATCGTTCTGTCCTGGAAAACAGAGCTCACACTAACGCACAATTGGCGTCGTTGGGAAATGCTGTTTCCAAATATCTAACACACGAATACGTACTCGCGCGCTGGCCGCGGCTGCCGGACGTGATTGTTCGGGAAGCTGTTTCCGCTTTTTCCGGAACCCGGTCAATGGCACGTCTCGTGAAGAGCTGGGGCGTTGAGCTCGGACTGCCTGCACAAAATCATTTGGGCCGATTGCTTTTCGCTCGCGTGCGGGCGGGCTTGCAACGTGATCAACAGACTGCCTACGCTGAAGAAGCCTTATCTCAAATGGGCAAGGCTCTGATTGGTGCGATACAGCTTCACAAGGTGCGTACATTTTTTTAATTTTTTAATTTTGTTTAATTTAATTTATTTTATTTATTTATTTTATTTTATTTTATTTTATTTTATTCGGATTAATTTTTGTTTTCCGCGTTTGCATTTTCTCAGTACTGCATTTACTGACCGACAGGGCTTTGATGAGGCAAGAAAATTTGTTTACGATCATTTGCTATCACAGCAACTCGATATCAACAAGCTGGTAGCCATCTCTGATCCTATTCGGCAACTGGCACGGCTTTGCTCTCGTGAGGGCTTTGAACGGCCAGTCATGCGGATGATGGCAGAAACAGGACGGCGGTCGAGTCGGCCAGTTTTCTTGATTGGCATTTATATAAAGAATGAGCTTGTTGCTCAAGGAGAAGGCGCAAGTATTAAGGAGGCTCATTACCGCGCGGCCAGTAATGCCATGCGGAGTTGGTATTTGTATGAGCAGAGCGATGCTGTTGTGCCAAGCTCTACATTTTGCAGTCCGGACGCATCTGGCTCAAATGGAAAGCCTTTCCGGCCTTTGCTGATAGATCATGGGGACATTGTGATTTAAATGTCTAATATTCACAATAATAGTTAAAAAATTAAACTGTAATGAAGTGAATTAACATATGAAATTAGGCAAAGCCAGTCAACTATGTTTATGAATGTAAGTTTGCATTTGAAAGCAAAACGTGTACTGGTCTGTAAGAGCATGATTCTCCTTCTAGGCGCAAGGCTCTACAATGAATACGCCGCTTATTTAGAGTGATAAGAAAAGAGGCTATCCGTTTACAGTGCTAGTCCCCAGTGACGACGGCGTTTAGACTTTGCTTGTCTCTTTAATTTAATTTCTTTTATTTTATTTATCTTATTACACATCAGACTATAATCAGTCGAAAGCCTCAATTTTAAAATCTTCCTTGCGTAACCGCTTAATTTCATCGGCTCGTCGTTCATAGTCATAATCTAAAAAGAACCGCACTGTACCCCGATCACCAAGTTTTGTGATCGCCTGAGCCCGTTGACGTGGATCCAAGTCCGTGTGCTGCTGCTCCATCGGCAGTGTTGGGCCGCGAACCGCGGTGCCCACCGGTGGGCCTTGATCAGGCCGTCCCAAGGTCTTGTAGAGCTCAATCCGCATATTAATAAAATCCTCATGACGAAACTGCATTCCGAGAATACTAGACTGCTTGCTGTGAATGTATAATTCAAATAGATCGTCAAGCGCAACGAAAATGTGATCAGAATTAGGGTAAAATTTCCTTAAATCTATAAGTCCCCGTTTATTTATCAGAGCAACAAGAGTGATACAAGCACAAGCGAGCGCTTGTGCTCCAACTTTGAGGGGTGAGAGTGTCCGGTAGCTGTCAATTGCCGCCATCCAAACTGTGTGCGATTCGTCCATAGACCCTGTATACTATTAGACTCTTTTCCTTTACACGGCCCGACTCACATTTCTGTTCGCGTGTATACTTTATCACATACTTGAAGGCATGCTGCTGCCTAAAGTCAAAGCTCACGCATTCCAAAATCATCCGCTCTAGACCAATAATACGTCGCCTTTGCTCTTCGAATGCCTGATTTTGTAAGCAATGGAGCATTCGAGGAAATTGAAACAAGGCCAACAATGATAGTGAAGACAACGACAACGAATAAAATACTGCTAATAAAATACTGGGAACAAAATACTGCCTTACACTTGACTCTAGGCTCGGTGGGTCACGGCCCGGGTATCTTAGCGCAAATCCGGCCAGCATTATATCTCTAATCTTTTTCGGGGTATCTTCCATTTTGCAGGAAACGAAAAGGCAAGCGGCACAAACGTCCTGGGACATTAACATCATATGGGCTTCCTCTGTCACTTACATAGTTCGAAAAGTCAGCGATAGGGTAAGTTAAATGAAACCGATGGTAAAGAACCATTGCTGTAGACGCTGTCCTCGCAGGGCTGTCGTTAGATTACATTGTCTCAAACAAAAAAAAAAAAGCAACAATTGAACAAAATTCAAGCCTAAAAAAATGGAGAAAAAGATCAGATTTTTGGGTTTCAATTACAATCTTATTTCGTTGGCCATGGCCAGAGTGTAAGCTGAAGCTTGTAGCTCTGTAGATAGTTCCTTTGCCTTTGTCCAGTTACCGCGCAACGAGTCACGAGTCCGCTCTAGCAATTCTGGTTTAATATAAGGCTGCGCAATTTGTAATGCTAGAGAACATCCTGCCGTCGCTTGCTCGGCCGCCGCACCAGGACTCGCTGGTGTATGCGGCGTTGACCTGCGAGGCGATGATGCTCGCGACATGAATTCATGTATTATCCAGCAGAGCCTTTAATAGATTAATTAATATTCAAGCGAAAAAAAAGTAAAATAATAATAATAATAATAATAATAATAATAATAATAATAATAATAATAATAATAATAATAATAATAATAATAATAATAATAATAATAATAATAATAATAATAATAATAATAATAATAATAATAATAATAATAATAATAATAATAATAATAATAATAATAATAATAATAATAATAATAATATAGACTCAGTATGCGGGCGCAATGCGTCGCTACGGCTCTACGGTACCGTCGGCTCAAGCCGCCGTCACAATTGTGCCCCAATACTCGGCCAATCACCTGCCGTAGCATCAGCTCTAGTCCCTCCAAAATTCTTGACGTTCGGCAGCTCGATCATCTTCAGCAGGGAGCACATGTGGTTGTGCAGGGCTGGCTGCGCCAGGGAGCCCGTGTCTCCACGCACTTGAAATTTTTCCGCCTACAGTCTATCAATGGCTCTGTCTGTCAATTAGTGGCTCGTGGTTTTGACGGGAAAAGTGCGTCTGCCAAAGCGTCATTGCAGCAGCTGCCAGACGATGCCACTGGGCACGGTGAGCATCATCTAGAGCAAGTTTCCTCCAAGGCGAATAGGTACGCGGATTTGGATGAGTGGGATCGGATCCCAGAGCAGTCGGTTGTCAGTGTACAAGGAATTGTAAGGAAACTGCCTTGCCCTCAAGAAAAACGGTCTTGTGAAGTTGAAGTGTTGCAGATATCTGTACTGAACGAATGCTCTTTGCTGCCTTTTCACCCTTCAGTGTCGCGCTCAGTGGCAGACGCTACACGCTTTACTAATCGGCACCTTGATCTGCGTAATCCAGAAACGATGGAGCCTTTACTCGTGCGCTCACGCATTATTAAATGCATTCGTGATCAAATGAACAGTAATGGGCCTTTGCGCGAGTTTTTTGAGATTGAAACGCCGCTACTGTTTGCCTCAACTGCTGAAGGAGCCCGAGAGTTTATTGTACCCAGCCGTAAGCACCATGGTGAGTTTTATAGCCTGGTTCAGAGCCCGCAACAGTGGAAACAGATATTAATGGCCTCTGGCTTTGGAGGGTACTATCAAATTGCAAAATGCTTTCGTGATGAAGATGGTCGTAAAGACCGGCAGATTGAGTTTAGTCAGTTTGATATGGAAATGTCCTTTATCGATGGTGCAGACGACGTTATGCGTGTTATTGAGCGGCTTGTTGATCAAGTTTGGAGGACTTTTGTACCGTCATACGACCCGAAGCCTTTTCCTCAGTACACTTACAATCAGGTTATGGCTCTTTACGGCTCCGACAAACCTGATCTCCGATATGGTTATGCTATTAGCAGCCTTTTACGCACTGAAAAAGTCCAGTATGGTGCGATTGTTGTTCCACACGGGGGCTGTCTCCCTTCTTCAATTAAAAAGCAAATAATGACAGACTCTCGTGTGCCTGATCATTATCTAGAGTTTATCAAGGCGGAAAGCAGCGATTTCAGAGACGTTTTAAAGAAAAGCCGGTTATTTAACGAAGCAATTACTACAGACACAAGCGAGGGACAAGTGAGCGGCATTGCCGTCTCCGAGGGGGATCTAGTTGTTCTGTCAAAGTTTCCTGCAGTGCTCTATGTAAGATTGAGCTTGGACGTTTTAAATTTGTTTTTACAAGAATTAAAAATTTTATGCCTTTTTTTGGCTCTTCCATTTTACCGATGAAACTTTTGATTTTTTTTTCCTACTTTTTTTTTCTTCTAAATGTAAATCTAATTAATTCGTATTATTATTATTATTATCTTTTACCTGTTTCTCATTCACGCTAACGTTTACAGGGTGGCTCTACTGCTTTAGGTCGTGCCCGACCATTGCTCTATCAAGCAATGGTACAGCGTGGATTAGAGGCGGCATTATCACCCACTGATTTCAGATTTCTATGGGTCCGTAATTTTCCGCTCTTCACTCCAAGCGCTCTAGACGATGGCCCAGGGCAACGGGGCTCTGCAGGTATACAATCAACACATCATCCCTTCACAGCACCCAGTCAAGATACTGCCAATTTGCTGGAAAGCGACCCTCTCAAAGTTCAAGGAGAGCATTACGATTTGGTAGTTAATGGCGTGGAACTCGGAGGAGGTTCTGTGCGTATTCATTCAGCAGAGATGCAACGAAAGGTGCTGAAAGATATCTTAAAAATTCCACAAGATCGGCTGAGCTCGTTTGATCCTCTGCTTAAAGTCCTTGCTAGTGGATGCCCGCCTCACGGAGGAATGGCTCTAGGCCTTGATAGACTTATTACTCTCTTGTGCGGCCGGGAAACTATTCGTGACGTGATTGCGTTTCCAAAGACTGCAAGTGGACGTGATCTTTTGGTCAACACGCCGAGCCCTATACCTGTCCAAGATCTGGATGACTATGGGCTTCGTTTGAAGGAGGAGTGAGGAGCAGAGAAAGAAGGAAATAGAATAAAAAGAAGCATAACTCAAAGATACCCTTTTTAATGATAAAATGTATCAAAGCAGAGCAAAGGTATTTTTGGTAAATTGTTGTAAAGTGCTAGAGAAACTAGGCTGCAAATTGATGTAGAAATAAGGCCATGTTGAAAAATACAAGCCGCCATTGGCATTCATGGACAAAGCACTATCGCCACATATTTCCATCAACGCTCCATTAGCGCATTCATTCATTATAATATCTCTGTTTAATCAGTATCAGACGCAGAATCTTCTACAGCTGGTAGAAATTCAGCATCAGGCCCGCAGAGACGATGAAAAGCCTCCTCGGCCACTCGCACGTACGTATCATAGTCTTGCTGGAAAGAAGGACCCGGCGCAACCTCGACGTGGACCGCCTCAGCTGCTGTTTCCTTATACAATGCTCCTACAGGCGCCAGCAACTGTTCATAGTCCATTGCCCAAAGCAAAGGGCTCTCCTTTACAAGCGCTTGAATATATTTTTGTGCTGCATCGAGCGCCTCGTAAGCAATGCCGCTCCGGTCAGGCGCATTTAGCGTTTCAAGGTATAAAATGGAGAAGCCGACGGGGCAAACATCGAGCCCATCTCCGTATATTTTGGCTTGTACAGGTTGCTCATACCCAGCAATGAGGCTGCCCGGGGCAAAAGACATAAAGGCCAGAGTAGGCTCGAATAAAAGGCCGCCAGTAGCATCATGTTTTTGAACATAGGACTCGTAAAGGCACTTGAAATTTGATTGTATTAAAAGGCATCGGCGTTTTAAGCAAGTTGTTGGCTGTGTCGAATTGATAGGAGTTGTTATTAAAGCCCGCTTGGCTCGAACAGTCTGGTCAGAATCAAATAGCCGTGACTTGAGGACAACTTTGAGCCCGGTGCTTTCGCTAGAGGATTCGCTTTCACTCTGTACTTGCGCTTGAGTGTCAAGGACGTACGTGGCCCCCTTAACAGCGGCCAGCCGACAAAACCCTTGGATCGTTTCCGGTGCAGTATAGTATTGGGCCTCCAAAACAGCAAAATCTCCAAAAATACCAAAGGAACGAACGTGCTTCTGCAGCTTTTGAAACCCCTGACTGGCGGGTGTAGAAGGGTCCACATCTTGTGTGAGGCAGTACGCAATTGCCGTCGCTAATTCAGAGTCTAAGAGATAAGGCGGCTGTGTTAGTGTACTGTAAAAGGTCTTTGTCCCGGCTTCCATTTCAGCCGTGTTTTCATTCCCATTTCTATCGCTTTGCACCCCGTCTAAAGCAGATTTAAGCAGCCGCATCAGTTTGCGTTTCTGTATGAGCGACAGAGTCTTGTCTGCAAATATATCGGCACGGCTGGCGGGCACATGACGCAGAACCAGATTCTCGCATTTTTTTGACACGGTGACAAAAGCCCTGGCGGGCTTGAAAGCCAAATACTCTGCCACACGCGTCCTCGCCAATATTTGCGTCATTGAATCAGCCGCGTATAGCGGCATTGGGCATGTATCGATGCTGCAGCGCATTCTAGTCGGCGCATGCTTTGTCACACGGAAATTGCGAAAGGCTAAGATTAGAATCTGGTAAAAGATAAAGAATTAAAAATAATTGAAAATAGTTAAAAATAATTTAAAATTTTTTAAAATAATTTAAATCAAAACTAGTAAATCGTGTAAACGAGCGTACGGGTATCATTAGAATTAAGGGGGAAACTGTCCAGTGATCCTGAGAGCCAAGTGCCGCCGTACGAACGTTGTTTGTCTACGTGTAACACGGACCATCCGTGGTGAGATAACGCGCTTTTATATAAGCGCTGTATAAAAATACCAATACTTACGCGGACAGCAAAGACTCTATGAGTCCTGTGCCGACAATGACCGCGTCATACTGATCTTGCAGTGCCTCCATTTCATTATTTGCCGTGCAGGCCAATATGTCATGGATAAATAAATGATTAATTATTCCTTACGTCTGTCTATATTCCTTACGTCTATAAATAACGGTCAGAAATAAATTGAGTTATCCTGCAGCATTTTGAGAATAATTTTTTTAATTAGAACAATTATTTTCATATACTATTATTATTTCATAGTATAATCGACGAAGCAGTGTAAATCGTACTATATATGTCCCTCCCTATACTGGATACTGGACACAAAGTCCTGCTAGTATCAACATCAATATTAACATTAATATTAATATTATAAAATTATATATATTGCTACGTCAAACTGATCGATTACGCGGCCGCCAGAGCGACAGAATGGTACGTGTCCAATTCAATTGCCACAGCTAACCGCTTATTAAGAGCTCTATTGGTACGGGATACGATCTCGGTCTATCGTATTCGCCGGACGGACGGCTGTTCCAAGTGGAATATGCATACAAGGCTGTGGAGAATGCTGGGTACAAAAGTCACTTTGTCAAGGCAACGCTAATGCCATACGTAGAACCGCTATCGGACTCAAAGTCAAAGACGGCGTTGTTTTGGCAACTGAAAAGCTTATAACTTCAAAAATGCTCAAGCCGGGGACGAACAAGCGCATCGCTAGCGTGGATCGTCATATTGGCCTTGTAAGCTCTACTTTGGTTTGGTCAAACAGGTCAATACTGACAAATTTTAGGCAATGACCGGTATGATGCCTGATGGCCGAAATCTGTTAAAGCGTGCCCGCGAGGAATCAAGCACCTGGCGCAACAACTACAAGACTCCGATCTCCGGGTCTGTACTGGCAGATCGGCTTGGTGGGTATAAGCAGGCATATACGTCTTACTCCTCCGTACGGCCTTTTGGTATTTCTACTATACTTGGAGCCGTTGACGAAGACGGACCCTGTCTGTTCATGATTGAGCCAAGCGGAGCTTACTGGGGGTACCACGGAGCAGCGACTGGAAAGGGCCGGCAAATTGCACGCAATGAAATGGAGAAGCTGGATCTCGCAAACCTGACAGTTCGTCAAGCTGTAAACGAAGCAGCACGAATGTAAGAATAAAACAGTGTACCAGTAAAAGATTTATTTATTAATTGTTTCAGAATATTAGCGACTCACGATGAGAGCAAGGACAAGGACTATGAGTTGGAAATGACATGGATTTCGCCCACAGAGACAAAGGGTCTGCATGAGGAGGTGCCAGAAGATCTTGTTGCGGAGGCTCAACGGCTGGGAAAGCTTGCAGGCGACGAGCAGATGGAGGATTAATTGTGCCTAGTTGAGAATGTCCGTTAAATACTTCTCTAATTGACTTGTAGCAACTCGTTGTTATTGAACCTTATATTCCGATGACAATTTGACAATAATCTTTATGTTTATTTATACATAATACCTGCTTTTTCCTTTTATTAAAACTGCTTTACAACGGCTTCCAGCACTTGTTCCGTCGTAGATTGTCCGCCCAAATCAGGCGTCAGCACTTTACCCTCTCCCAAGACAGTATCTATGGCAGAGGAGATGGTCTGTGCCTCGTGCGTGTATCCCAGTGTCTCGAGGGTGAGAGCAGCCGATCGAAAGGCCGCAATCGGGTTTGCGATTCCCTTACCGCTAATATCAGGCGCAGATCCGTGAACAGGCTCGCCGATAATAATATTATCGCCCACGTTTATCGAGGGCACTAATCCCAGAGATCCGACGAGAGCAGCTGCTGCATCACTCAAGATATCGCCGTACAGGTTGGGAGCAACAACAACGTCAAAAACTTGAGGCTCACGGAACAGACGGTAGACCATAGAATCAACGATTTGTTCCAAGTACTTTACGCCAGACTTTGAATAGTGTTCGTCATAGACAGCTTTGCATGATTCACGGAAAAGGCCATCTGTAATGCTCAGAACATTGCTCTTGTGCACAACAGTGACGCTGGCTTCTTTAGCCGTGTTGCCTGCCAGTTTACGTACTTCGGCACGCTTGCGCGCGAGATCGAAAGCCTGTGCAGCAATACGCCGACTGGCGGCCTCTGAGATACGTCGCGTGGCTTCCGCATACCTTTCACCATTCGGTCCCTGCAGCATACGTTCTTCCTTAACATAGAGGCACTCTGTATTTTCACGTACAATAACGAGATCAACGGGCGCCTTGTTGCCGCTCGTAGACTTTACCGGTCGGATATTGGCGAAAAGGCCAAGCTTCTTGCGAAGAGCAACAATCGGGGAAGAGTAGCCGGCAACCTTGTGGGACGGGGATGAAACAGCACCGAAAAGTCCAGCATCGCAATTGTTTTGTAGTGCCGATACGGTTGCCTCGGGCAAGGCCGTGCCAGTTCGCTGGAACAGTTCGAAGCCGGCATCGAGGTGCTCAAAGTTAAAGCTCACACGCGATGACGGCAGGGCTGACAGTAATTGACGCGTAGCGCCAATTACTTCTTTGCCGATTCCGTCGGCGGGAATAAGCCCGATAGTAAGAGCGCGTCGGGCGGCCATGGCTCAGATTGACCAGTTGCGATCAGACTGGATTCAAAAGAATTTATTAATTTTATCCTATTTTTTTTTTTTTTTTTTTTTTTTATTTTTTTTTTTTCTTTTTTTGTTTTAAATCTTTCTTTTCTCTCACATCTTTTCTAATGGCTTTTTTATCCTAATTTATTCTTGATGACAATATATATGTACTGCACAGACTATAATTATATTAAACCTGTCAAATCTATATATAGTACGGATGACTCGTAGGCCTATTTGAATAATCAGTGATCGCCATGTATGAAGCGATTCAGATAGGCAATTATCTTGTCGCGTCGGCTCGATCATCTGAATGAAACCTATTTGCAAATATAATCTGCAATTATAATCTGCAATTATAATTTGCAATTATAATTTGCAATTTAATCTGCAATTTAATCTGCAATACAATCTATCCCTTGGAGCCGTACATCTACTGAAGCACAAGAATTATGTGAAATCTATGTATCCTACTGCATTTTGTGTTGCGCAAGTAGACGAGTGTAATCGGGTGGGCTCCGCCGTTTGATAAGAATATCGCTGTATCGCTTACGATGGAACACTCGTGGACGGGTCCTATACGAGACCAGAATAATCTTGGCAATACATTCTCCAATCACTACGGTTATAATACTCTCAGAGTCTGGAGCAGTGTGAGCCTGTCTGACGAGGCAGAACGCTCATTTGATAGACCGAGACAATATTTAAAAGACAAAAAATTATCTTTTCTTTGATGTAAATTGTGACCTACAGGGTACCCGTGCAGCAATTTTTATTACCAAACTTATTACCAAACTTATTACCAAACTTAATACCAAACTTATTACCAAACTTAATACCAAACTTATTACTAAACTTATTATCAAACTATTATTACCAAACGTTTCATTACATATACAATACACGACTGCATCCCATATACGGACCAATCACAAGCAAGCAAATTCCGATTTGTACCGGCGCCGGTGTAAAATGTGCGTGTACGGAATAAGCGCCGCGCCAACCAGGATCGAGTAAATGTATTATTATAGATGTATATTATAAATGTATTATAAAATATATTATTCAAAGGTTTGCTCTCACACACACACACACGGACGGACGTCTTTACAGGTAAAGAGCCTTCAAAAGCCTTCAAAAGCCATTAAAAGCCTTTGAAAGTCTTTAAACGCTTTATTAACGCTTGTGCTACTGTCTCTAACACTAACCACAGTGCTTTACTGCCTGTTTTTCGTACAGCCGTATACACTGATCCATTATTGTACAATACTGTACCATACTGTAACAACAGCAGTCTCTACGGATACTCGGATCAGACTGGATCAGACTCGGGTTACGTGTGTTTGTCTGTCTGTTTAATAGAGCAGTTTAATACGTCTGTTTAGAGCATTGCCCTAAACAATCTCCCCTCGCTTATTGAGATGGAGACGGTTGTACGCGAGGCTCTTCGGCACTGTCCGTATGTAAGCAATACAACTCCTGCGGCTCTGCGAGCTTTACACGGCGGCAGCAGTTCTCTGCTGGCAAAAGCGCGTGGCTGCCCCGTAATGGCACGAGCTCTTTCGTCCTCTGCCAGTGTGCGGTTCCAGGCGGGTCCGCGTTCCCCGGCGGCGGCTAACCAGTCGCTGGAGGATATCCACCGGGAAGCGGGAGTGCAGGATCTGACGCGTGGCGTCTGCCCGCACGTGACCAAAGCGGAAGTGGCGGCGCGTAAAGCGAGCGGGCAGACGCTGCAGCCGCAAAGGCGCTCTGGCGCATTTGACTATGACGCCTTTTACTCTGGCGAATTGGCGAAAAAGCATGCAGATGGGTCTTATCGCTACTTTAACAACATTAACCGCCTCGCACAGCAGTTCCCCTACGCTCACGGCCGCTCGGCTGGTGCACAAGTGCCTGTCGGCGCTGCGCCTCAATCCGCAGCCAATTCGGGCCTTATTAAAGTGTTTTGCTCCAACGACTATATGGGCATGAGCAAGCACCCTAAAGTAATAAGTGCCATGCACGAGACGCTGGATCTGTATGGCGCTGGTGCAGGTGGGACACGTAACATTGCCGGCCACAACAGCCAGGCAGAGCTGCTCGAGGCAGCTATTGCCAGGCTGCACGACAAGCCAGCTGCTCTTGTTTTTTCCTCCTGCTTTGTTGCCAACGATGCTACACTGAGCACACTCGGCCAGAAACTGCCCGGGTGTGTATACCTCTCTGACGAAAAGAACCATGCCAGTATGATCCAGGGCATTCGCCACTCGAATGCGCAAAAACTGATCTGGAAGCACAATGATTTACAGGATTTGGAGGCCAAACTGGCCGCTCTGCCCCTCTCTGTGCCCAAGATTATTGCGTTTGAGAGCGTCTACTCCATGTGCGGCAGCATTGCGCCAATCAAGGAGATTTGCGACTTGGCGGACAAGTATGGAGCGCTCACCTTCCTCGACGAGGTACATGCTGTGGGCATGTACGGTGCCACTGGCGCTGGTGTCGCTGAGCAGTACGGCCTCAGCGACCGTATTGACGTCATCTCTGGCACTCTGGCCAAGGGCTACGGTGTCGTGGGCGGCTACGTGGCCGCTAGTCGTGATTTTGTAGATTTAATCCGCAGCTATGCCCCAGGCTTTATCTTTACCACTACTCTGCCTCCCGCCACCTGTGCCGGTGCTCGTGCCAGCATTGAGCACCTCCGCAGCTCTCGTACAGAGCGGCGAATGCAGCGAGTCGCTGTGCATAGGCTCAAGACGCTGATGGCCAATGCGGGTCTGCCTGTGCTCCGTAACAACTCGCATATAGTCCCGCTTATGGTGGGCCATGCGGACAAGGCGAGAGCCGTTTCTGACGCTCTCCTGCAGGAGTACAATACCTACGTTCAGGGCATAAACTACCCGACCGTCGGCCGAGGAGAGGAGCGTCTCCGCTTCTCTCCTGGGCCCTACCACACACAGGAAATGTGCGAGCAGGTTGTGGCTGCTCTCAAGGAGCTGTGGGTCCGGTTTGCTCTGCCCACTGCTCAGGACTGGGCCGGAAGGGGGTACGACGTTGAGGAGCCGAGGGATATCTACGTGCCTGGGATTGCCAGCGAGGACAAGCCCTGCCTTTTTGTGGGGTGTACCCACGCCTGCGCTGCCGACCAGAGCAGTGCTGGTGCCACCAGCACTGCCCTGCCCGGCCGGTTTATGGGCGTGCCTCCTACAGGGAGCATGTTTGTGTGAGCCTAGTACTGCCGTAAAGCTGACCTGATTTATTCAGTTACCTGGGTACAGTCTAGTAGTTGCCGTTAATTATTGGCCGGTGATTATTGGCCGTTGATTATTGGATCTGTTGTGTATTTGTGTAGACTGTTCCGTGTAGACTATCCCTATTGTAAACGCACGTGCTGCCGTCTGCCGGCTAAACAGACTAGAGGATACAGTTAGGGTTAACATGCAGTTAATCTTCTAGCCAGGGTTAGGGTTATATGCAGCTACTTCTCTCGTAGGGTTAGGGTTAACATACAGCTACTCTTCTAGTCAGGGTTAGGGTTAACATACAGCTGCTTCATTCGTAGGGTCAGGGAACATGCAGCTACTCTTGCGCTCTTGATTTGCGCATGAAAAACCCAGGCGATCCAAGCGCGATTTCGAGGAACGCGTTCATTGTATAGTACGCGTCATTGCCAGCGTTATGGGTATAAATAGTGGCCACACCGAGTCCAGCGCAGGCACGAGCCAGTGTCTGCTCAGTGCGAGCCATTTTCAGCTGCGCCGGACTCGAAGCATCGGCGCGTAACAGCCGTGTGAAGCTGTCGAGTTTCTGAGTATCAAACCACTGATAGTCGTGGGCCGTTTCGAGACCGATTAATCGCATGGCTTCAATATCGGCCTTGGGATTGTGGCCAATAAGCCAAATATCCTCCACCGGCCGGCACGTTAACAGCGCCTTTATATCAGCGGCAATAGACCGCTGACTCGCCTCCTCTGTTATACCAAAACTGAAATGATCACGGTTATCGGGCACGTATCGGCCGTTGCGCAGATGCTTCGTCTCCGAAAAGACAAAGTGCCGTGACCCAACGGCAACGTCCTTGTGTGACGTAATCCACGTCCGCTCAGGGTGCAAGCTGAGATCGACAAAGGCCACACCGAGTTCTGTTACGTCATCACTGCTGCTCTCCCACGCTTCAAAGTCGATGGCTATCAGCAAAACGTTTGTCCGCTCGTTCACAAGAGGCGGCATGAACAGAGACCGCGCCAGTTGAAGCTGTGCATCTATAAACACTAGGTCACGCTGCTTTTGTGCGATTTTTTTAAGTCGTTTGGACTTGAAATTCAATTGGCTCATTGCGAACTAGTCCGTCCCCCAGGTCATCAAGGGTAACGCCATTGCATGTGCATTCTGTTTGCCTGCGCTTCAAACGTATAAAGGTTGTCGGGTTAGGGTTAGTATTGAATCTAGAATAGGGTTAGGGTTAGTTAGTCTACATATAATATTTGGAAAAACTAAGGCCTATCGTCTCGCTGCCGATAGTCTACAGTGCACCTGACCTTGACAGCTACTACAAGACAGAAATGAGAAGTGAGAATTTATTAATGCAAAGTTGCAGTACGAGACGTGCTAAAGGCGCGCACCGCGCTCTTGGCATGTCTATAGCACGCTCGCTCATCAGTCGGTCAAACTTGTCAATAGTAATGAAAGAAGATTAAGAAAGGGCGGCCAGCATTATGCTTGATCCTTGATCACTGCCAAAAGTTCATGATCACGGTAGAGCGTAAGCTCGTCTTCGCCAATTCTGATAGGATTTCCGCCAAATGAAGGCAAAAGTACCTGGGAGTCGATTAGTATGAGCTAAAACTAGGCAACAGCGGCCAGAAAAAATAAGGGAAGACAAGGTAAAAATGCAGTCAAAAGCGAATGCACCAACCATCTTGCAAACAAGGAGCCGTCTTTCAAACAGACAAGAAGAAATAGTAGAATTAAATTCAATTAAATGCAATTAAAGACAAGAGATCATATATATTATTGGAAGCCAAATCAAGTATAGCATACCTTGTCACCAGCTTTAACACTAGGTGCTACCAGTTTTCCATCACGGTCTAGTCCACCCTTGCCGACAGCAACGACTTTGCCCTCGCTCAATTTCTCAACCGATTTTTCGGGTAGAAAAATCCCGCCGGCCGTTTTCTGTTCGTCCCTGTCAGTACTCTATATCTGATTTTCAAAAAGAAAATCCTACCTGCTCCGCGCGAATCCGCTGCACGAGAACGCGGTCGAGCAGCGGCACAATCGATTTTGCCGATTTCAGAGTTGTCGCCATCTGTACTGTCTGTGGGCTCTGGATCAGTGTGCTATACACATTTATAAAAAATCCAAAATTCTTTGGAAATCCAAGCTATTCAAGTAGCACTAGGCGTTAGCTATAGTCACGACTAATAGTCTTGCATATAAGCTTACTTAATTAGAAAAAGTTGGCTAGCAGATATGTAAAGCAAAACTGGCTGTCGACTTGGTGGCAGCGTACAGCAGCCTTTGCCGGCAGCTCTATCAACAGTATGTCGGGCACTTCTAGTGCAGATTATCGGAAACGGCAGTTGCTGGCAATAATTGGCGATGAAGTAAGCAGAGCAGTGCGAGTTTTAAAGCCATTCTGACGGGCCGATAGGACACGGTAACGGGTATGCTGCTGGCCGGTGTTGGCCATGTGGGAGACGATAAAGAAAAGAACTTTTTCGTCTGCGATTCTAGTATGTGATACGATTAGTTTATAGGGCTCATACGACCAGAAACTACGGACGAGCAAATTGCAAATGAGTTTGACGAGTTTACTCAGCGGGAAGATATTGCGATTCTCCTTATTAATCAGCACATCGCCGAACGAATTCGGGACCGAGTTGATTCGTTCACCAAGGCTTTTCCTGCTGTGCTAGAAATTCCTAGTAAGGACAATCCTTACGATCCAGAAAAGGACAGCGTGCTCCGGCGGGTACGCAAACTGTTTGGCGAGTGATCTACAGTTATGTATATGCCTAATGAACACACTGTACAATAATACAAATGTGCCTCGTATATCGTTGAATCTGCTTTAAACAAGGTAAATTACAACACTAATCTCGCGCACCAAATACGTCAAAATGGAGGGGGAAAAGAAAGGCAATGATTATAGTGAAGAAAGAGACAAACCATGAAAACTGGCAAAGCAAAGAATTCACAATTAAATAAACTATATAAAGCAGCATAATCCCGTCCGTGAATGTGTTTTAAAGCATAAATGTATGTATAAAGGAAACTTGTCTTGTGTATATATGCATATAGTCAACCCGTCCAAACCAGCACCGAGTCTGCTCTTTGCCAACGAGCGGGGGAGCTTCCCGCTGGATTAGCAAACCCATTGAATAAACAAAATATCGATATTCAATAGACGATCCCAATCAGCAATACGTAAACCACCGATAAATCGAATGGAACCCGGTTTATTAGGTAATACATTATTAGTCTGTCAACTAACAAGGTTTAATGAACAAGTAGTCAATGGACAAACTGGAGCAAAAAGAGACAGACGCAAACCTGTATTAATTTACCGTACAGACCCGTGCGAACTGTCGGGCTCAGACGTCTCGCTTGGACTCACTGGTTCACCCATAGCAGCTCTCACTTCCCTCGCAAACCCTTTACCTTTCCCGCTTAGTAATCGGGGCAGCTGGCCCGGGCTCAGACCAAATTTCCGGCTTGGCGACCGCGATACTGGCGAGGCAGACGAGTCTGCTTGCTGGCGTTGAGGCGAGGCAGAGCTTTCCGCTAAAGTTGTTGGCGTAGTCGTTGTAGTATCGACTTCCAAGTTCAAGTTTGGAGTGTTCTTCAATATAGCCGATTTAGCCACGGGTCCCGGAGTCCTTGGGACAGTGCTCGTACTGCTACCCACGCCCGACGAAGCTGCCCTGACATTATCTGCCGCAGAAGCATCCTCCTTCACTATCCGCTCAGGCTCTTGTGTCCTCACTTCCCGGGCTCGTGACAGACTGATCGTCGGCACCCGGCTAGTACTCATTACCGGCTGCGACAAATCACGACCGATACTGGCCTTTATAAAGGCGGAATGCCATTCCCTCATAGTCTGCCGCGTCTCGTAGGCAAAGTAATGGATTTTAGGTGGAGTAAACATGACTCCTCGAGCTGCTCCAGGCGCAGGAGGCGCTATCTTAATCACCCACCGACTGCCGTAAAGCAGGCTTTCTATAATCATTATACGATGCGACGTAATATCAATAAGCCCTTTTTCACGAATATCGTCTTCCGCATAATAATAAGCCAGCCGTGTGCCTTTTAGTACAAAAAACCTGTTCTTCCAAACGCCATACCGATCGCTCTTTTTACGCATCCATCCGTACTGATCAGCGTCCCGTGCTGCATCAAGAGCCGACGTGTTTTGAATGCCTTCGGATATTCCTGTCGGCACAAGCTTGGGTCGGCCAAGTACGCTTTTCTTTGTTACTACCCTTCTGGCAGATTTCTCACGGGCTAAATCTTCACTGGGATCATTGCTCCGGCTCGGGGAAGTTACGGGTGAGGAAACTGATCGTTTTTGCGCCGAGTCTGCAGGCGATGCCATTTGTTTCACCATCATGACTTCGTTGCCGATAGAAGACGATTGCTTTTTATGAATCTTGGGCTGCTCATACTGTGCAGAAATCTTTTGACGAGGTTTGGCTGCATCTTGTGATCCTGCCCATACAGAAACAAACGTCGGCGCCTTTCTCCTGGCTGTTGAACTGCTTGTGCCGCCTGATAAAATAGACCTGCCCTCCGTCTTGACTGATCTGTTATCCACTTGGTCAGACGCAGTTTGTCCCTGTCCTTTTAATAACCTTTGATGGTCAGCAAAAGATGGTTGCTTAGTGACGACCTGATTTTCAACCTTTTGAGGAGTCGAATCAGGTTTTTTGAGATCAGCAGACCCTTTCTGATCAGGTTTCTGTATTAAGGTGGCCCTTTTCTCCTTCTGCTGCTCGGCAAAGGAGTCCACAGCGGGCACTTCCTCTGCAGAATCGCTCCTTGTCCAGGCAGCCAGAGAGTTTGTGCTCGCTGATTTCGCATGGCCTCCAGCCGGTCGGCGAAAAGCACCCTCAGACTCGCCATGGTCGTCACCCCTGCTCAACAAGGACGCATCAACAAAGCCAGAGTCAGCTGAAGTTGCGCTTCCATCACTTGATTTAGGTACAGTGTTTGCCATAGTGCCCTTGTCAGATGCGCTGCGAGGAAGGCCCTGTAGCAGCATGCTTTTATGCCGACGAACCACGGTCGAGTCACGATGAGAATCGCCTTCTTGAGACAGGCTGGCTTCGTCTTGAACTCCAGTAGAACTGCTGGTAGACTCTTTGTTTTTATTACTGCGATAATACGAGGAAACAGGCGACCAGTCCTGGTCAAAAGAGCTCTGTCTTCGGTGCCTTATCGAATCCCGAAGTTCGTCTGCCGTTGATGGCGATGTGAACATGTGAGGTGATCTCAATTTCTGAAACGATTGAGGTCCGGGAAAAGGCCCGGTATTAAGCCGAGGAGTGCTCGGTTTGCTATCGACTCTGGATACATCAGTAGACGAAACAGCTTCGCCTGCAGAGAAAGGCGATCGTAGATCGTTTATACTAGACGAAGTTCGAGGCGAGCCGAGTACAGTGCTGCGAAGGTAATCAATACGTCGCATTATCTCAAACCGTTTTCCAAAACTATGGATATCGATCT
Source organism: Novakomyces olei (assembly GCA_016906335.1). Classification (NCBI taxonomy): domain Eukaryota; kingdom Fungi; phylum Ascomycota; class Novakomycetes; order Novakomycetales; family Novakomycetaceae; genus Novakomyces; species Novakomyces olei. The sequence continues at coordinate 662,060 of JADEYG010000007.1, forward strand.
CTTTTAGGGTCGACAGGTCCAGCTGTACCAAAATATCCCCAGAGACCTCGTGCTCTAAAAACTTGTTTGCTATTGACCCTAACCCTTCATGTTCCAGGTATTGTGCAACTTCAAGAGGGGTCCATTGCAGAATCGAGGGAACATCTGCCCGACTGAATGTGCCCGATACTGAAGTGTCTATAGAGCTTGGAGCGCGATTATGGTGCTCGTTGTCTCCTTTCTCTCCGTCCCGTTCAAAATCTTCGTCATCTGTAGCGACGCTGGGCCGTTTGTATTCGTCCTGACTGCTCGAGTACTGATCAATCGCCTCGTTTATATCCTCTACCAAAGTCTGTTTTAAATTGTTTGTCTCTACTACCGGTCCAACAGGCACAGAAGCACGAGTTCCCGCTTGATCGCTCATCGTATACACTGCTGGGAATAGGCCGATATTGCCACAATCGTCACTGCCCTGCCATGCTGTTAGCTCAACTGATTTTTGACTCTTTTCAATTGTCCTTTTCATTTCAATGCTATTTAATATTTGCTACTCTAGTTCCTTCATTCTTTTGTTTCACCAATACTTGATTGATATGGTTCAAGAATAAATCATACCTCCCACCAGCCGTCGCCGTATCCCTCATCCTTGCGAATTACACGGTACCGTTTGCCGCGCTCGAGTAGGAGTTCGCCTTCTTCAAGCGCGGGGAAAGCGTGTACCGCGATGACATACTCTGATACCATATTGCTCGGGAGCAGGAATTAAACCCACAATAAAAAAGAAGCCGGGCAGCCGATAACTGAAGCGAAAAAAGCGCTTCAAAAGGCACCGCCCTTTTTATATGAGATGCGCTTGCAAGGAATATTGTGCCCTGCTTGCACGTACGCTCGTAACTGTAATCGCCCGCTGCTTTTGCTTCACTTGCGCATTGAATTATTATTGTGTTCACGATACGATTGTAAAACATGCATTATGCACGTCGCGCAGGGTAAACTGGTTTACCGTATCTCGTGATCGGGTTAGCGAGGGAAGGAGTATGTGATGTGTAGTACAAATAAATATACTAGTGCTTGATGCTAATATCTGTTTTTTGATACCGGTGTTTATTATGCGATACTAATTATTGTTTTTGTTTTGATATTAGTATAATCTCTTAAATTCAGTCTCTCATGACATAAACAGGTCTAAAGCAACTCTGACTGACGGCAATTTTGCTCTCTTTTCTCCAAATTCCGTTGGCAATAGAAGAGCTTTTTCATCGTTTTATTAAATATTTTCTATTCTCTATTCGTCATTCTCTATTTGTCATAGAATTAAAAGTGTAAATTAGACTTGATGACTACTTGATGGCGCGTCCACACTAAACGTTTATTAATGAGACAGGAGAGGCCTAATGGAAGAGTAAATCGGTGTACGCAACGGCTTTAATTTTGCCCTATCATGTCTCTCAATTCAATCAGGCAGCGATTGTTTTGTATGCATTGATCGACCTTGTCGAGACAGGGACTTTTGTCAGCCAGCAGTACAACAATTGCCTTCATCTCCTCTTCACACCCCTACATTGTCCCTTGTTCAGGTTCAGCTCGGAGATTCTGGGCAGCTGCTTAGCTTGGGGTCGTGCACAATTTGTTTGTTTATGCGCCTAGCAAGTACATCAATGCATTAAAATTTTATTTAGCAGGTTAAACAAGCGGCGACGCTAAAGTATTAAAGTAGACTAATAGCAAATATATTTGAGCACCAATTGGCTCATGGCCCAGGCCATATACGGACCAGGCGTACTTGTATCCTTATTAAACTCACGCAATTTACAATGCAACATTTAGTTGCCAGAGGCGTACTAAGGAGTAAGTCTACAGATTAGTAAGAGTGGTTTACAAAGGTCAAACGGTCAGTAAAGGCCAGAGCTCAAACGCTAAGTCGAGACTCTAAAATCCATTTTATTTTCAATTTTATTTTCAATCTAGATGGTGGCTTAAACGTATAAAGCATCGTCAAATCTTCCATTAAATGCAACATGCTTTTACAACAACAAGGGGAAATCCAAGACTTTAATATTCTCCCCCGCTGTTTTCGTGATTCCCTGTCCGGCAATCTCTCTGATAATCTCCCCTTCCTTCTCACATTTCCCCACATTATCGTTGGATTTCATGTAGAATTAAATTTTGTTTATATTTAATGCTCAAACTCGATAACAGCACGCTCATCTGCCATTTGTGAATTGAATAATTCACGTAATCGGAACCTTGGGTCCTCTAAACGGGCCTTTTCCAGAACTCCATCCACTGCTAGCTTTGCGGTAACAACGTAAAGCACTCGCCAGGCCAGATTTTGTGCAATACAACTCCGGGGCCCTCGGCCAAAAGCGAACAGGTATTCATTCGGAGGAGCGGTCCCCATCCAGCGAGACGGATCAAAGCGTTCAGGCTCAGGAAATATCGATTCGTTCAAGTGCAAACAAGTCGAAGAGATGCCCACAGTTGTGCCCTCTGGAATAAAATAGCCTCTGTATACCCATCCGCCCTTGGGAACAGTGCGTGGAAGTCGTAGAGGGTTAACACGAGCCAGACGAAGCCCTTCCTTGACAACACCCTGCAGCAAAGGAATCTGTTCCAGTGGTGTGGAAGACTGGGCAGACAAATCATGAGCTAGCTGCCTTAGAATGTCCTTGTTTTTCAACAGATTAAAGACAATACTGGTGAGAGAATGAGACGTAGAATCAGTGGCAGCATAAACCAAGTCCAATGTCTCAATCGTCGTTTGCTCCGGCGAAAGAACTTTTAAAAGACGGGCAGGGTAGGATTTGCTGCCGTCGGTTTTATCGTCGCTGTCATTGTCACTTTTGCACGCTTCCACAATACGAAGAGCAAATTTCTGGGCCAGAGACATTGATTTTTCACACGCACTCATATCCGTAGAAGCAGCAATCAATCTATTAATTATTCGAGGCATCCAGATCCATCGTGCTGGCTCTGCAAACCCGTCAACAAAAGGAGAAAGCGACATTTGTCCCGTGCCACTTTCGTCCAGTGCACCATAACTTTGATGGAAGGCAAAGCTCGTCGTACTATCAACAGCAAAGGCCCGTAATAATTGCACTAGATCAATTTCTCCCGTTTCGCTTTGACTTGCTTCGTGTAAACGGGCCAATAAGCGATCAGCTGTCGCATTGAGACGCATCTCGCTGTCGCGTATATTTGAAGCTGCAAACAGTGACTGAACTGCACGCGCCTTTAAATTACGCGCACGCGCTTCGCGTTCAGCAAACATGGTAGCGTGGCCTTCTACCCAAAACGCGTCATAGTAGGCGCTCTTGGGCATTCCTCCTTTAAGTACGTAAATAGGTGCGACCGCGTCTGCTTCACTGAGCGATAGCTCGTTCGGTCCGACGCGTACAATCGGGCCCAATTTGGTGTGAAGAGCGCGTAAGGCCATGCCTTGATCGAGCCGCCAGTCGTGATACGCGAGCCATAGATTAGAGACGCGTGCCACAAAAGGGCCGGGTATTCGTGCCAGCGGAGAGAAAAATAGATCATAAATAGCTTTGCAAACGATACAAGCCACGAGCGAGGCGGCCAGCAATTGAATAGGGTTCATTTTTAGCGCTTTGTTGCCGTAAATATTGTCGGCGCTGATTGATCGTTTTTTATTAATAGAAATAAACAAATATTAATAATTCAAACCTATGCCAGCACAGCTCCAAGTCGGCAGTCGTGTTTGAATCCGAGTATTTGGTTGTACAAACGTTAGATTTACACGGCTTGTTTCCTCAAAATGACGCAATATGTCTTGATTCACAAATTGCCGTAATAAACAGCCTCTACAACGAGTATCGAAGGAGACACGTCACAAGACGAAATCGGTCCACGGAAATAATGGACTGTTCTTTTTGCCTATATTCTTTCCGACTCGTTTTATTGCCGAGACGGCAAATTAACGCGCTGGCAAAAAGTCCCTTACTCGTCGGCACAGCCAACCTTCACAATCTCGATAGGGTAAATTCGTGAAATACAAGGCGTCCAGCGAGTCCGTCACTAGGCTGAAGAATTAAAGGCAGCTGTAAAGTGTAATTGCTTGTTTTATTACGAGGCTCCCACCCGAGAACACGTGCAACAAGCCGGATCTGAAACCGATAGCTTATCGCTTCAGTGAGTGTCGGCGGCTTCCGACACACAGTAAAAGATTGGTTGATCTTTTCAGTTTGAATAATTCGAATTTTTTAATACTCTGTAGATCGCTGTTTTGCATTACAGGGAATTGAGTCTGAGAGCAGAGTCAAATAAGGAATCCGTCCTTTGCTTGTCAAATCGTCCCACTCAAAGGAGTAGCAATGCCTTCTCCAAGGCTCAGTCAGATAAAGCAATGATGATGCTTAAATATATTTTCAAGTTATATTGCGCGCAATCATATACTTCTATCAAGCGCGATTATTACACGCGTCAGTGTGCCGACACAATTGCTTGATAATTGTACCGAGCTGTCAGGCCCGTTTGAATTCTATGTAATCATGTAGGCAAAATATAGGCACGGGGCCCGTGTATATAATGCCATCCATCAGCTCTCTATGTACGGGTCGCCGATGAGGCGGCAATTGCTTCATAAATGCTCTCGCGGCGTGGAAATAGTCGATGGATTTCCCAAAAATAATCCTGCTCCATATCGAGCTGGTGGACTTGCTTACTGGCCGCTTTGTCTTTTGCGCCGTCCAGTCTACTTGAAATTTTAATTATACTCTCAGAGCCTTTTATCTAGCAGTCTGATTGCATCTATCCCTCTAAACGAGCACGGCACCAAAGTATAACAATGAGCTAAAGACTTTATCGAATCACTGTAGGTACTATGAAATCTAGTGCAACGGCGTAGTCTCTTCAGGCACGGTCGGAACAAAAAAACTAGTCAAATCAGCATCTAATCTTTAAATAACGTTCTGGAATGCACGGTTAATAGGCGAGCGAATAGGTTTGACACCCTTCCAAAACTCGATAGTCTGTTCTGCGCGCTCGGCAATTCCCTCTGGCGTAAAGTGGTACTTTTTGTAGACGTCCTTGTACGGGCCAGAAGCACCAAACGTGTTGATACCAAACTGCTCATGGCTGTAACGCTCCCATCCATGAGTGGAGTACACTTCTGCAGACATGATGGGAATTCCGTCGGGCAGCACAGACAGCTTGTACTCCTTGGGCTGCTTGTCAAACACTTCAAAGCAAGGCAAAGAGACGATGCGCGTCTTTATGCCCTTCTCTGCCAGTACTTTAGCAGCGTCCACACAGAGAGAGACCTCTGAGCCCGTCGAGGCCAGAGTAATATCGGCATTTTGCTCTTCAGCCAGCGTATAGCCTCCCTTGATAGCCTTGTCGATAGAGGAGCCGTGCAAGTGAGGCAGGTTTTGGCGAGTCAGAGCCAAGATAGAGGGAGTATGCAGGGTTGAAATGGCGATGTAGTAAGCTGCCGAGCATTCGTTACCGTCAGCAGGGCGCCAGTTCATCATGTTGGGCAGAGCACGGAAGTGAGCCAGCGTCTCAATAGGCTGATGAGTAGGACCATCCTCGCCGAGGCCGATAGAATCGTGAGTGGCCACGTACAAAACACGGAACCTGTTGAGGGCAGACAGGCGTACAGCTCCAGCGGCATAAGAAACAAAGTTCAAAAAGGTTCCACCGGCAGGAATCATTGTGCCATAGGACGCAATTCCATTCATGATAGCAGCCATTCCATGTTCACGTACTCCGTAGCGGAAATAACGGCCGGCATAGTTGCCCAGACCAGTGCTCTCCGGCTGGAAATCAACAGCAGTCTTCCAGCGAGTGTTGTTTGACCCGGTCAAATCTGCAGAACCGCTGACAAGCTCTGGAATAACTTCCGACAGCTTGGTGAGAACTGCTTCCGACAATTTGCGGGAGGCAACTGGAGCATCTGCCGGTGTGTAAGTAGGCAGAGCTTTCTCCCATCCCTCGGGAAGCTTTTGCTCAACTACACGGTTGAACTGGGCAGACAATTCAGGGTGGGCCTTTTCATAAGATGCATACAGCTTGTTCCATTCTTTCTCTGCCTCCTCGCCCTTGCGAGCAGTCGCGTGGTAAAAGTCATACACCTCGGGAGGGACAACAAAGCTCTTCTCCGGATCAAAGCCAAACTTCTTCTTGAGCTGAGCAGCATCAGCAGGCTTGAGAGGGTTGCCGTGCACGTCATGTGTGCCCTGGTCGAGAGAGCCGTAGCCGATAGTGGTGCGCAGTTTGATGAGAGTAGGCTTGTTCTTAACCGCGACGGCTTCAGCTAGTGCCTTTTCAATACCATCATAGTCCGAGTCGCCATTATCGACGTGGATAACGTGCCAGCCATAGGCCTCGTAGCGCTTGGAAACGTCCTCCGTGAAGGCAACATTGGTATCGCCGTCGATGGAGATATGGTTATCGTCATAGACGGCGATAAGGTTGTCCAGCTGCAAATGTCCAGCGAGCGAGCAGGCCTCTGAGGAAACGCCTTCCATCATGCATCCATCACCGAGGAAGGCAAAGACCTTGTTATCAATGATTGGAAAATCGGGTTTGTTGTACACTGCGGCCGTATGCTTTTCCGCAATAGCAATGCCGACAGCGTTACTAATACCCTGGCCCAGCGGTCCCGTGGTCACCTCGATGTTTAGCTCGGGAATATGATTCTCCGGGTGTCCTGGAGTCTTGGAATCGCATTTGCGGAAGCTCTTGAGATCGTCCATGGAAAGAGGATAGCCATAGAGATGGTTTAGAATATATTGCAAAGCGCAGCCGTGACCGTTCCTATTTTCAAAAGTATTAGCAAAGTGCTTGGCTAGGAAATATTTCGACGCACGAGAGGACAAAGCGATCACGGTTGATCCAGCGTGCATTCTTTGGGTTGAATTTCATAAACTTGTTGAACAAAACGTGGCTGACTGGAGCCATGCCCATAGGCGCTATAATTAATTAGCATTGCTTTGGAAATGTAGTGCGTCAAGCATCGCGGCAGGCTCAAGGCAAGACAATTTAGGCGTTGGCCAAGGATGCAATATTTCACAAGGACCAAAACAAATCATTCCTCAATAATGAACGTAAACACAAGAAAGTGACACGAGAAAATGCCGGGAAACCAAAATTGAAGAGCCCTTGTTCGTTTCCCCATTGGGTACTATGAGCGGCTGTCGAACGGATAAGCGTTGAGGCAACCGGATTGTATTTGGGCTCGACGGAAAGATGAAAAAAAGTTCAAGAACAACTCTGGCATAGAGCAGGTTATCCAAATCCATTTAATCGTTCATATTTTGACTCTGAAGCAACCAAATAGATCTGCCAAGACATGAAAGATGGCCACTGTAAAAAAAAAGACAATGGCGATTTCTGGCACAATTTTATGCAGTACAATCTAGAAATAGCGGCTCAATAGCGGCCTGAAAGAGCAGCGAAAGCAGCAGTGTAAAAGGATGTACGTAACCCGTTTGAACCACAATGACGGTAAAAAGTTAAAGCTTGAGAGAACAGAGCGTATTGGACGGATAGCAAGTAGAAAAGGCTCAGACATGGCCTTGTGAGAGTAAAAAGACTCGGCTCATATTAATTGCCAAGGAAAAAACCACAATTGGCCTTTGAGCACTAAAATTTTCCTTGCAATCAAAGAGCATTGCTCCCCTGATCTGCAAGACACTGACGCACTATATTGAATAAAAACGTACCTCCGGGATGGCCGGACTTTGCATTTGAAACGATGTCGACGGCCAAGACACGGATAGTGTCAATAGCAAGTTGATCAATCGGCCCGTAAGTCATTGCTGCGATGGTAAATGTTCTGAGCAAATAGACGGGAGGTTATACGCTCAAGGATGCCTCCCACTATTTCTTTTATCCATCAATCCCGCCCTCCTTTAATCTTACTTACACTCTAGCACAAGTGACGCAGCCTTTGTTAAAGGGCCGAGTTTCGTGGCATTTCCTTATACCGCAACGCTGAAGCTCAGGGTATTCTATAAGCGTTATTTTCGGGATGAAAATAATGTCTCGCATTAACTAGGGTTTTCCCAAACATACGGTTGCCAGGCAACGACCGCGTGTGTTTACGATAAACGGATTATAACAATCTTGCAAATGAGCATTGTGCATATGCGTCAACGTTACCAAAGTCGCAATTGATCTCGTTGAAATTCGAAGCCTGACAGTTTGCACGGACCCGCAATCTTCGAGCTCACCGAAAGCACAGTGCAAAGGGCACAGACGCGAACGAGAGCCACGCGACACTGCCTTGTTGGCAACGTGTTGATCCGTGATGACTCAAGATCATGAATGCGAGCCACAGATGCTCGAGTTCTTGGAAGGTAAAAGAGAAGCAATCGTGCATGCAAATACAATACTTACAGACAGGCCGGCTGTATCTAACAGCCTTTGATACTCCGCCGCCGGCCAATTATATGCCACATCTCTACTTTTTCACAGTGGACGATGCTCTCGTCTACAATCCTTTTTTCCACGACTTTGGTCCGCTCAACATCAGTCATTTGTTTCGATTTTCGTTATTGCTACATGAAATTCTGAGCGATTCAACTATACACAAGGACCGACCCGTCGTGTTTTACTCACGCGACGATGCACGCAGCCGGGCTAATGCCGCGTGCTTATTATCGTGCTATATGGTATGAAGAATTGATATAAAAAAATAATTCAATATCAAACAAGAATTCAATATAAAACAATAAATCTATTTTCGGTCTCTTTGAAAAATTGCAATGACCTTGTTCTTGATATATTGGCTTAATCTACTCTTACGTCTTATCTCTTCTATTATAATTATTATACCTTGGGCCATAAATTAATTTGCAGGTACTCGTCCAGCAATGGCCACCGCACTTGGTACTTGCTCCGCTGGCAGAAGCAGAGCCTCCTCTCATGCCTTTCCGGGACGCCGGTTATGCTCCAGCGGACTATACACTATCCGTGCAAGACTGTGTATACGGAGTATGGCGGGCGAAAGAGGCCGGGATCCTAGAGATTCGCGATCTTGACGTAAATGAGTACGAAAAGTATGAGCGGGTGGAGAATGGCGATTTCAACTGGGTTTCTCCTCACTTTGTCGCCTTTGCTAGTCCTTCCTGCCCCGGTTACGCTCCCTCCCCGTCCAGTTCAGTTACCCTTTCACTAGAACGAAGCCGGCCTTTGCCCGCAGCCTTTAACGCAGTACTCTCATACTTTACTGATCATAATGTTAAGCTTGTTGTACGGCTAAACTCACCGCTATACGACCCTGTTCATTTTACAGATCGTGGAATCGCTCACAAGGACATGTTTTTTGAAGATGGAACAGTCCCTGCTCTTGAGATTGTTCGCGAATTTATCGCTAGGGCAGACGCAGTAATGCAGAAAGACGAGAACAGTGTTATTGCCGTCCACTGCAAGGCTGGTCTAGGTCGTACAGGCTGTCTGATTGGAGCCTACTTGATCTATCGCTATGCTTTTACTGCCAACGAGGTTATTGCTTATATGCGCATCCTGCGGCCGGGGATGGTTGTCGGCCCACAACAGCACTGGCTGCATATAAACCAGCACCATTTCCGTGAATGGTACTTTGAAGATTTGTACAGTAAGAAAAATCAAAGGGTCGAAGCAGCTGCTGAAAGCGTTTCTCCGTTACTCAATTATAAAAGCAGTGCAGCCATTTCCACACCGACCCGGTCTCCATTGTCAGAGATCAGACAGTCGCGAACTGCTCAGGCTGATAACACGCCTTTGCCCGTACCAACGCCCGGTCAGCCTCGCAAAACTGCAGGACTAACGGCAAGCAGAGCCGTTTCATCCTCACGGCACACGGTGCTAGAAGAAGAGGATGATTGTGGGACACGGGACGAAAATGCTCTGGACGATGTCGAGTTTTCAGAGCATGTACGCAATCTAAATGATAAATTATGGGAAGGAATACAGGAACAACAGCAATCGCGAACACGGTGCGTGCAGCGTAAAGCAGTGGCATTGTTAGACGGAGCCATGGATGAGCAAATGGACAATTATACTCTGGGCCAGGACTTGAGCGACCAGTACCATACAAGCAATGTAGCAGCAATGCCTCAACTGCCTTCGTCGCCGATAAGGCCGTCGCCTCGAATGCCCAGGTCGGTTAGTGTTTCGCGGATTGCAGAGTCGAAACAGCAATCTTCTCAAGCTGCAAGAGCTGGAGCCGGAAATGCCCGTGCTGTTTCACATGCCTATGGAGTAGGGAATCAGCAACTCGGGCCGCACAGGCAGCCTTCGAGTCGGACGGCCTCTGGGTCTAATATTGCTGCGAATGGCCGCATAAGTAAAACTCGCCAGCCATCGCGAAAAGTTGTTGTATAGAGAAGGGATAAACAAGATAATGGCGGAGAGTTTGCGTATTTGCATGTGTATATAAACATTGGATGATGTTTATATACACAAAAATGTACCATTTTATCTACTGCATATTGAATAGCGAATGCATTTGATGCCTTCCACTTTGCTCTAATCTGTTGTGGTCGAATAAATAAGGGTACATTAACCCTAACCCTGTAGATTGGCCAGATTTGTGGATAATTCATTGACATATATGAAATAATGAATGAATAATGAATATACGAACTATATGACGCTTCTAAGAATATAGCACAATAAGTCATAAATAATATATAATAGAAATAGATAAATTAAAAAACAGGCAGCCGACCAGGTAAACTTCTGAGATGATTGAAGTCATTTGGTAAATTTACTTTTCCGTCCTTTTGCATTCTCTAACCGCGTCTAAAGCAACGATCGACTAGGCAAAAAGATTCGAGTCAAGGTATCCTAAAATTATTGATATCGTAGACTAATTTTTGTGCAGTGCATGCCCGACGACACCGTAGGCGATTTAAAGAAACTGATTGCCGCGCAAACAGGAACGAACCCCCAAAAGATCGTTTTAAAAAAATGGTACAATACTTTCAAGGATCATATTACGCTTGCGGATTATGAAATTCATGATGGCATGAGTTTGGAGCTTTACTATGTAAGAACAGAGTTGGGATGCCGCGGTACTAACTACAGAACTAAATACGAGATACCATTAATGAGGAAACATGTACAACAATTATGGTTCAAGTAGGTTTAGAGTAGCGCTTTAGTGAATCTTTGTCTAGACTCGCGCTTGATCGATTCTGTTTATTTATTTATTTATTTATTTATTTATTTATTTATTTATTTATTTATTTATTTATTTATTTATTTATTTATTTATTTATTTATTTATTTATTTATTTATTAATTATCTAGAATGATTTGTATGATTCAGAATTTTTGCTCGCTTGCGTGCAAACCTTTTTCGATCAAAAGCAACACTTTCAATTCGCCAGATGCAATGCGTTTATACATTTATTGAATCCACAAAAAAAAAAAAAAAAAAAAAAAAAAAAAAAAAAAAAAAAAAAACCTGTATTGATCCGAAAATGCAAAGTCTACATACAGCTCTACCCCCCTCTCCCAAGTCTGCGCTGGAAATTTTCATGCTTCCATTTAGGCTGTTCCTGATTCCAGACCAGTCCTGCCACAATATCGCAAGGGCTGGCGGCAAAGTTCCCCTGGAGCCATACCTTTACGGGCATAAATATTTGTAATTTTAAATCCGGCCTAATATCGCTCTCAGCGTAAGCCTTGCCTCCCAGCAGAGATTTCAAGGTGGACATATTGAAGGCATTCTCTGCAGCATCCGGAGTGATTTCCCCTTCACTCGTCTGTCCGCTCTGTGCGCCAGTCTCATCCTCATCATTGTACCTGGCAATGGCCCTTTTACGATCGTTGGCCGAGTAAAACTGGATAGCCAGTTCGCGTTTACCTGTGGACCGGAGGAACGTACGCTCAACGGCCAAAGATTTATCCAACAGCACTCGCCTTTCCAACCCGAAAGCGGGAATGACGACATCGATACTGCGGTCGTTGACGTCAACAACGACTGCGTCAGCTTGCAATCCCTCGTCCGGACCCATATTGCCTTCTTTGCGACGCGCCTTTTCAATGTACGCTGCCAAGTAGACCAGGGTACTTCGGTCTGAGGCCAGTCGAGAATTCTCTTTGCCAATGTTGCATGTTTTGGCCCATTTTTCACACAGAGCACTGGCAAAAGTGGGTGCAGTTCCCTCAATCGCATGCTGCAGCAGCCTGTGCACTACGATATCGGAATAGCGACGGATAGGCGAAGTGAAGTGCGTATACCGGTCTACAGAAAGGGCAAAATGCCTCCAGGAGCTTTCGTCTGGGACTGTACCCGTACAGAAATACAGAGCACGGTTCATTGCTTTGACTGCATTGCTCTGCAGAATTAAAAGAGCTTCATTGTCGTGAATGGCAGCGTTTAACTCTGTGAAACTCTGCTGCAGCGAATGCGATGTTGTTGGATCAATATGGACTCCGAGCGATTTAGCGTACTCTACAAACATCTTCATCGGCCGCAGCTTTGGAGGCGGGTGCCGGCGCAGGAGAGCGAGCTGAGGGAAAGCCTGGCTGATCTTTTCAGCGACGGCAATATTAGCCAGAAGCATAAACTCCTGGACAAGCGAGTTTGTCTCATGCCACTCGTAAACGGCCGCCTCAACTGGCCTATTTTGCTCATCCAGCCGGAAACTGAGCTTGAAATTCTGAATGTCCAGTGCCCCATTCTGCCTCCGTTTGTCACGCAATGCTCTGGATATACTCAGCAGCCGCTCCATACTGGACCGAACGGCTCCTTCATCAACTGCCGCATTGCCACACTCAGATTTGCCAGATTTGCCAGATTTGCCCTCTGCTTGTTGACCCTTGTTTCCTGTAATAGCCGCCTCTGCCAGGGAGGCTTTGCCATCAAGGAAAGCCTGTGCCTGGCCATAAGAAAACCGCAGGCAGGGCCGTATAATGCTCCGGCCAAACCATCGCTCACCTACTTCCTCGCCCCGAGCGTTCATGCGCCACGTAACGGAAAATGTTAGCTTTTCTACGCCAGGGTTGAGGGAGCACAGCTTTTCACACAAAGCTGCCGGCAACATGGGAACAGCTTCCTGCACGAGATAGACAGTATTTGCTCTGCGCTGAGCAATCTTGTCCAGCGCTGTTCCCTCCCGAACAAAATGCGAGACATCAGCAATGTGAACGCCGACTTCAAAAGTTCCATCCGGTAGCGCTTTGCATGAAACAGCATCGTCCAAGTCACGCGCAGTCTCTGGATCAATAGTGTATACAATCTCGTTCCGAAAGTCTCGTCTTCCGGCGATGTCCGCCTCTGTTGGCCGCCACGGCAGTTTCGGCAACGATTCAAGGGCACTTGAAGGGAAATCAGACGCGTCTATATTGAACTCGCTCAGGATCGCTCGTGTCTGTGTCTCAATGTCTCCCATTGGGCCCAACTGCTCTCGGATATAAGCACGAGGCCGTCTCTCCGATTCTCGCCAATCAAGGGAAACAGTTGCTGAAAAGAGTGTATCATAATGCTTTTCTATCGCTGCCTTTTGATCATATACGCGTACGAATCGGCTAAAATCGGAAAGATTGACAGTCATAAAGGGGTATCTGGAGTCTTGAGGAACAAACAGCCCAAACTTTTCCGAAGGCTGGTCCGGTTTGAACTCGGGCTGCAAATAAGACCATCGGTTCTGCCGTACAAATCCAACAATTTGCTCCACGGGCCGACGTTCTAGTATATGTACCACTTTGCAAAGGACTCTTGCATCGTCATTATCAGGTGCTTCAGACTGTTCTTCGACAGTCAGATCGCTGTCAGCATAAGGATCACCGCCCTTTGGTTGCCAGTAACGCGTCCCTCGAACACCGGTTCGTTCAAGCACGACTGTATCGCCCTCAAATGCGCGGTTTCGAGCTCTTTCATCAGGAATTACGAAATCCTCCTCGCAACCGTCTACAGTAACAAAGGCTTCCTTGCGTTGTCTGCGGTTGATACGCACAGTACCTGACTGATATTTGCCGCTCTAAAATTGTTAGCACCTTTATAGTCAAGATTTGTAGGATTTTTATCCAATAAATTTAATTTGGTTTCTTTAATTTGCTCTTTCTCCATTTTTTTTTTTAATGTATTTTTTCTGATCGTTATCTTCGTCCTCCAAAACTTGCGTTCAATAGTTGAATATACCTTTATCCCTTGAATGGCATTTTTATGCGAAACAAAAGGCTCAAAGAAAGTTGATCTCTGTCCTATCGATGACATGTTTTTGCTTGGCTCGTCTTCGGCCACTGGAACCGCTGACAGTGTAAACTTTCTGCAAAAAGAGGCGACTGCCTTTGTATCGGTATCTGTCCAGTGTGCCTTTATAGTCGCTCTCCGCTTTGCTTTACCTGCATTCAGCACGGAGGCCACTGCTTCATATATGCCTGCGCCCAGTGAGGGCCTTGAAATTTGAGAATTTGGCCGGGGCTTTTCCAAAGCCTCGTATGACACAAAGTTCTCATGTTTGCCTGATTTAGGGTTCGGCACCATCCTTTGCCGAGCTATTTCTCGGGTTCTTTGTGCCCACCAAACGCGCATCAAGATACCTTTAAATCTTCATTCGGTAGATTTTATCTTGTCATACATTAATTGAAGTTCAATTCTGCTGTCTCGATTAATTTTCTATAGACTGATGGATACTGGAAAGTATTAAAACATCAATTATCCTAGTTGTTTTATTTTTATTTGGATTTGGATTTTTATTTTAATTATTTAAAGTATTTTATTATTCTATTATTTTTATTTTAATTATATTCTGAGTCTTTTTCGCCGATTGAGCTTACTTTCGGAATGCTATTTATTGCTTCAAACTTTGGTTTGCACGCGGCTTATTCATAGCCATGCAAGCTTACTCTGTCACGGCAAATCTAGGTTTATTGCGAAATCATCTATTACTGCGAGACCCCGTTTGCAACCTTAATATCAAATGCATGCTTGCAAACCACACAATTTAGCTTTTTCCAGGGCCAAATAAACAAGAACACGATCAGAAGCTTTGCTCTTTTCTTGTTAAATGTGTTACCGTATCAGGTGGATGGATACTCTGATCATGGCAGGCGTATAAGCCTTGTGCAAATATGCATATTAGCACCAGCATCCCAACGCCTTCTATTCGATATGCCGAGAGACTGTATTACATTGCGCTCACAATAGTCTCGTCTGTTTCAGAGCAAAGGAGTAAAGCTCAGCGTAGCACTTTTCAAGAACTTTTCCGGTACTATTCTAGAATTTTTCTAGCACCTTTCTAGCATTTTATAATAGTGCCCAAACTCAAAATCCAGTCCTCAACATACTAATCGCAATAAATTAATAGCAGATAGATAGATCAGATTAGATAAAGCGTGGCCGAAACGTCGCAATCGAGTAGGGTTAAGCTCTCTTGGATATTTCACGTCTTTATACTGTTATTTACCCCAATTACACACTATACAATAATGATTATGTGTCTGTTAGGTATATTACGATTAATATACGATCGATTTTCGCCCTTTTAATCAACGGTAATCGGCGCGCTAATCGCAATCGCAATCGCAACTGCAATCAATACCCAAAACTTTGACCTAAAAACTTTGAGCTCGAATATGAAGCAGCAGTAAACGAGGCATAAAGTATGACGGCAGACTTGAGCAATTGGAAGGGCGCCCCGCCACCGACACGTCAGGTACATGACGGCAAGTATACGCGCCTGGAACCGATAGACGCGAGTACGCACGCGGTTTCCCTCTACCGCGAATTCAAAGACAACAATGAATTATGGGACTTTGTGGGGTATGGGCCCTTTGCAGACGAAACAGAGTTTTCGCAGTTTCTTGCTGCGCAACAGGAGAAGAAAGATCCCCTTTTCTTTGCCGTCGTGGACAAATCCACAGGTGGACCTCTTGGCATGTTGAGCTACCTTAGCATTGCTCCGGCTGATGGCAGAGTTGAAATTGGACACATTGTACTCGGCCCGAGACTCCAACGTACTCGCATTGCTACTGAGGCTATTTATCTTTTGCTACTGCACGCGTTTGAACAGGGCTACCGTCGCGTTGAATGGAAATGCAACAATGAAAACAAGCCATCTCGTGCAGCTGCTCTGCGTTTTGGTTTCGAGTTTGAGGGTCTTTTCAGGCAGCATATGGTGGTAAAGCACAAGAACCGCGATACTGCGTACTTTAGCATTATCGATGCGGAGTGGAAGCCCATCAGACAAGCGTTTCAAGAATGGTTAGACGAAAGTAATTTCTCAGCCAGCGGGTCACAGAAAACGCGGTTAGCGACTCGACCTCAATAGCGTTAGCACAGAATATACGGCTGGGGATCCAATAGAGGTTGAGGGGGGATAGAAAAGATTAATTCATTATCATTGTATATAAACAGCCACCTGAACCACCGGAACGCATTAAAAAAACCAAGACTCCAATACTAATTAACCTGTACATCGTCTTTTAGCTCAAAGCTAACATTACAGCCACACGTAGACTTGGCGTTAGGATTATCGACGACGCGAAAACTTGACCCAATCAATTCTGTTTCATACTCAACTTTCGACCCGTTTGCATACGGCAAGGAGAACGAGTCCATTACGACTCGCGCTCCATCCTTAACAAAAACTGTATCTTCTTGCGCATCAACATCCGTGGTAATACTAATTCTAAATTGGAACCCGTGGCATCCGCCTGAATCGACCAAAACACGTAATAGCTTTGGAGGTTTCCCTTGTAAATTTGCATTCGCTTTGTTCAGTTGCTGTTTTTTATATTAGACTTGAAAGATTCATCATGCAAGACAAAGACATACCTTAACAGCACTGTCGGCGATAACGATCGTGAAGGGGTTCCCATTTTTGTCAAACTTTGGATTTATGATCTTTAACTCGTCACTTGGCTGTGACTGCTTGGGAAGGCCGCGTGTAGGAGTATCCAGACCAGAAAGATTGGGAGAAAGCGTCGTCTGCTGCTGTGCGGTACTATTGAAACGAGTCTGCAGACTCGAAAACGCTACTCGCGCAAAGCTGCTTCTGCCAAAGGAAAAAGCACGGCGCGAGGCGGGGCCGGCACAAAAAGAGCACACTGACCTAACCCGAGATCCGAGCATTATAGTAATTCACTGCAAAATTAGTACCGGAAAGAAAAACTTTTCACATCTAGCGGGCTGAAAAAGTTGGCCATCAAAAGAGAAAGGAAAAGGCAAAATGGCGGTTAACGCTGATACTGAAGCAGGCTCGTCACGGCTAATGTTCAGAGACGGTTTCTATGCTGCGGCAGCGATTCAGATACCGTTGTAGTCTTTATTATATGTGCCGTCATGGATGATCCGGCAACAGTGTAAGATTGTCATCACCAATACTGCCAAGCACACAGCCTAGAAACTCGCCAGCCGGAACAAGCTTAGTGCCCGCGTTAAAGCCGCCTATATAACTTACATTTCACCCGTCACAAGACTGTCTCTTTGCCTGAAAGCGCAAAGTTGGTGTCCATGTGTGTCGTATTATTAATGTGCACATTATATTGTACGACAAATGTACAACTCTTACGGACGATTAGTGTACATTTCTTTTACTTGGACGTTGTGATGCGTATAACCTGAATCGAATGCAGCATAAATATTTAAAAAAGTATCTTAGAACGATGTATATAGTAGAATCTTCAGGAATTATATACAAAAACTGAGATCTTGTTTCTGTCGAAAAGGTAGTTAGTTAGATTTTATCAGATATTCTAGTACTACTGCAGCTACTGCTCTGCTAGGCAGAGGTATATTAACCCTAATCCTAATCGGTTCAAGCTTACTTTTAAAAGGTGGTTGTCGTAAAAATAACACTACAAGAGCGTAGCGTACGAGGTGATATGCATGTATTAGTAGAGGAGAGAATATAGGAGAGGCTCGTGATGGCCGAGGCCGAGGCCGACAGCAGAAAGCCTCTACGACTCCTCCCATATATCGCCAAAAAACGCCCGCCAAATTTTAATAGCATTGATAGCCTGTACTCAAATGCTCATCGAGCCTTAACCTAGATATCAAAGAGCAAGGTTTGAGCGTCTGACACGGGAACAAGAGGTCCACATGTCATTAGACTGTCGTTACGAGGCACCATTATTAGCCCCATGCGAGCTCGTAAGCGATGACAATCGTGTTAATAGCTATCAGGGGAACTCATTATTAGTAAGAAGCCAAAGATAGGGGCAGTGTACTTCGCATCAGCGTTCGAACGGCACTGATCAAATTGATAATACGGCCCTTGACGGACGACGAATCGATCCCCGGTCCGTACGATGCATCAGGTTTTGTCGACCTACCGTCAACTGTTAATGATGTGTAAGCTTTGCGCTACTGCATATACCATCCAACTAGAACCAGGTTAGACCATAATTAACACATTAAAAGGGTGCGTTACTCTTTGCTAAAAATCGCTCTTCCGACAGCACCGCAATCGCGTTTGTGACTAAAAGTAGCACTGTGGGTGAGCTTTGTATGGCAATTGCGCTCCATGGCGGAATCGTAACGTACCATAAAACAATACGCCGAGCCCAAACATTGTGGCACCTGTGGTGTATACAGTACTATTGTGAGAGGCATTATTATTTATATTATTTATATTATTTATATTATTTATATTATTTATATTATTTAATTTATTTATATTATTTATATTATTTATATTATTTATATTAATTTATATTATTTATATTATTTATATTATTTATATTATTTATATTATTTATATTATTTATATTATTTATATTATTTATATTATTTATATTATTTATATTATTTATATTATTTATATTATTTATATTATTTATATTATTTATATTATTTATATTATTTATATTATTTATATTATTTATATTACGAGACAAGCAAAGAATTAGATCTGGCGCTGGGGACGATAGAGAGAGAACTATCTGGGTTCAAAAAGCAACGGCAATTCAAAGCACTGAGCTCGATCCCGCAAAGCTGTTTAAAAGCTGACTGATTTTGTCTTCGTCACTGCGCAAGTCTGATCAGAATTTAGCTCATTAAGGTTGCTTGTCACTTCTGGGAATTGAATTCAGCTACGACGCACTATAAATCACAGATCTGCGAGGCGCGGCTGGTCCAGCAATATTACGGCTTTGATAATACTTCCAGCTATTCTGGCAATTTTTTATTACAGTATTTGGGTTCAGGGCTGTCCGGCAAACACTAAAGTCCTCATTTCTTCTTGATCTGTGTCAAGTTGCACGTGTCATCGAAAATTTCTAGAGATCTGCGCGTTTTTAAAGCCCAGACTAATGTCTAACGCGCTTTATAAAACTTGTCAAAAGTACACGGCTACCCTTCGCAAAGACTTGGAGCGTCTCGATGGATTATTAAAGTCGGGAGGCGTGGGCGGCACGTCAACAGATGCCGACGTAAACTCGGCTTCTACGATTCCGGATACCTCACAACTCACGTCTATCCAAGGTATTGTCTATTATTTGATCTGCTCTTTTCTCTACAATTTAGCTTTTACCGTGTTTTTATTCCCCTTTGTTTTCAGAGCGTCAGACTTGTTTGTTTTCATATTTCAAGATTTCTAACCTTCCAAGGCCAAATTACAGCTTCGCTAACCAGCTTGGAGCGGCGAATAAATGACTATGCATCTCTGTCTGCACGAGACCAAGACCCCAAAAACTTGGAGAGATCCAAAAGCCGTCATGCTGATCTTTCAAGGCAGTATGAAGAGTTACGTAATGGTTTTCGCGCAATCAAAGTTCGAATTGACGAGGCAAGGCATTTAGAATCACGGTCCAGTCTTCTAAATGGCAGCAGCCAACAACGGAATCAGATGGGCCGTCGTAATGCCTATTCTGAACGAGAGCGGACGAGTGACTTACCTCCAGAGTTAATGGGCTCAAACAGCGTCGGTAATGGGCCAAGTACATGGTCTAATCTTTCTCGACAAGATGGTGCTTTAAGAGAGAACTCTTTCCTTGACTATGCTGATGTGCAAATCGATGATATACTGGCACGTGGCCGTGAGGCTCTCGGTGATCTTATAGACCAGCGCAATATGTTAAAGGGCACACAGCGGACTTTACTACGTGCTGCTAACCAGCTTGGTGTGTCTCGAGATACCATAAAGTATATTGAGAGGAGAGCAAAGCAAGACAAATGGATCTTTTATGCTGGCGCATTTGTGACGTTTTTAGTTTTTTACCTGATTGTTCGTTACATCGGGCGGTAGAACGGGTGTTTACATGATTTGCGCATGAATAATGATCTTGTTAATATAATATAAAGTTATATTGGTAAAATCTTTATGGATACCTGTTTCTACGTCCTACCTACGCTGCTGAGCAAGGGACACTGCTTTGTCTATACACTCTGATACTGGTCGATCAGTGCCAGCTAATGTTTAAAGCGGGATTTCCGAGGTACAGCGGGTCTTCTACTTGAAGGGGGTAGACTACGGCCACTGGATGGAGCTTACTTCCAAAGTATACGAGAACAAAACTGCTTCTTATCCCGGTAAGATATGTCAAAGGTTTACAAAATCAATTTAATAATATTCCTATGCTGTCTCGTAGAGGACCGAGTAGGTAATCATAAGATTCCTTTTGCCCGATCTCCATAATGAGATATGTAAAACACACAACGAAAACAAACAACGTAACACGATGAAATTGCCAAAAAAAAAAAAAAAAAAAAAAAAAAGATATAAACCACGCCGGTGTAGCTGTACGGACAGAATGTACACTCGCAAAAGTTGATGAGAAAAAAGATAATCCGGAGATCAGAGTCCTGCCATAGCGACGAAGGGTCGAAATGAAGGAGTTAAGAGCTGCCATGGAACCATGGCGTCTAGTCTTCGTCCTTCTTGCCTTCATCGTCTTTGCTATCGTCACCGCCACCAGAGCTAGCGCAAGCAATGTATCTGATCATTAGTATGAGGGCAATTTAGAATGACTAATTAACTATTACACAAAATTAAATTGAAACAAAATTAATAAATAAGCCTGGCCCTTAAATGCGTGATCTCCCACGTATAATGATGAAGCGTGAGGCAAATACCAAACAAGTTCTCACCGCGATGGAAGACAAAAACAAATCAAGATTGAAAAGTACCTTATTCCAGCATGAGCGCCCAAGACAAACAAAGCAACGAGGCCAGTATTGCCTACAAATCCCCAAGAGATCCGATTGGCTCTGATCCCCTTGCCAAACGCCAGTGCCAGCCCTGTCAGACAAAGAGCATCGAACGCCAGCGTGACAGAAGTCGCAGGGTCCTTGAGAGCATTGTCGATAGATTCACCAACAGACATAGTTTTACCGACCAGAGCACTAAAGTAAGATTTTACACGTCCCGTAAAAGTGCGTGGTTTGTGTTCGTCAGGATGAGGTTCTTGTTGAGGACGAATAGGCGTGTGCTGTGTACGGAAAACGTCCTTTTCCGTAAAGTCACGTGGTACCACGTTCACGTGAGACGGCGCGTCAGCGGGAAAAGAAGTAGGTTCACTGTCCGGCTGATCCGACTGAATCTCGGGAACAGGAGCAGCTGCTTTCTCCTCTGGAGTCTGTTCGGAATTGTGTTTTGCTATCTCTGCGTACCTACAGTGTTAAGCGAGGTCGAGCAAAGATCGATTGGGTGCAAGGGAACTTTATCTTGCGATGGCAAACTTACGACATTGTGTGCGGTATTTAAACACCGTCTGCAGCAATTAAAAGGCGGGACTTTAAGTCGGCTGAGTGAAGGTAATTCAAGGATCGCTGTACCGTATTATCGTTTGCTTAATGTGCGCCAAAATTTGCAAGAGGCGGACACTAGAATCAATACCAGGCAGTTTAGGTAATAACCAAGATTTCTGTTTGGATACGGTATTGTCGCACGAGTACTCAGCCGGCTATAATCCCACTATGACCTCACACCTGATCTTGGTTACTACCTCTTTTGAGTCACGTGCATCCAGGTCAGGGTTTTCCGGTTTTCTCAATCGGTCAGGGTTTTCTATGGAAACTGTAACTCTTGGGTCGGTCATGTGTGTGACTGCCCTGGATATTAGGTCAGGGTTATAGTATAAACAGACTAGTCTACAATGCCTTCGGTGTTTGACAATTCAACACAGCTACATTCATCATGGGTCGCATGCACAGTAAAGGTAGCGGCATTTCGTCCAGTGCGCTGCCGTACACACGTACTGCACCATCATGGTGCAAGGCGGACACTGAGTCTGTCGTCGAACAGATCCTCAAGTTCTCGAAGAAGGGCATGAGCCCATCACAAATTGGTGTTGTCTTGCGCGACTCCCATGGCATTCCCCAGGTCAAATATGTTACTGGTACGTTCGTTGTTGGAACTGACTTGAGTCCTTTTCCTGTTGCAACACGGCACTAACTAGTCTAGGCCAAAAGATCCTGCGTATCCTGAAAAGCAATGGTAATTAATATGTGCCTCTGTTTGGTGCTTTGATGACTGACAGAGCGACAGGTCTTTCCCCGGAGATTCCCGAGGACCTATACCATCTGATCAAAAAGGTACGTGATTAAAGTAACTCGCAGGGCTCTAATTGGAACAGGCGGTTTCCGTACGCAAGCATCTTGAGCGCAACCGCAAGGACAAGGACTCCAAGTTCCGCTTGATTCTTATTGAATCTCGTATCCACCGGTTGGCACGTTACTACAAGACGGTCGGTGCTCTGCCACCGACATGGAAATACGAGTCGGCTACGGCCAGCACTCTTGTCTCGTAGACGAATCGTATTAACAATACCTTCGGCCCTGCCGAGTCTGCATTTATTGTGGCTTTTGAGATAATTTTTGTTAGAACTAAATGCGCTGTGGTAGTCTGCAATCTAAAGTCTTTCAAAGCTGAACCATCTGACTGGGGACAATGTAATCTTGATTGCAAAAGAGTAATTGTAAATGATTGGTCTTCAATTGGCCGAAATGGATCTTTTGACCTGGCAAAGCTATACTGGCTGTAATCGTATAGTACCAAGCGTAGAGCAATCGCCTCCTCACAGCGCTGCTTCGTGCACGATTGGTTATTTTACACTGTCACCTACTAGACCCCAAAAAATTGTCAAACTGCTGTTAAAAGCTTTATTCATTTACATGCTTATAGCCAAATATTCAATCAGCCAGTCTTTGCGTCATTAACCTTGGCCCATATGCGGCTTGAGTACACGCTTCAATCGTGCAGCCCACGATTTTGCGTCGGATTTTATGCCCCTTTCAGCCAAATCTTGCCGGCGTTGGCCAATCTGTTTTGCTTGATTTCGTACCAGTGCCCATTGTGGTTTTTCACGCTTCCGGCCCACAACAGCATCCGCGCTCTGAGCTCGAGCTTCACGAAACTGTCGCTTAATCTCGTATACGCCGTGACTGGATTGTAAGCAATTCATTCGTTGTTCATATAATTCTATTTCTCTGCTTACTCCTTCAGATCGGTAGGCACGTCGGGAAACACAAACGGGTGCTCCATGTCAACCATTGCCCGCTTTTCCGTATTCAGTCGGACTCGCCGCGGCGGAGATCGGCCACCTGTGGCCACAGTTTTTGTCCGGTGAGGCGTGAGCGCGACAGAGATGCGTGTTGCTCGCAGTCCGTACAAATGCCACAAATAGTCTCGCAAATCTAACTTTGAAAACTTCAAGGGGATTTTAAAGAGAGCACGGTGAGGCGGTAATCGCGAACGGCAAAGCGTAATCGTAGCATTTGGCAGGAAGAGCTGTTTCCGACCCAAGCGGAACGGAGCTTCACCAAACATTAGGTGCTGAGTATGCTATTTTCCTCGTCTAATTCAAATTTGGCAGGCAATATATTTTAGTCGAATTTTATCTGTATTTCTATAGAATTATTTCTATAAAATTATATTATTATAGAATTATATTATTATAGAAATTTATTAATACAGAACTATATTATTACAGAATATATTAATATAGAAAATTAATATACTGTTGTTTCATACTCGTTTAAATCGTAATCTCGTATAGTTTGTTACTTTTATCTATATAAATATATATTATTCCATGTTTATGGGCTACAGCAGACGGCAGGTGCAACACTCACTCATCAGGGCCGATTGCCGTTCTCCGCATTGGACTCGCAAAGAGCAAGTTTCATTTCGAAAACCGATCGCGAAAACATCGGCAGCGGTACTCGTTTGATAAACTTTGGCAAAGAAACCGAGGGTGCCGAAGGCACCGGGGCTAAATCATTACGTACTTTGATTCTATTATCACAAGGATGGCACGGCAAAGTGATGGCGTAAACATCTTTTTGTTCATACCCAATCTTATTGGTAAGTCGTGTACTTGTACTTTGTAATTTGTCTCGCTAATTCGAAATTCAGGCTATTCGCGAATTCTTTTAGCAGCCGGATCCCTATTCTACATGCCTTTTCACCCAAAAGCTTGTACATGGCTGTATGTAATTTCGTGCTTGCTGGACGCGTTTGATGGTTTTGCTGCTCGCAAATTTGGGCAATGTATGTTCAACTCCCTCTCCAATGTCAAAAGATACGAGAATCCAGAAAAGATTAAAAGTTTAAATTTGCACAAGACTATACGGATTAACGAATAAAATATGTGAAAAAAGTTTATTCAAATGATGCGCAATTACTGAATGTTTAGCGACAAAATTCGGTTCTATACTCGATATGGTTACGGATAGATGTACAACCGCGTGTCTGATCTGCTATCTATCATCAGCCTATCCTCAGTATACGTTTGTCTTTCAGATTCTCATCTCTCTAGATCTTGCCTCGCATTACATGCACATGTACAGCACTATTGAATCTGGATCACGCAGCCACAAATCTTTGAAAAAAGATGAAACGTGGATACTGCGACTCTATTATGAGAACAAGACAGTTCTTTTTGTGCTTTGCGCAGCAAACGAACTTTTCTTTGTCGCTCTTTATCTCCTTTCATTCCCGCCACGTTCCCCACCGCGCCTGGGCTACTTGTGGGGTGTTCCATTATCCTACCCTTACCTCCTTGGCGCTGCGAGTTTCCCACTCTGTGCGCTTAAACAGTTTATCAATATTGTTCAGATGGCCAAGGCTGCAATTGCCTTGGCAGAAAGCGATGTGGCTGACCGCCAGCGGCCTGCTACACGCAACAGCACTTCGCGTAAACGATCATAATAGACATAAAAGCACGGCGAGAATCTGATGGATAAAGGACCGGGCGCTCCTTTTCTGACTTTTATTTTCCGCTTTATCTAGATCTTTTCTTGTTCCTTCTTTTTGTTCTTTTGGATGGGAAGAAAGAAGGGATATATTAACAGTGTGCGTAAATAGCCAGTATGAAACCATCCTTAAATGTCAATGTACCAAGTTCCTCATGTTATGATCAGACAATTGTAGGTGTTTCTGTTCCCCATAAGCTTCATCCATTATCGTCTATACGTTATGTCGGCATTGTTTCTGTTTAATTAATTTATTTGTATTTAAACCTTAAACTAACTCCCAGCCGCCTTGTCTGTGGCCGCTTTGTATAGCGTCGATATACGAGTATAGAGCCCGTATAGCCGCTGGATATCTTCGTCCTTTTTCGCCAATTGCTCTCGTAATGAAACCAGCTCCTTCTCCTGTTCCGCTTCTTTTCGCCTCTCCGTTCTCACTGTTTCCGCATGCCTTTCTATATCTATAGTGTACCCATTACTGTTACCCGCCCTATGCTCAGATTGGCCATTACCCGCTCCTCTGTCCTCACTTCCCTCCGTCCGAAAGAACACATTGCCCTTGGCGAGTACATCGTCCCTTAATCTTTGTAATACATCATCTTGTCCGCTCCTATCCTGCACCGGTCTCAAGTATACATTATGCTCATCCCGGCCGGTCGAATTGAGCACCCGCTCCAGTGCAGGTAGGGGCAGAGTCGGTTCGCGTTTAGCTGTAGTCGGAATCGTGTACAATCGTACAGAGGTCACGGGGGGACCGTCGTCGCGCTCCACTACTATCTGCACAGGCTGTCTAGAGGGAACACTCCAAACAATGGCTTTCCCATCTCGACTGCCACTCACAAGAGTCTCTCCGTCCACTGAAAGTGCTAGCGAAACAACGGCTCCATTATGCCCACGAAATATATTCTCTTCATTGACCTTGGCACTATTGCCGTCGTCATTAGCAGCGTGTGTAACGAGGCCACGGAGCGGCGGCCTCGACTCTTTCTCCCTTTCAAAGAGCTCAATCACGTAAATAGCGCCAGACTCTCCACCGGCATACACGGCACGCTCGAGGGGGTCGATTGCTATCGACAAGCAGGGCTCCCTTAGTACTACGACAGCCAGTGTCTGCTGAGAGGCAATTTCGACAATTGTAATGCGCTTATCACCACTAGCAATGTACAGACGGCCCCTTGTCCCCGCGGAGCATACAGCATGCGTTACAGGGGCCGAGTACTGCTCAAACGTGTAAAAGGGCACTATACTTTGCCGCCCAGAACCGATACACTGGGCCACGTTCCACATGCGCAAACTGCCGTCAAGTGACCATGAAAGCAGGTGCGCTGATCCCGGTGAGAATTCAAGTCCCGTGACTGCCTGAAAGTGTGCTTCGTGGGCAAAAAGAAGAAGGCCTGAGCCGATCTCCCAAATGTATATCTTTCCGCTGCTAGAGCCGCCTGCAAGGTACGCGTTATTACAGGCCAGCACGTGCAGACGCTCCGGGACAAGGAACCGGTGCAGCGGTGCCTCGCGCTCCCGTGCGTACGCGTATATCATGGATCTGTCGCTCTGAGCCGCGTAGACGAGATTGTGCAGGGTATCAAATACTGTAGCGCCATTGTTCGCCACTCGGTTCTCGCGGTACGCTCGCAGACGCGTACCCGTGTACACATCGTAAAAGGCAGTGGATACGTCCTTGTTTGACGTGGATTCTGTATGCGCCACGCTTACCAGGACTGCCTCGTTCATAGCGGCCGAGCGGTCAATGTACGCTATAAACTTTCGCGGCCTATAATTATTTGATTTATTTAATAGATTTAATATTATTTTTATTTCCTGGTTTACTATTATATTTTATGTTATAGTGGAATCCAAACTAATTGGGTTTAGGGTTTGGAGAGTTAGTTTGGTAAACTTGGATTAATTGAGGCAAGAATACACAAATATATAGCCTATATCCTATATACTACCCGCCTTGACATTTTACTCTTGGTTTTACTATTATATTTTTTGTCAATCTCCTGTTAAATGTCATTTGAATCATCAGTATAATATAGTACACTTAATATATTAAACATTCAATATATTCAATATATTATACATTTAATATATTATACGTTTAATAGCTATAATAGTTTAATAGCGCTGACACAGGCGTCTACGTAACGCACAATGTTTCGGAACCAGTACGACTCGGACGCGATTACGTGGTCGCCACAAGGCCGTTTGCATCAAGTAGAATACGCGCTTGAAGCGATCAAGCAGGGATCTGCTACAACAGGCCTTGTATCCAAAACTCATGCCGTTGTATGTGCGCTGAAGCGCAATGCGGAGGAGATGAGCAGCTATCAAAAGAAGATTGTACGAATCGACGACCATTTGGCCATTGCCGTGGCGGGCCTTGCTCCAGATGCACGTGTGCTCGGGTATGTAGTTTCTCCAAGGCTCTTTTGCGCCCTGCCTCTGGAGCTTTGACAAGGGATTGTTTTGTTTTTTGGTTATTTGTTTGATATGGTGCTTGTACAGCGCTTCACTATGCCCTCTTATTTTGCAACATCAAATAAGGGGATTTTGTTTTGTGTTAGTTTGTCTTGGAGCTTTCAGTTGTACTTTTTTGTCGTAAATTCGTGACCGTTTCTTTCTCGATTATTCTGGTCTGATAGCTTACACCCTTGCTCGTGTTGGCACTCGTTCTTTTCGGCTTTGATTTTACTGGTCTTTTCCCTCCATTATCTCCCTTTTCCCCTCCACTATTTCTCTTTCTATTCTACTGTTTTAGCACAGTCTCTTTGGCCTTTTCTGCGGCTTTTTTCCTACCATAGCTAACTATATACAAGGAACTTTATGCGGCAGCAGGCAATGATTTCAAAGGCCACTTTTGGCCGTCCTATACCCGTGGGTCGCGTAGTCAACGCTATCGCTGATAAGGCTCAAGTTGCCACGCAAGAGTACGGTCGGCGGCCTTATGGAGTCGGCCTTCTTGTAGCAGGTGCAGATGTACGGTTCTGCTTTTTTAAAAATAAATTAATTAATAAGCAATATCAAAATTGATATCTAATTCAACAGGAAAGCGGCCCTCATTTGTTTGAATTCCAGCCGAGCGGAACTGCACTGGAATACTTGGCTACTAGCATGGGCGCTCGCAGTCAGTCTGCACGAACGTACCTAGATCGAAACTTTAGCGAATTTGAAAACGGTAAGCATTGCACATTAATCTCGCTAACGCAATAAAGCTTCTTGGGAAGAACTTGTGCTTCATGGCTTGCGAGCACTTCGTGATACTCTACAGCAGGACAAGGAATTGACCAGCTCAAACGTCTCAATTGCCGTGGTCGGCGTTGATTTCAAATTGAGAACTTACGACGACGAGGAAACTCGTTCCTGGCTCAGTCAGCTGGGCGAAACGTCTGGACGCCGAAGTGGACCCGCGGCCAGTAGTGTTGCTGAGACTGGTGCGGCTGGTGCGGATGGACCCGCCGACGAGGGTACGGCTGGAGATGCAATGCAAACAGATTAGGGATATTTAGAAATGAACTACAATTATCGTACTACTGTCTATTTGCTCCTCTTAACGTTGGTCTAAAGTCAATTAATAGATGCATTAATATTATTAGACCCTTGTCTTTACACCCCTACCTCTAGAAATCAAAACAACATTCGCGTTGGGGTCGAAATATAAAAGAAATAAATAAATCTCGGTTAGAAATAACATATTTACTAAAATGATAAAATAATATTGGAAAAGTCCTAAAAAATAGAACAGTCATGCTGGACATAAATATGATAACGAGTTTGAAAATAAGGAGAAAACAAGCGAGGGAACAAACAATAAATGGTACATGAACTAGTGCTTTTGCGAGCATGTGAAATAAAAAGTGCGGATTTAAAAAATTGCCATAAAAATTGTAGCACGGTCGAGCGTACAAGCATCAACAAAGAAAAATTGTACACTCCAGATTAAATCGTCCTCTAGATTGATCTCGACCGCCTGGCGATAAAGCTCGAATCTTGATAATATTTCGTTCGAAGCAGAAAAAAAAATTAAACCATCAAATTACAAGAGCACGAGAGAAAAAGTAGACGCTCCCAAGACTAGAAGCATCTGCCAAAAGTAATGTGAGCGTGCGGGTAATGAGGCAGCACGTTTCTCTGCCGCTGCAGCCTGAGACATACTTCTAACAGTACCGACTGTTCCGGAAATTGTACCAAGGCCGATAGATCCAGTGCTTGGAGAAGCAATAGATCCATCCCATTGACTAAATGTTTGCACCCAAGCTGTACTGTACGTAGTCGGGACTCCGTTGACCGTAGTGGTCATCCATACTATGGTCGGTTTCGGGTCAGCGCGTTTCTCCAAGTAATGTACAGTTGAACTAGTCATTGGCTCTTGTGGTGGAGCCACTGGTGGGCGAGAGTCCATCAGCTCTTCAAGGCCCACAGCGGCCAGAACGTAGGGATCATCATTGCTGCCTTGTCCTGCCAAGAATTTATCATCGTATCCGTGCCTGTTTACACCTTTTGCCTCTAAAAAGTCTTCCAGCGAATCAAAGCCAGGGCCCCCATGGTTCGATAAGGCAAGCGTTAATGACACAAAAAGGCCTAGAATTGCTGCAGTAATAGGCAGTAGCAAACGTACTTGCTCTGACCAATTGCGGAACATCATTGTGGCGCGTGCTGTACTAATCAGAATGCCCTGACTTGGACAGTAACGCGCGTATTACTGATCTTAAACTGAGCAGATTCAAAGAGATGCAAAGGAAAAGAGCGTGTACGCGTTTGCGTACTAAAAGCAGCCAGTCTACTAGCCGTGTCCCTGATCTTTGCTGGTAAGATCGATGGATATATTTATGTTAATATTTATATCTGTATTTATTTATATTTATATTTTATTATACTTATATTTATATTATATTCATTTTGATGTTTATTAACTGCATTCACATATGCATGTATCGCTATAATTTGCCTCCTGAATATAACCCTAACTAACCCTAGAAATACATTAGACACACAGGCTATTATTGCACAAAATTTAAATGCAGTCGAACCATCTAAAATATGTAGATATATGTTGTTCAGTGTTCAAAATTTGCCGATAATCTTCACGTATTATACAACCCAAATTGGCTCTTCTACTCAACTTCGCATGGTATGGGCACTTGATAGTATAAAGCACAATCAATTGCACTTTAGATTCTCTATTAATGCTACTGCAATCGGAATATAGACGAGACAATGTTCAATGGTATGCATTACATGCGCATTGGGGTATCCATGCGCTTGTTTATTCCTCATCCTCATCATCGTTATCCATAACGACGTTGAAGAAACGGAGCTCGTAGTTGCCCTTGCCGGTGGAAATAATGCGCAGCCAGTCACGCAGCTGATGCTTCTTGAGGTACTTCTTGGTCAAGTATTTCAAGTAGCGGCCGGAGAATTCGCGGTGAGCGACCACGAGAACCTTGCTGTCGCCTACTTTCTTAAGCTCGAGCTGTTCACCAAAGTTGTGCGTGTGGCCTTCGACCTTGATGCGATCGTTCAAGAATTGCACGAATGCATTAATGTCGAAAATCTTGTCGTTCACCGGTGCGCTGGCATCGATGGTATACTTGTTGAGTACTTTCTTTTGTGCGGACTTCTGGTAATAATTAGAACATTGATAAAATCGATACTTTGATTGTCAGCATACAGTAGGAGCCATTTTTAGTTGTTCGGCCGTAGATCTCAAGTCTCTACCTCGTGGTTGTTGCGATAAACACAGTTGTGATTACAATACATAAATTATGAGGCAGTCACACCCTACCCTAACCGTGTATCCTTGCGTTTGTATCAAATACTACAATGTGATAGCTCTTACAATCATTACTTAATATTCAGTAATACTGTTAATTTCATTATAAGGTTTGTCTACTATTACCCGATAAAGCTCACGTTTTTAAATGACAATTTCTCAATTTCTCGATTTGGACGTCTATTAATTCTTCTATTCTAAAAGGACTTTGCATATGTACGTATCTCCTGCGTTGATTTGACAGGTCCAAAACTACTCTCGAATAATGAGTTAAGCTGCTCTTAAGGCTGCTCTTATACAACTACCTGAACGAGCCATTGTATACCTCTGTTTATCGTGCGAGATAGCAATTCAACCCTCCTTGTCAACTATACGAAATCTGTTGTAACGTCCATACGTCGTTATTTTAGAAAATGCATCAGATTAAATATAGCATTGGCTTTGTCACGACTCATAGTTTTTGTCGTAATTCATAATTTTATCAATATTCATAATTTCGTCATGATTCATAATATTTGTCATGATTCATAATAACTCATGGTTTGTGCGGCTTTGGCACTGAAGGCCCTTCCTTAAGCTTGGGCTCTAAAGTCTCTCCGACACGGGCTGCTGAGTCACCGACAGTAGGTTCATGAAGAGCATGCTCCTCGTTGCTAATAGGGCCTTCGACACTTCCGCCTTGGCCAGTGCCTGTAGTCCGCATATCACCAGAATTGAATTTGTCTGGTGCGGGAATCTTTGATGGCAGATCGTCCGGCAATGGCAGCTCGGAATTGTTCGTTACCTCACGATCTTTGCCAAGTGCGTGAACATGTTTCTAGAATATTAGAGGACAGGAAATAATGCAATTATTTACCTTCATCTCTGCAGAAGTACCAGGGGGCACTTTGCCTTTTGCCTCCCGAGACTCGAGGTTTTGTACATCGGAAACAGTGTCTCTAATCACCGAACTGCTCTGCATACTCGTTGTTAATTGTGAGATTTGTAATGTGCTCGGTGCCCGCGAGAAATTGTCCTCTTATACGTTTGCTTTCCATACATATACGTCAGAGCCCACGCAATGTCATTGTGACGTAATACGGGCAAATAGCATAAAGGTTACAACGTGCGGTGAAAATTCAAGGATTAATGGTACCCACTACCCACACATTGCGCGTTGCATGTAGCAGCAGGATTGCATTTTCTAGCAGTCTACTGAAGCCATTTTGTAGTTGTTGTACACGCTTATTCTCAAAAAGCCTTGTAGCAGTTTCGAAATGGAAATTTAAAAAAAATGCTTACGATAGAAATTTAAAAAAAAAAAAAAAGTAAATTTAACGACACTTTTCAAAGCAGTAGCAACCACCGCAAATTTCGTATATTAAATCCGTTCATTCTTCTGTTGCGTGCACGCATCTTGCAATGATCGATATACTGCAATAAACTTTTGTATACACCAGCTTCTTGTACGATGTAGGATATTACGAACGAGTAACTATCGGCAAATTTTCTGCCCGATCCTCGTGGATCATTGGTTGAGACCGCGAGTGACTTTATATACCAATGGGACAAATTAGAAGCTGCCTTTCTAGAACCATTCTTGTCCAACCATGAACCAAGCAGACAGCTAGTCACGTGACTATTAACAGTGCGAGATTGCTTACAAAGCAGTGGTAATGCAAATGAATTGAAACGATCATTCGCCTATGGAGTACGCGATTTGCAAAAAATAC
Source organism: Novakomyces olei (assembly GCA_016906335.1). NCBI lineage: Eukaryota > Fungi > Ascomycota > Novakomycetes > Novakomycetales > Novakomycetaceae > Novakomyces > Novakomyces olei. Next base: position 694,617 of record JADEYG010000007.1, read on the forward strand.
AAACAGCTGCCCAATAGCCCAACCAGGCAGGCAACAAACCAGTAATTTGTCGTGTGTATAGGACGCGCCAAGTGCCAAGCATCAGTCGGGCTGAAAATTACACGTTTCTGGGCTCGGCAAAAAATAAAAAGCACAATCTTCAATTATGGATTACCGCTAGTTCTACTCGCTAGTTAACAGTATCATAGTTAACAGTATCATAGTTAACAGTATTGTAGCTTACCGTAACTCTCGTCCGGTTTAACCCAAATCCATATAATATTCATCGCATCTACAGTGCTTGGCCCTAAAAGGGAATGGGAAAACCCGGATTAAACCCGCAACGAGGATCAGCTCAAATGTCATACTGTCGAGCTGCAGTTAGACGGGGTGCAGCGATAAGGAGAACGTGCGACTCTGCCGCATCGTGGTGAGCTCAATCTAACCTGCCGACCAGAGACAGTCTCCAGTGGCGCAGATTCTACAGCTGTTTAGGCTACTTAAGTAACCTTAGGCCAGACTAGTTTAGACGAGTGACGCACTCCCGAGACTTGTCCTGTGCGACTCCAGTCGGGGCGCATCTCGTGTATACACTCTCGCTCAAGTGCCGCGTGTCACGAGGGCAGACGTAAAAACGGGGCACTGGATTTTGTGGGATACGGCACGGCGGAGCCGAGTGCGGAGCCGCGTTGGCCGGCGCAATGGTCTATGTAACGCGGCGCAACTCGATCACGCGGGAGGACACTCTTGTCTCCTTCCCGTCGTCATCCAGCTGGTCCAGAAAACGCAAGAGCAAGCTACGTCATGTTGGCGATGACAATGATACCCTCGCTCTACGTCTGCTGCCACACGACCGTGAATGCGACAACTTCCAGCGACGGCATCTTGCCTACTTCAAGGCCTGTGACGGAGACTCGAGACCTGATTGGTCGGGCAAGGCAAAGCTAGAGGATCCTGTGGGATGGACCGGTAACAGGGATCGGCCCGGCCGGAACGGGGATGGTGGGATTACGAACGAGACGGATAAGGACGCTAGGTATAACGAACAAGGCAACTCTCGCGATAGCGAATACTCGGCAGAACGGGACAGGATTGACGAGATTGGCACTGCGCCCACTTACTCGCCGCTAACGGTGGCGAACCTGCGCGCACGCAACACGACTCTCGCGCCAGTACGAACGTTCCGGAAGGATATACTAAAGGCCTACTGCCGCCTCGCGTCAGCGGTAGCCGCAGAGAACACGGTACGCAATTATGCGTACTGGTACACACTGCACGAACTAGCGGCGGCCGGCCATTCGCTGTCGAGCGGAGCTAGTTCTACTTTTGCTGCCACTGAGGGCTCAAGACGTTCTCATCACCAGCATAGCTCGTCTCAAGCAGGAGCTGCCTTTGATAGCAAATCTTCTACGGATCCCGGCTATGAGACTGCCTCGGCTAAACCTTCCGCTGCTCTTTCGTCCACTGCCTCCTCTACTTCTTTTATTGCCATCCCGTACAGTTCTACCGTTCCACTGACAGATATTGCCGCCGCCCATATACTGCAGCCGGACTACTGTCCGCCTACTCTGTCCGGCGTTACTGCCGTCGCTGCGAACCGGATGGAACGACTCGTGCCGGAAGAGTTCCAAAGGATTCCAGATTCTCGGTACGCGCTCGACTTGCTGCCGCCGGATATAGCTTCCGACGGAAAAGCCGTTAAAGTACCACGTGACCAGAAAGAACAGCTGGTCGTTGATTTCCCGCCGGAACCGAACCAGCGCACAAAGAAATTTGAAGGGCTTTACCATTGCGGTCGACTGGACTGCGACGATGATGAAGTGGCTGCTACTATAATGTATGTACACGAACGCCCGGGTATCCCAGTCTTAGCCTCTCCCGCTTCAAAGGGAGGAGCGACTGCAGGCCACTCTCAGTCCAAGTCACACACTTTTCGGAGAAAGCACCATTTAAATATTCATCTACCACGGAAATCTGAAAGCTCTAGCGACTGGCTGCACAGTACACAGGAGTCTTTATGTAAACAAATCAGTCTTTTGACACTCGACGCTCATGCCGATGGGGAATCCTCAACAAGTGCTTCTCCAAATCGACAGAGACGGGCTTTGCAGCCATGGGATTTTATGGAGAAAAGATCGTGGGGCGGCCGGACGTTTCGCGAGTGGGACGAGCATGTGTATAATTGCGAAGAAGGGTTTATCAGACTCCTTCACTCTTAAAAAGCTCTTTTGGAATCAGGCTTTGAATTACTGTTTATTTTTTTCTGTGCTTGAGCAGGGCAAAAAGGGTCATCCTTCATTGTTCCTACCGAGTTTTAGATTCAGCGTTGCTTGTTCATTCGATTAGAGCGACCGGGTTATTTGGCTTGTGTATATTTGTTTGAATGATGTGAATACGATAAAGTGAATTGCATAACTATTGACGATTAAAATATAAATATACAGATGTATATTTATAATTAGGCAATTGTAATTAGTTGATCTATATACTCTCCTCAATTTTGCTTGAGAGCGTATAAAAACCTTGCATGTGGCCCCACACTCCCGAGCGAAAACGGTTTGTTGGTATATGAAAACGGTATAAATTTCAATATTCGCTAAGAAACCCTAGGGTTATCGTCCAAGCGACTAACTGAAAATACTAAACGAATCATATTAAATACATAATTACGAATGCATGTCCAATGTTTCATCTGTGTGCATTAAAAAATCAAAACAAAACGAAACCCTTTAATCCCCATGCTGCCGTGCGCGGGACAGCACAATGTGTGTGTGCAACGCGTCTCATCTACTCCAAACATAAAGCACTAGCGTCCCACAGACGCCAGAATAAAGTGAGAATGAGATCGAAAAAAGAACCCAAAAGTAATTGGATATGTTTTTAAAAAACTTCAAATAAATTTAAAGGAATAAATAAAAATAAACAAAATAAATCTATTTGCTTGTTTCAAGCTTCATTCCCGCCTACTCGTTGCGATGATAAACGAGGTAATTAGGCAGTCCGTAAGCCTGGTAATTTAGTCGACGAGCCATTTTAGCAAACCCTTCAGTTTCGATCAAATGATAGAATGCAAAAGGCGGAAACATGGCTCCGTCCCTGTGCACATCAGCTTTTACAAGCATAGCTGTGCCTCCAACGCCATCGAGTTCTACGATCTGCCGCCGGTCTCCACGAGCGTTATACTCCTTGCCAAAAAGAAGGCGCCACGTTGGCATTTCAGCGTATCCCTCTAGGATAATATCATCTTCATTCATTCGTGCTGCTAGATCAAGAGCAGCCTGGCTTTCGTGCCAATTGTTCCAGTCGTACGGTCTGACGGCGGCTTTGCCCTGATCGTCAACGTACCGCTGAAAGCAGTTTGGGACTATGACGGGTTTGTCAAAGGAAGCTAGGTCCTGGATCAAGCGTGCGGGTGTTTCCACCACATCACTGTCCAGCCAGAGAACCCAAGATGTGTAAGGTTTGAGCAGTGTCCACATGAGCGAATTTCGAGCAATTGCCATTGCACTACGACGCTGCTTTTGCATATCAAGAGCATGACGTTCTGGTGATTAAAAAAGAACAATAATAAATAATTTTCCTACCTTTCTCGTCCGTTCCGACAGGCGAATCAAAATCCTGGACGACGATATTAACATCAGAGAATCGCTGCTTCGTTGGCCCCGTCTGTACCGCGTTCACAGCGTGTTCCAGCGCGCTGATAGTGGCACGGCCAGCCGCGCCTCGGGGAACAATAAATCCCAGCTCGATAAGCTCGTGCGGGTAGTCGAGCCGTAGCAGATTGTTCCAATAAGCCGGGACGAAATCGGCCATTGGTGTCAGCAAAAGAACGCGTTCCTGGTTTTCTTCTGGACTTGCAGTCGCGTTGATACGTCTCATATCATACCGCATCGCTACAGTCTGTCCCCCAAGTTTCCGTGAGTTCATTGGCTTTGCTGCGTGCTGGAGACTTGGAGCGATTGCGAGACGCGGTACGGGTGAGGTCGCCACGAAAAAGTAGACAAACGTCAGTATCATACACACAGAAAGGATGAGCGTTAGAAAGCGTCCGCGCTGCCGCTGTGCTGGCGCCGGCCGAGCGAGAACGCCCATTGTAAGTTTGCCTGCGTGTTTGATCTCGTAGCTTTTCAATCTGCGTGGTACGGTGTCGAGTAAAACAAATATACCAATTATTTGTCATTTACAGGGTCGTACCTTTGTATAAAGTTACTTGTATACGCTGTACATTTGTCTATGGTCGTTGTTGGTAGTAGTTGTGTTTGAGCAAAGTTATGTTTAAGCAAGTTATGTTTGAGCAGAGTTGTGTTGATTGAGTTATGTTAGAGCAGCTATGTTTGAGCAAGTTATGTTTGAGCAAAGTTATGTTTGAGCAGAGTTATGTTAGAGCGAAAAGTTAGAGCCAACCAACATAACTCTCGCCAAACAGAATAAACAAGTGTCAAACATTATGTGCTCACTTTTATATACATCAATTACACAAAAGTCTGCCAATTTCATACCAGTAAGCTCGCACTAATTTTATGTTTATAGTATGTATCGCACTGACAAAAGTGTTGTTAACCGAGAAATATATTCTTTTCACTTTTAAACTTGCCGTAAGCCCCATCAATGGCGACCAATATCACTTTCCACCCTGGCGCAGTCAGCCGCGAAGAGCGCGCTGGTTTTGTAAAGCAAAAAGGCGTCACTATATGGACTACCGGCCTTTCTGCCTCTGGAAAATCGACCATTGCTACGGCATTGGAGCAGCATCTTTTACACCTTGGCATCAGTGCGTATCGGCTGGACGGCGATAATATTCGGTTTGGGCTGAACCGAGACTTGGGCTTTTCTGAGGCTGATCGCAATGAAAACATCCGCCGCATTGGGGAAGTATCTCGTCTGTTTGCTGACGCCTGTGTTGTTTCTATAACCAGCTTTATCTCGCCCTATCGCGCAGACCGAGCTCTTGCACGCAGCTTGCACGAGAAAGACGGAATTCCGTTTATTGAGGTTTATGTTGAGGCTCCATTAGACGTTGTTGAGTCCCGCGATCCTAAAGGGTTGTACAAGAAGGCTCGTGCTGGAGAGATAAAGGAGTTTACTGGCGTTAGTGCTCCGTACGAGGCACCAGAGTCCCCTGAGATTCATGTGCGTTCGGACCAGCTTTCTGTCGAGGAGTGTGTCAAGCAGATTACCGATTACCTCGAAAAGAGGGGAATTGTTGCTCCCAAAACCGTACAGACTGCTTAAGGCAAAGGCAGCATATTGCGCTGCGTCAAAATGTTAGATTAAAGCTGCTGCAATACATTTATGCTTGAATAGCGTTTTTGACTGTTTGTAGATTGCACGTAAAAAACGGATTACACCACCTGCTATATCGAAATTATGAGGCTAGAGGCGACAGCCCGTTTAGAGTGAGATTACATTCATAGCATGAGCAATTTTGGAGAGTTGTAATTAGTGCAGTATAAATTTTCTGTTTGGCATGGAGAAACAATCGCAATATTGAGCCATGCTCTTGGCTTCTGTAGCATCCGTATACTGCTATTATACCTAACGGCTGGAGAATAAATTCGATATCGTGATCTATCATAGCTGTGGGTCAAACTCTGAAGAATTATTCGATTTGCTCAGCATCCGCTTTATAGCCCAATTGAAATGTTGAAAAGAGAATTATTCAAATTCAATATCGTGAGAAGAACAGTAAGATCGCTGATCCCGACAGCGCTGCAACCACCGTTTCAGTGCACCTACCTATACTCTGTAATATATTAAATGACCTTTCTCCACACTATTTTTATGTGGCCCTTATCCGTACATACATTGATTGGTCCTCGCATACATGAAGAGAAATTAATTAAAATGAGAAAAATTTACAAATCTACTATAGCATAAGAAACACTATGGCCAAAGAGAAGAAGCATAAGGATAAGAAGGAGAAGCGAAAGTCCGCTTCCAAGGAGGACTTACCGGAGCCGGCAGATACGTCTATGGACGTGGAAGAGATCAGCCAGCAGCAAGCGTCCCCGGCTGTTACCCCGTCCAAAAAGGAGAGCAAGAAAAAATCATCGAGTTCTTCTGGCGGCGATGAAGATGATGAGAAATACGAATCGCGATTGGCTGCTGTGTCTGTGATTGCGCGGCCATTAGCACCCAAAAAAATCAATAAACGGGCTCTTAAAACCGTAAGAAAAGGTACGTACACAATTGAATCACTTTTTGTGTTTTGCTGTCTTTATAAAAATATCTCGATTCTAATATATCAGCGGCAAAGGCAAAGCACGTACGCCGCGGCGTAAAGGAGGTTGTCAAAGCTCTGCGAAAGGGCGAGAAAGGGTATATTATATATAAATCTATTCATTTTGCCTAAATTAACGGTTTAGTCTTGTTGTCCTTGCTGGCGATATCTCGCCCATCGATGTAATATCACATATCCCAGTACTGTGCGAGGATAACGATGTCCCGTATTTTTTTACTCCGTCCAAAGGTATGGAAAAGACTCGCGAAATTTTTTTGTTGCCTGATGTTAATTTGTATAGAGGATCTCGGCCTTGCTGGATCGACAAAGCGCCCTACCAGTTGCATAATGATTGTTCCAGGCGGTAAAAAGAAGGATCTTTCTCTCGCTGATAGTGAGTACATGGACGGATACAAGGAGCTGGTAAAAGATACGGAAAACGCCAATGCGTGGTAGTACTAGTTTAGGATTGAAGACCTAGATATCACGTTTTACTGAATGAAAATTGGTGCAGGACTACATCTTATTAATGTTAACAATTTAATCGCACTTTAAATTGCCCTTCTCTATCAAAGTCTGAAAAGCACAGATAATGCCGGCTTGACAAGAAACTATTCAAAGCAGTCGTGGGCTGCATTTCTAAATTTTTTAACACAACATAGAACGCAATTTTAAATCTATAAGCAAAACAGATACCCAGTTTGCGAGCAATAGATCTGTCGATCATCGTACTGTAGTCTCGATTAGAAAGGCCCGTTACAAATTATCGCAGGACCACCAATACACCTTTGATTTTCAATATTTTATTCCAAAGTACCCAACATCGAGCTTAACCATTTCTGAGTAGGTGCCCATGACTTCGCCTACAGTCTTCGCTCAAGATCGCGTGATACTATTAAAATTAAATGCTATTAGTCTTGTACAAGGCAACAATAATAACGGGTACCCGTACTTTTATCGGACCAAAATAAATATTATCGGCAAAATTATATTATACACCCATTAGATAAACCGCATAGAATACCAGCGCGCAAAATAAACATTAAAAATTAAAATAATATACCATATGTCAAACGCAAGTTACATTATGCGATAGATAACTCCCCGGTCGGTGTAATAACAGACGGTACCATTGCCATTGGCGAAAGGCCAACGTAAACGTTTAACTGCAAAAGACACTATGGACGTTGTACGTCGAAGTGGAAGCTCCAAGCGAGGTATTCGACCCAACTTTCATCTCTTATCGCTAACCCTGTCAGCTTGGGTAACACTGTTAACGGTGGAATCATACCTTATCGGAGTCCTGGTCTTGCACCATAGTCTGCAGCTTATTGGGAGCAAGTACCCTCTTGTCGTCATGCATTTTCCGGTAAGTTGAAGATTGGGAAAGAAAAGGGTTTGATGTAAACTAAAGAGAAAGAATAATTAAATTACCATTTTTTTCAAGTACGAATAACTAATGCTATTCAAGGACCTGCCGCAGCGTGTAATTCAGCACTTGAAGGCGCGACGTATCCAGACTGTGCAGGTCCCGGTTTTAAGGGCAAATCGAGATTACGGAGGTGCTGATGCTCGTTTTAATGACGCAATGGGAAAACTGCAAGTCTTTGACCTGATCCAGTTCCAGCAACTGGCTTTCTTAGACGCCGATATGATTCTGTTGCAAAATATGGACGAAGTCTTGGACACACTGATCCCAGAACACACATTGGCCGCCAGTCATGCTTGCGTTTGCAACCCGAGAAAAAACCCTAACTATCCTGCAAACTGGATACCGGAGAATTGTGCACATTGTGAACACGATAGGCTTGGACCCGTGCAGGCAGCCAAGGAGGCCGCTCCGCCGTCGTATGGTCTCTCAATTTTGAATAGTGGATTCTTCGTTTTGAGGCCTGATCGACACGATTTCGAGGTCTTGGCAGACGCTGTTGACCCATCTGCTGATTATATGTATCTGGGCGATCAATCAGTGATATCGCACTTTTACGCAGGCCGTTGGAAGGCCCTGCCTTATACTTACAATGCTCTCAAGACTCTGCGGGATGTCCATCAAGGTTCTTGGAGTGATGACAAGGTCAGATGTGTACATTTCATTCTCGATAAACCTTGGGACGACAAGGCCGTAAATGGCCAGTATCGGCATTCCACGCATGCTTGGTGGTGGAAACTTTATGAAGCAATGAAGGAGTCCGATGCTGAAAACGGGATTGTCACACCACGCCCCAGTCTTTTGGCTTAATCGAGTCTCCATGGCCATTGAATGTGTCTTTGGATGTATATTTTGGAGCTTGCTTTTATTGTTGGACTATTGATGGCGACTATTTCAGGTTCCCGAATCGACTTTCAAGCTCCGTCGAGGTTTGATTGTGTATAATATAAAATATATGTATTGGAATACGAGTATTGAAGTTTAGAGATAATGATGATAACGCTAATTTTCTATATTGCACGTTTAACTCTTACACACACCGCAAAGTAGGTGATAGTAAAGCGGGTGGTCTTTAGGCACCGTATTACATTGGCCTTTCTACTCTAATCCAATGGAAACGCCTATCGTATATCTAGATCTGATACAATTATATATAAATTGGAAGTGAAAATGGAACGTAGTCGACACACGTCGTATAGATTCCTATCGTCGACGATTGAATTCGCTTTTTGTGTATGACTGTATAGTGAAAGCCTACGAATTAAATATAATTGAAATTGGCCAATTTTTAAAGGCAGGGCATTACTCTGTATCGATACGGCTCTCGATCAATTGACCTTGCTAAAGCATAAATATTGTACAAAGAAACCCGTGTTCCAGGTGACCACGGACCCTGACTAGTTACAATGACGCAAGGGCCAGGAGATGTTGGTGGTTGGGCCAAAATATTACGTAGCTCTGCACACACCTAACGGGGTAATAGTACATAAATACGAGACCTAAAGTAATGCTTGCAGCTCCTTCAAAGCAGCATATGACTTAAATTTAATACGCAACATAAACAGGCACTTGTACGCGTGATTTGTGTACACTTTATTATGAGCCACTGTTTATTATGTACGCGCGCGCGTTTAATTAAGGAATATTAGGAAACAAAATAAACAATTCCGCCAGGAAAATGCCTCAACCTCCTCTTACCATACATTAACCGGAACACAAACTCGATACTACGGGAGGAATACGTGATTAGTATCCTTTGCTTTTGCTCTCTGTTGTCAACAGACTTGTTTGCTCGGACTTTAGTATTTTGTCGGTCCTGGTCTCTTTGCTTTCAAACGTCTTTGAACTGCACTCGAGGTCGAATTTTCAAACATTGGCCTTGCCTGATACTGGTCATCGATCCTGACTTGCGCAGTTGGTTCTTGTCGTTCGAGGCTATTATATCTGTTCGCCTCGAGACGTGCGGTTCGAATTGTCTCTGATCTCGCGACAAAGAGCCTCGTTCTAACCTGAATACTGTGAGACTATCGGGAAGTTTCAATTAAAAAACAAGGTATGTAACAGGAGACAGAGTAGCGATTCCGGAGTCTTGCACAACGAGACAATCATATTCTGCTCCGACATTGTCTAATGCTCACAGGCTTTTTGATTTATCGGCCACGGTTCACTACACTCTTTTCATTACCGTCCAATCATACACATATTAGTGCAATCATATAACCCTTGGAAACGCTTACATTACCCAACTACCGAGATACGCAATTACACGCTCTCTCCATTGCGACTAGTTTGCGGATTGACTAGCTTTTGTCAACAGTAACAGCTTATTTTGTTCCGGTCGTTGTGCTGCTTTTATTATTTATTTGCAATTTTGTTTTCTCGGTTATTTTAAAATGTCGGACCAGGAAACGGCAGCAATTGCTGCCGGCCGCAATACAGTCTACCCCTCACCACCTCCCTCGTCATCACAATTCGAATCTTTGAAAATGGATCAGGTTTCGCCCGACAATATTATTAAACACCAAACGCTGGAGGATACGTCTACTGTTACTCCTGCAACTCCTGCCGACCAGACTGCCGCCACTCGGCGCCGAAGGCGTCGTACTACGATTCAGCAACTAAATATCCTGGAAGAAGAGTTTCGTAGTGTAGAAAAACCGGACGCTTTGCAGCGTGATCGTATAAGCCTGCGACTAGATCGAAGCATGTCTTCTCGCGAGATTCAAATATGGTTTCAAAACCGTCGGCAGGCAGCACGTCGATCTCGGCAGCAGAATCAGGAGGATGAGGGAGACGAAGTCGCTGTTGAAGGAATTCAGAAGCCTTCATTTGCAAAGGAGAGGAAACGTCCTTCGAGCCGGTTTATCGGTATGGCTTGTGACATGGAAGAAGCCATCGAAGCAAGGTCGCAACAACAGCAGCCGGTCTTTATGAAGATGGATCATTCAGCTAAAGTGCTAAGTACCAGTAAAGCTCCACCGCTTAAGCTGCTTACAAATGACGGAGGAAAGGCAGAATTAATGTTTGATATGGAGCAGCAGAGAGCTCGAAGGCAAAAAGTAATGAACAGTCAGCCTCTGTCACCTTTTCCTAAAAATTCTCAGTCATTGGCCAACAATAATTCGTTGTCCAATGCATCGTCGCCGTTTTTGCCATCTACCCAGGATAATAATGTTAAAATCAAACCTGTTTGGCTGTCTTCGAGTAAACGGCCGCCTTTTGCAAAGCAAAAGGCTTCGGATTCTTACCGTGATCGGGATAGAGGCAAGGAGAATATTGCTCCAGGAAACGTTTTATTAAGGAGCCGTTCTGCAGGCGATTATTGTCACTCACAAAACAGAAGCCTAAATTTGCCGTCACGGAAGCTGGCTCAGCCGATTGAAAATCAACAGCTGAAGCAGTCAGCAAAGACTGATCTATCACCTGTCTTCAGAGACACCGACATGGAAAAAGAATGTGCTCTTAGTCTGATGGGGCTATCGCGCAGTGCCAGCTCGTTTGCTTGAATGTCTGGCACTCTGCCAGATCCAAGCCGGCTTTTTTATTCTGTACATTCAAAACTGCTGGTTTTTACTTCCTAACCTTATTCTACGGAAGCTGAAGATGAAACAGAGAGGTGACTGTGAGGAAACTCAAATTTGAACGGACCGTGTGAGATTACATTTATGCATATCTTTTGTGTCATTTTACCGGCCAGAAAGACTTTGGGTTCTAGAGTCTAATATTTATAGCTTTTGAATACAATTTTCATTGACTATAACTGGATCCAATATTCATTTCGGCGCTAGTTTTATCCAGAGCGAGCGTTCCTTTAGTAATTTTCGCCCTTTATTTATTTATTTATTTATTCATTCATTCATTCACTTACCATTGATTTATTGTGTATTTCTTTTCTCGGTTGCTTAACCGTCTACCCTTGTGCTTAAATGATGATGCTTGTTCTTTGTGCAATGCGATTCACTATTTACTCTAATAAGTTGCGGAAATATAGTCTCCACTCCACTATGATCATTAGCTAGCCTAATTTTTTGCAGCCAGCTCAACCGACCAGTCGAGGTGAAGCCTGCCCTTAGCTGGCTCATATGCTTTGATCTTTTCTATAACATCATCCACCGTATTCGCTACTTGAATAATGCCACGGTTGCTGGCTGCGAGGAATCCGTTAGCAATAGCCTTGTCGATAAACTCAACCACAGGGTCATAGAACCCAGCGACATTAAACATTATAATAGGTCGGTCGTGGATACCAAGCTGGTTCCACGTGGATATTTCCATAAGCTCTTCCAATGTGCCCAGGCCGCCCGGGAGAGCAACAAAGGCACCTGCCATTTTCGCCATCATTTGCTTACGCGTATGCATATCGTCTACGAGTAAAGTCTCTCCGTAATCTTTGGGGACATTGTTCTCCCTCTCACGGCCGATAAGCGCTCTTGGAATAATTCTAAACAATACACGTCAGTACAAAGAGGATCACAAAAGACAGGCAGACGGGGATAAAGACACGCAAGGCGAATATGGCAAGTGGAAGGCAAAATCCACGAGTACGATACCACAAAACTTACCCGGTAACTCGCCCGCCGTGAGAACAAACGGTATGAGCAATAATCCCCATCAATCTAAAGGCAAAGTGTTAGCACCGGAGAATCCTGAGAAGTAAGGGGGCCGAAAAGCCAGGGCCTTACCCTGTAGTGCCGCCTCCATATATAAGCTGCCAGTCAAGTCGAGCTAGTGCCTCGCCCAACTGCCGCGAGGCGTCTTGAAATACTGGGCTGCTTCCAAGACTGCTTCCACAGAAAACTGCTACTGCACTGATCTCTTTTTGTGTCATATCTCTCTATCCGCAATGGAACAAGGCTGTGAGAGCGGCTCGATCAGTCGGCAAATACGAGCTGGATACGATATACCCTATTTAGACTAGAAACCTTGAAGGCGCTCGTGAAACAGATTTAGTGTTTGTACGGCGGACAAGTAATAATCGTGCATTCTCAAAGTATCTCAGATGTAGAGTATTTTAGGATAAGGTAGGGAATATATACTCAGGGTTAGGTTTATTAATCTAACCCTGGTACTACGATGGGCCAGCACAAACGTAGTTTTCCAACCACCAGCGCCATCTGGTTTAACGATAATCCGCGCGTACAATGGGCAATGTCGCGTAAAATAACAACCTAAGTAGTCCACCAAGTATCAAATTCATATTCATTGAATGCAGGAGAAAGTGCAAGTGCACCGTTATAGAAATTGTCTGTCAACGAAACAGATGTCGTTATTTAATTTTAGTATCCGATCATTTTCACATTACCAAGCCAAGCAGCTAAATAAATACAGAAACGTTCGCCGATTTTCGTATTGTATACGCTGTGTATGACGAGGCAGCCATTGGCTATTGATCTATTGCACATTTATATGTGAAGTAATTTATGATTTATTGAATAATTGTCGCACGTAATACGCCTGCTTTTTGTGCATTTTTGAATTAATACGATTAGATATACGTTGAAGCCATAGTATATTATTCTTTAGAGAAAGCCATATTATGACTTCATGAAGGACGGACGGCATTGCTGCACCGGCAAAAAATGGCACCCTCTGCGGATTCTTCCGTAGCTGACGAAGGCTTTATGCGACTGCGAAAACGCATATTAACTAGTCACGATTTGGATCTTTTCTTACAAGGGTCGACTTACTCAACGATTCTGAATTTTGTGAAAGATCTGAACGCGACTATTATAGGCCTGCCGCTTTCTTCACCATGCGAAGAGTCCGAAGTATATAGTCTTTGCTGCATTTTGGTCAAGTCTAACTTTTTAGGTAATCCGCGGGATGATTGCAGTCCTGGACGATATTGAGGTCATTGCGGACAAAGTGCCGCCAGTTGAAAACAATCTGTCACGGTTTGGTAATCCGGCTTTCCGAGATTTTTACGATCGCGTACAGGCGGCCATGCCACAAATGCATGCTCGATTTCCCACCTTAAATGGAGCCATAATAGAGTTATCGGGCTATCTGGCGGAGGCTTTCGGTAATCGGACCCGGATCGACTATGGCTCCGGTCACGAGCTTTCTTTCCTCTCATGGATGTAAGTGAACAAAACTAAAATAATCGGCTCTTTCTTGCTGAAGGACACTAATCAGTGAAATAGGCTGTGCTTCTACAAATTGGGCCTCGTTGAGGTTGACAAGGTTCTAGTATTACGTGTTTTTGTACGCTACATGAATTTAATGCGAAAGTTACAGGCCAAATACTGGCAGGAGCCTGCAGGGTCTCATGGTGTATGGGGTCTTGATGATTACCATTTCTTGCCGTTTCTTTTCGGTTCTGGGCAACTCGTTGGGCACAAGTACCTGACTCCCAAGAGCATTCACGATCCAGACATTGTGGAGATGTTTGCACCAGATTATATGTACTACAGGTGTATTCAAAATATTAATAATGTTCGTATACTCATCCCTTAATGTTTCTAATGTCCAGGTCAAAACAGCTAGTTTACGATGGCACAGTCCCATGTTGGACGATATTTCCGGTGTTAAACGGTGGGCTAAAGTCAATGAAGGCATGATCAAAATGTATAATGCAGAGGTGTTGTCCAAATTACCGGTAATGCAGCATTTCATGTTTGGGAGTATCCTTCCTGCAAGTGAGGGTATGAGCTTAGGGCCAGAAGACCCGGAGGAGGACGATGCACACGCTGAACATGTGCATGGCTGGGGCGATTGTTGTGGCATCAAGGTGCCCAGCGCTATCGCAGCTCGACAGGCAGAGGGAAATGGATTCAGGCGGCTGCCTTTTGACTAGAATTTTTAATACTTGGCTTAGATTTTATGATACGTAATGAAGATTGCATTATTTATAAGGCTCGATGCGCCGGGAACGAATACCTTTATTGGGAAAAGAATACAGACCATTAGAATCATATTGCCATATAGTCAAATATTCTGCTACTACATCCAGTATTTCTAGAACTTTATTTCCAATAGCCGGATAAGAATCAATAAATTATGTTTTGTCTATTCGTCAAGCAAGTGATGGCCTTCCTTGGACTGGTAAAAATGGTTGCTAGACCATGTTAGTATTGCCATTTTGATCCGATTGAATTTTATTTTTTTTTTAAAAAGTGTAGAGATGTCTTACGTTTCCTTGGACCAAGTGTAGATTCCGTATGCAAGCGACAATGGAACTCCAAAGTACAGAATCTGCGAGCGAGTGCGCCGTGCTGTGTTGAAAACAGCATTGTGGAGGGCCCCAGCCAACGGGCGCTGCTGAAAGGGTGAGAGTACGTACGTGACGATACCCTTTTGCTTGGGGCTACCGAGATGGCCTTTTCAGTATTAGCATTAGAAACCCACACTCGTGACTCTGAGAAAAAAGTACTCACCCCACCAGCCCATGTAAGCATTTCCGCCACCGCCGCCCATGGTGCCAACGATGCAAATTGAAGACTCAAAGAATGCTTTTCAAATGTACAGTGACTGCGGCAAACCCGGATCAAATATTCGTTTTATTGTCAAGACGCCTATTGGGAACTACATGTATAAATGAAAACCCTGACTAGAGCAAAGGACAGAAAACCCGTGCAATTTACGCTATAATTTTTATATTAATGCTACGCAGATTTGCGTGCGTGGCGGGCATATTAGCTATACTAAATCTGAATGAAACCCATATAATAAGTACTTTCTCAATATTCCACTAGTTGCACCGACGTCCGAGAAGAGCTAGTCCTAAAAACCCTGATCGTACTGCGCAAAATAGCTGGAGCCAGCAATAATTCACCCACGCACCAAAATTCGAATCCGACTCTAATGGCACAGGCGGTGTTAGAAGGCATTAGCCGGGCGGCTATTCCGCTAGGTATCGGCTTTGCTCTTATCAACGTGTCTATGTACGACGTGCGTGGCGGTACGCGGGCGGTTATATTTGACCGTATTGCGGGAGTGAAGGATCAGGTCGTGCAAGAGGGTACTCATTTCTTGGTCCCATGGCTGCAGCGAGCGGTTATTTATGATGTGCGTACGCGACCACGGAACATTGCCACTACGACTGGCTCAAAAGATCTGCAGATGGTTTCACTTACTCTTCGTGTCCTGCACCATCCGCAAGTGAAAATGCTACCAAAGATTTATCAGGTATGTTTTAATAAAGGTCTTGGGGTTTTTGGTTCTTTTTTTGAAAACTAATGTTTTAATGTTGGACTCATGGGTTTTCCATGTGTCCCTTAATATTCATGATCTGTTATCGTTCTTATTTTATCGAATAATTTAATTCGTTCAAGTTGATTTGTGTTTTTCATCCGTGCTATCGAGCCTTTCTTTTCCAGCGTCTACCCGTTCATGTTTCTAACAAAAGTAGAGTCTTGGTTTGGATTACGACGAAAGAGTATTGCCGTCTATTGGCAACGAAGTTCTCAAGGCTATTGTAGCTCAGTTTGACGCGGAAGAGCTAATCACTCAACGAGAAGTGGTTTCCTCGCGTATCCGTGAAGATCTTGTTCGCCGAGCCTCAGAGTTCGGTATTGAGCTTGAGGATGTTTCCATTACACACATGACTTTTGGAAAGGATTTCACCAAAGCCGTAGAGCGTAAACAGATTGCTCAGCAAGATGCTGAACGTGCGCGTTTCCTTGTGGAACGAGCCAAGCAGGAACGTGATGCCAGTGTCATTCGAGCTGAGGGTGAAGCAGAAGCGGCGGACAATATTCAGCGTGCTCTTGCTGCCTCTGGTGAAGGTCTCATTCAGGTGCGTCGCATTGAAGCCAGCAAAGAAATTGCTCAGACTCTGAGCCAGAGCAACAATGTCGTCTATCTACCGGGCGGAGGTAATGCCGCTGGTGGAGAAGCTGGTGCTGCAAATAGTCCCAGCTTGCTACTAAATATTGGCCGGTGATTCCTTTTCTTGATGCCCTCCCAATGCTCCTCTCTTAATTATATAGGATAATGAATATTTCTATCAAGAATGGAGTAGATTGAAATGGTTTGTATATAAATGCAATGTAGCTCAAGTCTTCTTTTTGCACATGTTCTAGCGACATTTTTGGCTACTACTGCGGGATACCCCTCCTATTAGCACCAGCAAACGTCTAAACTAAGGGGGTATTACCGTCTTTGTCCGAGTTTAGACAATATGAGATTAAAGTGGTGTCTGACAGGTGCTTAAAATACTATAATCCTGAATCTACTCTTTTCACGTATTGATGTCTATAACGGCTGGCAAATAAATTAGACGCAGCAACCCAAAGACTATTTCGATGTTTGTCGTACTAAAGCGCGTGTCCATTGAAAGTTAGAGAAGACTCCTATTTTGTTGAAAATATATAAGAATATATAAAATAATATATCTGTACCTATACATTTAACATATACTACGGCAACCAAACAAATCATATGTGAGCCATGTACATAGTGTAGTTCTTTTGCAATAATAAAATACAACATTGTAGTGAGCTTCAAAGGTACAGAATAGAAATTCTCTTTTGGCCGACATAAATTACCACCCCCGTGCATTGGGTAAGAAGCCATCTTGAATACTTGTTATATACAAAGAAACGAGACTCATAAAGGAGCAGGGCGGCACAGGTTATATGCTCTACGTAGCCGCAGCGCTCCGGTCGCTTGCGCGGCGGCAAACGGACGTTCCATCGTCTGCGTTGCTACGTGTACCTTTGCGGCCTCAGGCTTTTACAGCTGCCGTTGCCTTACAACAGCAATGTCTGCGATTTAGCAGTCGCTCTGTCCCTGTTGCTACGGCATCAAAGGACAAAGAGCCTACGGTAATAAACCAGAAAATGCAAAAGGCCAAAGACGTATCCAAACGCCAAACCGACTCGGATCAACAAGCTCTCACGTCTCCGCCTTTAGTCCCGTCTACACGCGATATTGCCGTCAGTGGTAAGTAGTGACGTGTGTTGATTTGGTACTAATTCAAAGACTTGAAAACTGCAAGCTTCTATGCCGGCGATTTCCCCTTATTTTTGGACAATCTCAGGCCTCAGCACGGAAAGCGTATTACTGTAAAGGCTTCAGATAAAGAGCAAGTGCTGGCCGCCGTGTCCCAGCTACAACCAAGGCCTTTACCCATAAAAGGTGTGAACCCGCCTAAACGGTGGGAAGCGTCAGTAGATGCATTAGCGGGTATTGAAAAGGACCAATTACCTATTCTGCGGCGGCAGTTGGAAGAAAGACTGCAAGCACAGGGACACGATTTGAACAGGGCCGTTCAGCAGCAGCGGATGCTGGCCGGTTTGGGACCAGCACTACCGGCAGGCATGTACCGTGTAGAATACAACAAAAAGTCGGGCGATTATAGTATGTACCTTACATCAGTCTTACGCAAACGACGGCTCAAGATGAAGAAGCACAAGTGGAAGAAGAGAAGAAAGCTCAACCGTATCCGACGGCAGCATATGAATAAGTGATTTACTTTGCACGGGAGACGTGTACGTAGAACGTGGTCCAAGCTATCGCATTGCATTACTACAACTATGATAAACTGAGAATTGCTGCTTTTCATCCTCCCCGTCCCGCGTACTAAAAATTATAGGCACGAGTGTAGCTTTTAGTCGTTTCAACGCCGTATTACGTCTGTCTGGCTTTGTCTGGCAAATACTGACGAACAATGATTCGGGAACAATATTGACGAACAATAACTCGGGTACACTTTATAATTTACTCTGCGCTGCTTTAGAGTGCCCAAATCTTGTGATATTTACAATCAGAGAGCGTATTTGCTTTAGCATTGCATCACCAATAGACCGGAAGTATCGCCCAACCCACTTATGGCTCTCTATCCAATCGTCTGGCGTAGAGAGTGTTGTAATAGGCAACAAGACAATTGAACCCAACATGGTCACCGGCCCGCAAAATATTCGCAGCATCTACATTTAGAGGCGAATCTACAGCGGGCGATTCGAGCAACCCTCGTACAGCTTTGACCGCGGACTGAAGCGTCCAAGCGGGAGTCCAGGTTCCGCTTCCAGGCTGCAGGAGATCAAGGCAGATTTCGCCAGTGCTGAACTGCACATTTGGATGGCACACTTTTGTAGCAAACGTGATCCGTGGTGGGACGATAGGGTACTTTTCATCCAGCTTAATGTCCAGCTCCCAAACGTAGCCTGAGCGCCAAGGTCAGTTCGAGCGTGCACTTGCGATCTTACCAGTATAAGCAGTGTCAGGCGGCCCGATCAGCTGTGCTTTCCAGTGTAGCAGGTCCTCTCCTGCAGGTGCGAGCTCTATAAAGTCGCTGTCTGCGTCAATCTGACCGGCCTTGCGTGATGCTAGTTGCCGCCATTCACGTTGAAGCCGTTGCGCGGCCATATTTACATTAAAGCATCCGTATACTGCTCATCTTTTGACTCATCTTTGCCTGTGGACTGCGCTTTATGGTACATTTCTTTTATTATTTTCTAGTCTACTCTAATTTTGGTCAACGCGCTAAAACTCTATAAATTCGATTTTTCTGAAAATGTAAGACATTGTAGCTCGCCTTCACAAGGAAGTATAAATAAATAATATCGGTATCATAATTTGGTATTGCTGTCCCAATCAATATATTATCCATTCACTGCTATTTATATGTATACGACGACGATAACATGATAATCCTATTAATAGACGAGAACCGTTATCAAACGTCAGTGCTTAACCCAAATGGAAAGCTCTGTGTAAAATAGTATACGCGTCGTTGGGACAAATCGCGGTGCCGGAAAATAGGTGGAAAATCCCAAATTAATCTCGGACGGCTCACATATTAAAACTGGATTCAGTATCAAAAGAGGGCGCTTCCGGGCGATTATGCCACCACCGATAGGCACACCAACGCAATCCATAATCAGTGAAAACTCAGAGCGGTTACTACAAGAATTGTCGGACGATTCGGTCGAACTGGAAGAAAGTGCAGATCGGATACGAGCGCATTATGGTGATGATGATACTTTTACACTTGGACTATGGATTTTGAGCATTTTAGAATCACCAGATAATACGGTAAGATTGTAATGATGTCATGAAATACACTAAACTCCAAAGGCGCCCGCGAAGACGCGTGCGGAATTCGTACTATGGTCACTTTACCGCGATTATCCAAGACGATTGAACCCTTTTCTGTGTCATTTTCGCGATGTTATAGCAAAAATTGATCCTATGGCTATTAATGTCGCACAACTCGTCGCTTATGCGACTATGGCGACGGGAGCAGACACGGAGAATTTGTCACCTTACTTTATTGGCCGTTTACGTGTTGAGGATTTACAAAATAGAGCAGCTGAATTATGGGCCCCGCAGCAAGCATCGGCTTTGTCGACGCTTTTGTCTCATCTGGATATTGAAGTGGCAGAGCAATTAGGGCAAACAGGTGAGACATTGAAAGAAATAATTAGGAGTATAATACTTCATAAACTGTTCGCAGCTAGTGTTATAATGGCAGGTGCTAATGATAGACTCTGCAGCAGGATTGAGGCATGCAGAAGCAAAGGAAAAGGAGGTAGGTGAATTTGAAATCAAAGCACAATAAGAATAAAATATCGAAAAAGCAATTAAATACCAATTTACTTACAAAAAGTTTTTGAGGATAAGGATGAAAGAGGAGCCAAACGAGGCGATAGCCGTGTGGGATATGACGGTTGCTAATATAATGGATCTGTTGCAGTCCGATAAGGCCTTCTTGTTCGATTTGACCCAGACAATATTGCGATCAAATCGTCGTAATGAGTTTCTAGAGGCTCTGACGAGGCTTCCTATTGCTCTATCAGCGCTTGATCTGTTTTCCAAATTAGTTGAATGGGACGAAACGATTTTGTTGGAGAATGAATTGGTTCCAGAAGGAGTTTTCCACAGATTTCTGCATAAGGCAGGCTACGCACTAGAGGCGAAACATGATGTTAAGGAAAAGCATCGTATGGCCACAATGCTCTGTATGTGTGTGAAAAATATGGTAACCCGAGGACGAATTGACTTGTCCGGATACATTTACGATATCCAGAGTATTTGTATTTCCCTTTTGCATATTGAGCCGGCGCGTGATTTGTTCATGATGTGCCAGCAGTACTAATTAGAGGCTAGTACCCTCTACTGTTTGCCAAAACTCGGATAGAAAAAGGAATGAATGAAGGGCTACAGAGACGGTCTATCGGAAGCGAATTATACGTGGGCGACTACTGTGTATATAGACAGGTATGACTTTAAAGGCATCGTCATACTGTACATTAATCAATGAAAATGGTTTATATTATAGCAATCAGTTGAATTTTGTCTGCTTTCTGTCCATTTATTCTGCAATTATCCAGTCGATTACTGTTTATATATTGAACGGCTCGTGTTACTTTAATTAATTCTGAACATGTGGCTATTCAAGTCTAGACGTGTATATTTTGCCCGAGCAATGACTTCCTAATACGTATATGTGAATATGCTTGAAAACCCCCATTCAAATGCATCTTGCTCGCGATTCGCTTTAATTATTGGGTTTTTTTAAGGTACGGACTACGTCACAGAATGTATCGTCCACTCGCCAATTAAAGTAACACCGGCGTACAGCACAAAAAGGATCAAAACAAACATTGTCTAGCAAAGTCGATTCTGCACAATACCATATTCTAACCGAATTTCAATATGGCTTTCACCGCGTCTGACATATTCAAAATCCTTCTTGCGATTATCCTGCCGCCTCTTGGTAAGCTTCAAACCGTTTACAGTCTTCATTTTGGCAGTCGAACATTACGAAAGGGGCTTTCTCCTCTTCTTTCTGTTTCCGGAAAGGAACTGAGGACGGTGAAGGGCCAATGCATTTCGTATTTCAGATGTCTACTTTTTCCTTGATTTCTGCAACTTGTGGACCGCTGTTTTTTTGGGGACTGATGGCAAAAGACGCTCAGCTTGGAATCTATCTTGCCCTTTTTTTTTGTAGCCATCTCCCGCTGTTCCCGGCTTTTATTCTTATATAGTCTTCTTCAACTAACGAGCTTCATATCGCGCTCACTTGATGAAAACAAAATTTGTAAAATGTTTGAGCCAAATTCTGACATATCACAGGTGTGTTCCTCGAACGTGGCTGTGGCGCTGATATCTTAATTAACATTTTGTTGTGCTGTCTGGGCTATGTCCCTGGGATTCTGCACGCGTAAGTGATTGATGTTTATGTATGCTTATTTCTGCAGGCTTTACATAATCTTTAAATATTAGAGCGCGGCATCTTGTCAGCAATGTGCAGTTCGAGCTGTACCTGATCTTCGAATTTGTTGTTTTTAATTATTTGTGTTTTTAATTGAAATTATAATCTGAGTTTGTTCTACGATATTCAAGTTTCTCTATCATCAAGTTTTGTTTGTTGGTATATTTGTTTCTCTCAACGAGACGTCTTTTCGTGCCCTCATTGACTGAACGAGTTCCTTTTCCTGATGCCAAAAATGATATGCGCTAATAGTTGTTTATTTTTCGATTGCTCTGTGGACGGTTTCTTCCGGCTCTTTAAAGAGCATTGATATTAATATGGCTATAATGGTTTGAACAAAAATGTGGTATAATAACGTAAATGTACACAATGCACAAAACAATTAATAACCGAACGCTGTCGTATTGCAATGAATTCATTGACAGATTTTTCATTATAGCAATGTCATACATCGACGTTGTAAACCCCCTTTTACCCGTTCTAATTTTGTGCGCCATGAGGAAACAAGTAAGCCGGATCATAAATGTTAGCGCCTGCCTCCAACGCACTAATCAATGCCTGTAAAGATCGAGTGTCTTCTAAGCGCGAAGCCTTTAATGATAAGTACATGCTAGACCAATTGGTTTGCCTACCTTTCGGAGCTCGTCAAGCTCCGCTCCAAACTCTTTTGCTATCATGTCGCGATACATGGCACGAAAATCTGCAGTTTCTGCGCCAGCAGCCCCATATAACGAGCTCAGAGAAAGTGGATATTCGACTGGAGCCGTCTCAACCGTTCTGTCCTGATAAGTCAGCAAGCATTCGGAAATAGATCATAATACATGTGATTCGTTATCGGAGCTAGCATCTTCAGGTTCTTCTTCGCTCATCTCATTTTCCTCTTGCTCTCCTTCATCGTTTGGCATTGCATCATCTTGAGCCACAGTTCTCCTTGCAACATTAAGCGCATGTCCCTTCAAATTTGATCTATTCGTATCGCGCGCATCGTTATCTCGTGAGCGACGGCGCTTTACGCCCATTCTTACGGCCCTACTTGATTCAAATATCCATCAATATGTGGATCATTTAGCAGCTTTATTTTATTTTATTTTTCTATGCTTCTATTCTATCTCCGTTCTTCCTTGATAATTTTCACTTTTATTACTGGCTTGTTTTATTTTTTTTATTTCGTTCTTAAATGTATTATTTTCAATATCATCCTTTATATTGATTGAGATCTAGCGCATTTGACAGACACGTTATCATTCTCGCTAGACTCGTCATAAGCCGAGGTATATTTAAGAAGCCAATTGATACCAGGTCAGCATATGGGCTTTATCTTAATTTGGTCGAGGTGATAGACCGTGATTTTCTAAAATATTAATTTGAATTTTATCAGTATGATCCACTGAGCCGCTTGGCTATTTGAGTTATTACCACATAAATATCATAATTACCGTGAGAAGGTTAAATACTAATTTAAACTCCTCTTTCGTATATCGAATATGTTTACCCATCATATTGCCGAGTTAATCCACGCTAATCAAATATTTGTATCAAGTTTCGGCAAAAGAACCCGTTAATGCTCCGTAGTAATAGCTTGAACAGGCTTCTCCCGTGCTTTTCACGAACAATTTAGTCATTATTAGGGATATCGTGACATTCTGATAGATTTCTACTATGGTTATCAGTGAGTCGATTGATAATTACTTGTATTTGAGCTTCGAATATACTTGACACGTCTAGAAGGAGGCCGCGTCATCATAGTATAAAATGTATTGATATTTTATTGTGAGACCGGCAAACCGGTGTGGAAAGAATTACACTATGTTGGAATAATCATTCTCCATCACTATATATGAATACTATTGCGGTCAAGCACATATTAAATAATATATATATATATATATATACAGATCTACCTCCACGGAACGGAATCAACCACCTCAGCACTGACAATATCCGATAGCAACCTTTCCAGACCGATTCATCATCAAAATGCAAATTTTCGGTAAGCTTTATGGCTTTGCAGCTCATTCCAACTATTTTACTAATCTTTAGTTAAAACTCTTACCGGCAAAACGATCACTCTAGAAGTAGAGTCGTCCGACACTATTGATAATGTCAAATCCAAGATTCAAGACAAAGAGGGAATCCCCCCCGACCAGCAAAGACTGATTTTTGCTGGAAAGCAGCTGGAGGACGGCCGTACACTTTCAGACTATAATATTCAGAAGGAGTCCACTCTGCATTTGGTATTACGGTTGCGTGGCGGTATGCCAGTAAAACAGAAAAAGTGCGCCTTTGCGCCTTGCACGTCACCAGTACTACGCTTTGTTGGTGACTGCAGTGCCTGCTCTAAAAGCTTCTGTGGTCGCCACCGACTTATGGAGGATCATACCTGCGATAAGCTAGCGGATGCTAAAGTACAGGAGCGGGAGCGTAATCGCTCCCGTCTTGAGGCACAGCAGTGCGTCGCCAGCAAGGTATAGGCGTAATTCCGAACGACATTGGATTTTACATGCAAATAGACTATGCTTTAATTGGTCTGTTACAGGTTCCACAATGTGTGCTAGGCCAGCGGCATTTAGATCTTACTATCCGGCAACGGTCGGCAAAGTTGAACTGGTCGCTACCTTTCAACATTTATTTCCTTTATACAGACTTTTATATGTCTTTTTATACTTCGAATGTTTTGAACTTTGGTGCCAGCGTGCGACTTTTTGTATGAGCCGTAGTGGTCATTTACTTAATGATGGAATGGAAATGGATGAATTTATGATATTACAAAGCAGTTCCTTACGTTTGCATCTTTGCAGAATTGTGTAGATGGTATTTTGCGTAGAGTAGTCTTGATTCCGTGTCAACCTCGGACTGTTCATTATCACTTCCCACCTGTACTCTTTGTGGCGAAATGATGATAGTGTTGGACCGTATCACGGAATTGCTGACAAGTAATTAAATATGGGAGAATCTGTTTACGAGCCGAAAACAATCCCGAGTATGATATGGATGGGAACGTTCAACGTAGTTGGTATCCTTATTCTGTTATATCTGGATAGCGTCAGGGGCTTTATTGCCGCTTCGTATGGAAGTTTCCATATATTGGCTTTTATACCATACCGAAACCGGTGATAGACATGGGGCCGATGTATGACTTATATGAATAACGTAGTGAGTGATTGTCTAAATCGCTGCAATAATAAAGGAATCCTAGGGCGCCTCTATTCTATTATTGTTTATTTACGCCAATCGTCCTCGTCTGTATTCTATTCACCGTTGGGTAGTTGAATCCTTAGGTTTTGCGATGGATCTAGCTAAAAATTATATGAACACACAAGTGCTATAAAATACGTCATTGTGGCAGAGAAGTATACTGCCGGCAGCTCACTGTATTTGAGCGGCAGATATAGTTTGATTATTGGCCATCGCGTTGCATGGGATTATACAGCGACTCCCACTCTTTAAAGAGATATATTTGTACGATCAGCGTCACATAGCCTACCCGCAAATAGTCTCTATAAATCACGGCGCTTAGTTGCCTCCGCTTCGAGTCTTGTTTCAATATCCGCGGCAATAGTATTCTACGAGGCACGGTTGTGGCTATCTAATAACGATACTGCTATTCGTCAATATGGGCCAATAGGCACTTGCTCAGCGTAAAAACGACTGATCCACAAGACAAGGGTCATGAACAGAGACGACATATATTTCATAGTATAATACTATGTGTTTCTAGACCAAGTGTAACTTATCGCCTAATCAATCAATGGAGCTAGCCTTGCTTGAATCTTAAGTCAAGTATCGTATTGCCGTATTTTTTCGTCCAAGGTTGAGAGTTACGTAATTGACGACTGCCTATCCACAATTATTCCGACCCAATGCCATTGAATATCTATAATTAATAAACGAGCGGGCATCAGTTCCGATACACGCATCGGAACCGTGGCCGACAAAGATGTTTGCTTCAAACAAGCTCTATGTTTGCAATGCACATTTGTGGTTGCATGAATCTGGCACAACTTTCCAACAGAATGTAGAAGCTTTAGTAACGTTTGCCACAAAACTCGTCACTGTCTAGCACTTAAGCACCTGTAGTGTGTATTATTAGCAAGTATTCGAGACTTTAAAAAGAACCGACATATTACGAAGCCAATACTATTTGTACAAGCAATCTCCTATAGCAATGATTTTGGGGGCATAAGCCGATTTGATTGGCCGGGTTCATAGATAGGCTTATAGATAGGACGATTTTGTAATATATAAATATATATTAATTATTGGTGAGGAATACATAAATTAAATTTACTGGGCAACAAATAGCTGTCAAATCCACAGCTTTACGGACAATGTCAGCCGAGGGAAAAGTCATTACTTGCCGCGCTGCTGTTGCCTGGGAGGCCGGCAAGCCGCTTACTGTGGAGGAGTAAGTTGGCAGTTCATTTCTAAAGTCTAACTTCCAGAATCCAAGTTCAGCCTCCACGGGCCCACGAAGTTCGTGTAAAAATTCTATACACTGGCCTTTGCCACACTGATGGTACGTATACATACATGTGCAATCTTTCTTTTTTCGCTGGCTTTTTGTAGCTTTTTTTTCACACTTTTTCCATTGACTTTCTTGCAAACATATGAATTTCGAATTCAGATTGTCTCTCAAAACACGAGACGTTTTTTTCAATGATTTTGACAGCCTATACCCATTGATATTGCCATCAAACTTGTCGATTTCTTTTGCAGATTCAGCGCTTTATTCGAATGTCTGTTTTGCCTCTGTTTCTCGTTGGTTCAGGGCAAAATCCAATATTTTAAGCATATATATATATATATTTATTTAGGCAATTTTAAGAGTCGACAAGCATTTCTTTATCTTTAGTCGTCATTCCACACTGTTAACCTGAAACTTCTGTTGCAAAGTCTAATTTCACAGCTTACACGCTTTCTGGATCCGACCCGGAGGGAGCTTTCCCCGCAATTCTCGGACACGAAGGTGCTGGTATTGTCGAGTCTATTGGCGAAGGCGTAACAGACGTTAAAGTCGGCGACCATGTCATCTGCCTTTATACGCCAGAGTGCGGAGAGTGCAAGTTCTGCCGCTCCGGCAAGACGAATTTGTGCTCCAAGATTAGGGCTACTCAGGGCCAAGGTATTATGCCAGACGGGACGAAACGCTTCTCCTGCCGCGGAAAAGAGCTCTTTCATTACATGGGCTGCTCTACTTTCTCGCAATACACTGTAGTAGCAGATATCTCAATCGTTGCCATCGACAAGACTGCTCCTCTTAAGAGCTGCTGTCTACTTGGCTGTGGCATTACTACTGGATATGGGGCAGTTACCCGTACTGCTAAAGTCGAGGAGGGCGCTACTGTAGCCGTATTTGGAGCTGGCTGCGTCGGTCTTTCTGTCATTCAGGGAGCTGTTCAAAATAAGGCCTCTAGGATCTTTGTTATTGACGTTAACCCGGCCAAGCAGGAGTGGGGCAAGAAATTTGGTGCTACCGATTTCATCAACCCGACCACCCTGGACAAGCCTATTCACGATTACCTCGTTGATATCACTGACGGTGGTGTTGATTATGCTTTTGACTGTACGGGTAACGTCAATGTTATGGAGAGTGCTCTCATGGCCTGCCACAAGGGATGGGGAAAGCTCTGTGTTATTGGCGTCGCCGCTGCCGGACAGAAATTGTCCTTTAGACGTAATTATTCTATGATTTTTTTTTGGTTAATAAACTTTACTGACCTTTTAGCTTTCCTCGTCGTCACTGGCCGTGTAGTTATGGGTTCGGCTTTTGGTGGTGTCAAAGGCCGCTCAGAGATGGGTGATCTGATCAAGAGCTTCCGTGAGGGCCATTTGAAAGTTAATGAGTTTGTTACGCACGAGAAGACATTGAGCACGATCGACGATGGCTTCCAGTGCATGAAGGTAAGGCTTAGGGTTGATGATTTTTACTAATCCAATACAGACGGGTGACTGTATCCGCGCCGTGGTGGACATGGAACATTAGTGTGTATTTTGTGTGTACCTAATTGAATTGCCATAGTAATAAAAGTGAATTTGAAGTTGTATTCTGTTATAACAGCACTAAAGCCATGATTGTTTGTGCCATATGTGATATTTATCAAACCTGATTCTGTCCCTTTATATGTACGCTGCGATTGGCTTGGATTACGAATAAGAGCACGTTGTGCCGATGTGATAAGTTTGGAGTAGATGAACAACAGCCACTCGTGCCAATACGGCACACTATAGTTTGTAGAGTTATACGCAAATCAAGATCGCCTTCATTAAACATAAATAGATTAATTATGGCATTTCAAACAATTAAAGGGACACGCTAATTAAAGAAAACGGACTTACAGGTCTGTGCGCAAAATCGGTCAAACGCTGTATAGACGATTCAACATTTATAATCCATTTATACTGTTATAAACCTTTTATACTGTTATATCTGAATGTAACATGGGCGCTATAATTATCGCTTACTCACTCCTCAAAGGTTCCCATCGTCCATACACAATCGGAAAATATCTATAATTGATTATACGAACACAACTGGTGGATAAACAAGTAACCTTACTTTCTGACTGAATAAAACAAGTGCACGTGGGGCCGCAAGACGGGCTGAGACGGCAGTTGTCGCAAATCAGCAATATTCAAATTAACAATATATTATCAGCAGTGAATTTAAATCAGCAATCTATTCAAATCAGCAATCTATTCAAATCAGCAATCTATTCAAATCAGCAATCTATTCAAATCAGCAATCTATTCAAATCAGCAATCTATTCAGATCAGCAATCTATTCAAATGAACAACATGGCAACGCCAACGACGCAAGCAGACAGAGCAGAGCCGAACGTTTCTGGCAAGTCTTTCTTTTTGTTATAAATTTGCCAATTCCTTTTAGTTTTAATCCATTTATTTTTAATTTAGGTTTAATTTATTCTTAATTGACTTTTCTAACTGTTATACAGCCAGTTTCACAAGTCCGCGACCCGAATCCACAATACCGTTTAATATCGCCCACCGTGGATTTAAAGCACTTTACCCGGAAAACACACTTTTGGCCTTTGATAAGGCCGTGCAATCTGGTGCAAACGGCATTGAATTGGATGTGCATCCCAGCAAAGACGGGGTAGTCGTAGTCGCTCACGATGTTGATTTGAGCCGTGTGTTCGGACAGAAAGGAAATGTCGCTGATTATGTCTGGAAAGGCGAGCTCGATACTTTTACCTCAATCCAACCGCCTCACCAGCATATCCCTACATTGGAGCAGGTTCTGCAGCGCTTTCGCAGCGATGAGCGATACGCTGGTCGCTGGTTGCTGATTGACGTGAAAGTGGAGAATAAAGTGTCTATTATCAGTCAAATACGCGACGCTTTGACTGCGATTGAGCCCGATCTGAGCTACTGGGCCAACCGAGTGATTATTGGCATCTGGCACCCCAAGTTTCTTCCGGTATTTACTAGATTAAAATATTCAATTATGAATTTGATTAATTTTCTGTCGGCTTTACTGATATTTCCAGTTTTGCGAACAATTTCTGCCGATGCTGGCGATAACGGTATTTTGCTAATATGACTATACATTCTTACAACAGAATATCACGCCTCTTTTGTGGTACGCGCGACGGCACTTTTTATATAATCCACAAAGTATGTGAGACGAAACATTGGGTTCGCATACTAATCTCTACTTTAATTATTTTCTTCTTGTTCAGTTTCCTCCTTCAATATTCTCGTGACCTGTCTGACTTCGCCGGACGGCCGCGATTTTGTGCGTGAGGCTCAAGCGCTGGGAAAGACATGCTTTGCTTGGACTGTCAACACGAATCAGCAGATGAGGTGAGGGAAAGCTGATTGTACGTTCTGAGCTGATATCTCAATTTTATTTAGACTCGTAATGAGCCTAGGAATGGATGCTATTCTAACGGATGACCCGAGCCTTTGCAATGAGTAAGAGCAAATGTGTTTTTTCTTGACTTACACATTATTAGAGTACGAGCGGAACCGCCACAGAAATACGACGATATTATGAGAAATATGAGCTGGTCCGAGAGTTTGAGGCTGGCGTTTGAGCGGGCGTCTGTGATTGCCCTTGCGTCTTATAAGTTTTTTAGTATAGACGATGACTAGCGCGGTTGGGGCACGCGGTGGAGGTAAAGTTTTAGATATCGTCAGCGCAAAAAGACTGAGTATTTTTTTTCTGTAATCCTTGGCTATTAATTTCCAATGCCGTATGACGTGGATAGAAAAAGTATCTTTCCGACTGAATCCATTATCCTTTTCTATGCTTCTGGTCAGTCCAAGTATTATTGCGATCAATGTGTTTGATCCTATCAAACAGCGCAAGTATGTAAATCAAAGCTAGAAGCTTGACATTACAATATACATCCTGTAGGCTTGCTGGCAATACTGCTTGTCAGGCTGCACTAAGCTGCAAATACTAAACGAAACATGCATGGACCAAGATTATTGAGAGAGGCAATGCAATCAGACAATTCGATTAGACGCGTGCACTGCTCTATTTATATTATTCCCTAATCAACACAGTCACGTAAACGAGACATGTACGCGTAAAACAGTATGTGTGTAAATAAACATGGGGAAATTGCCAAAGTATTTATATATGTGAATATTCGATTACACCCAAGTAATAATATAGATAAGCTAAACTGTAGCATCACGCAAAACCAAGCACAAAAATAAGCACACATTCTCTATGAAATATCAACTCTAATTATCCATGTTTATTTATCAGAGCCCTAACCCTGGATTGATGTAAAAATCATATAAAAAGAGCCCAACCCCCACACCACAACATACCACAAACAATACTACGTTTCTAATCGAATAATAATGTCTGGACGCGGCAAAGGTGGTAAAGGCCTCGGCAAAGGTGGTGCTAAGCGCCATCGCAAGATTTTGCGCGATAATATCCAGGGTATTACGAAACCCGCTATTCGCCGTCTCGCCCGCCGTGGTGGTGTTAAGCGTATCTCTGGCCTGATCTACGAGGAGACCCGCGGTGTCCTTAAAGTTTTCCTCGAAGGTGTTATTCGCGACTCGGTTACTTACACAGAGCACGCAAAGCGTAAGACTGTGACTTCGCTCGATGTTGTGTATGCCCTCAAGCGGCAAGGTCGCACCATCTATGGTTTCGGTGGTTAGAAGCCTTTCAAAACTCAATTTTGATGGCTCGTACATGAAATTACAATAAGACGAATTCAAAGTTTTTATGCGATAGTTATATATCGGGAAGTTTGCAGTCTGTATGTACGTCACAATCGGCGACGAAGCCAGTCTGATACAGTCGATGACGATGGCAATTATACCGTCTCTTGTTTCCTCACCCGTTTTTTTTGTATCTTGGGCATGGATGGATTTGCGTTAATATCATTTGGTTCAACAAGAGGATAAATTTCAAAAATAAAATAAGCCATCTTACATAGTAAGTAGTAGTTTACATAGAGAACAATATTTAGCGTAGCAGACTAATTATAGTATAATTTTAAAGTAAATTTTGGAAGCAATGTAGATGAATCCTTGGATTGTAGAGCTCTAAATTAGAGCTGGGATTGGCACAACTACAAACTAAAATATAACCAAAAGCTGTGATAATTCAAGCTCATGGCAGACAATGTGTTTCTTGATCCAACGCTGCTACAACAGTTGCAGCAGGATAGCGAGCATGAAACGGCAGTTCGCGATGTACGGTTTGAATTTTTGAAATTCGCTATTGCTAATGACAAGTCTTTGCGCGAATCATTGCAGTCGCTAGAAGGCAGTCTGCGCCAAGTCTCGGCGTACACCAGCCGTGTACATTCAGTGCCGGAGCAACATTGTAAGAATTCTACAAGATTGAGTCAATGCAGAAAATAAATTTGACCGGCAGAAGAAGCAAACATACATCAAATTTGAAACCAAAAAAAAAATAAAAAAAATAAAAAGTAAAAAATAAAAAACAAGGCTTTAAGACTAGAATGAACAAAGATAAATGAAAAAGCATCTATATCTCGGTCGCCTGGCAAGCAAAAACCAATGAACTCTTATCAGAAGCTTACCACATAGTGCCGTCTTTGATTGAAGGACTTGCACCCACTTTTCGCCAAGTGCAAACAGATCTGGGCAGGTTACGTACAGTCGCGGATCCTTTACCTTATTATCGCTATAACAATATGTGGTCTCACAGTGTGCAGGCGGCATGCAGCACCGTTATCCTTATTTTCGCTCTTGGCTTCCAATTGCCTGCACCAAATGAAAAAGGCACTAAAACTGTACCGCAAATGACTCTGGTGCCGATTGAAACGGTGGGCAACATTCTTGGAGGTGGGTCTTTTGTTCACTGCAAAACACTAATTCAAAGTCCCCGCCAATGCTAAAGAGGTTTTTTGCATTACTATTGAAGAGTACTTGCATGCAGTAATTTCCGTTATCAACGATTTAGCCCGATTATGTGTGAATTGTGTCACAATGGGCGATTATGAGCGACCTAGCGCTATAATGCAGCTGGTCAAAAACTTACATGCCGCATTTCAGCTGCTAAACTTGAAAAATGATTCCCTACGCCGGCGCTTTGATTCGATAAAGTACGATGTGAAAAAGACAGAAGAGGGTAGGCTGAGGATTCGTGTTGCTTTTTTATTAATTCGAGCAGTAAATTACGATCTCGCTATTCATGGGCTATTACCAAAGACTGCTTGACGCTGAAATTGCCCTAGTGTTTGAATATTACAAAGCTTATGACGTCTAATTCCATATTTGGACCAAAAATATATCATTTGAGTCTGCAAGAATGATAATAGGGAGTAGATTTTACATTTCAGCCTGATCGGTTACAATTGTGTTGTTATTCAAGTCTTTTCTACTTCAAACAATACTGTTAAACATATTGTACATGTATTAAAATAAAAAATCTAAATTCTATAAATTAACTCCATCCCTTCCCTGATCGACCCTTTTTCCAGCATCAATCTCG
This sequence comes from Novakomyces olei, assembly GCA_016906335.1. Taxonomy (NCBI): domain Eukaryota; kingdom Fungi; phylum Ascomycota; class Novakomycetes; order Novakomycetales; family Novakomycetaceae; genus Novakomyces; species Novakomyces olei. The sequence continues at coordinate 727,363 of JADEYG010000007.1, forward strand.
CGTTGCTTCAAGGCAACATTAATCTCCCGTAAATTCCGACGCTCTGGACCCCAAAACAAAGGCAGAAACCGTCCGCCTGCTTCCTTACATTGACGGTGGATTTCATTTGAATACTCTGCATCTTCAGGGTACCCTAGCTTATGGTACGCAAACCCGTCACCTCTTTCACGTACACGTGCATCTTCTTGTGCGTACATGTAATCGTACGAAGGCAATTTTAATCGACCGGTCCAGAGATTTGCAAGGTAACAGCCTTGCGTTTGAGCCAGAGGAAAAGGCACAACACTCCTCGGCAAACAGGCAATAGCCAGCGATGGATCAGGTATAAAGACAAGCTGCTGGAAAAGAGAACGGACTCGACCGCCCCGACTAACTAGCCGATTATCACCATATTTTTGAGGACTTACATGGACACTGCGAAGCACTGAAAGCTCTTGATCGTAGCCGGTCGCAAGGACTATACAGTCGAGCGGAGGCAATTGCCGGCCGTCTACCAGTCGCGCAGATCGATCTTGGATATCAAACTCTGCTACTGGCGGAATTTCTGCAAACTGTCCCTTTTTATAAGCCTGCTTGGGCGATTCACGCCCACTAACAAATACTTTGCCGCCTGCTTTATTTAAGAACTGTGCAGCCTGTGTAGCGATATCCAGACCAGAAGGACCATTGCCAATCACAAGTATGGAGCTTTTCCCTTCGAAAATATCGTGAGTATCATAATACTTTGAGTGCAAAACGAGATTAGGATAACGGCCAATCAGTCCAGAAAGCCCAGGAATATCAGGCAGCAAAGGCCGTTCATAATTCCCACTAGCAATAATAACATAATCAAAAGTCTCTGTTCGAGGAGTTTTAGCATCTGCTTCAAGGCTCTGTAGAGTTAGGGTCCATTTGTTTGTACCAGTTTTGCAGCAATCCAACACCTCGGTTTCAAGTGTAACAAGATCGGCAACGTCCTTTGTGTAACGTTGCACATACTCCAACATGCCCTCGCGCGTGGGGAAAAGCGATGGCTGTTCTGCAATTTCTTTGTCAGTGTAAGGCAGATCAGGCAGCTCGTACAACCGGTACGTTAAATTGCCCTTGAGTTTATTGTACATGGGACTTGGAAAGGAGCCAGATTTGATGGTTTGACCCGGAAAATCAAATTGAGATTTCCAGTAGTTTGTAACAACCCCAGGGACCTTGTCACTATTGGTTTCATAGTACCAGATACCGCCAATGGCTCGGCGCCGCTCGAAAACGCTAATACGAAAAGCGCTTTCTTCCCTCAGCGCTTTGGCGATAATTAGACCCGTAGCTGTTAATTGCAGTTAGCGAACCAATCCAACGAAAAATAAAATAAGTAGCAAAAAGTTTAAGACATCGAGTCTAATCAACTTACCACCGCCACCAATAATAGCGACAGAGGGCTTTTCCATCGTTGCAAAGGAATAGCGATGTGCAGCAATTTATTGCCGGGTCTCGTAATTATTGGATAATCATTATAATTCGTTATTATATCACGATAACAAATTAGATTTGCATGTGCCTGAATCGCTGTATATAATGATACCGAAGCAATTCGCAGATACGCGTTTCAAACGCTGGCAGTTCGAGTCCAGCGATAATATTTGCATTATAAATAGCAACAAGTAAATATATGTATATTTGATAAAAAGCTGAAACAAGCAATTGGGCTGAATACGTATAAATATTTTCACATATTAAACATAATTAGTATGTAGAAGAGGCAACGACTGCAATGTACAATGGAGTCACTCGGAGACCGCATTCGCGTCTTTGACGCATTCGTATGCCCAAAAAATATTCAGAATGAATAGCAATATCGAGCTGACTTTTCAGCCTAAAATTGACCCGTCTTATGAACGACGCTCACGGTCCCCTGCGGATTATCTCGTCTACGCAGTGCCTGCGTTTTTCGTGTTGATGATTTGGATCAACGAAGTGGTCTCTATTGCCAATGGTGTTCAAAGCTACGATATAAGCGTTGATCCTGTTGTTAATGATGCCATGTTTGTAAACCTGGAAATGACGGTAGCAATGCCGTGTGAGATGCTCGCCATTAATGTTATGGATGCTACTGGCGAGTATATTTTGGCAACTGACGCATTTCGTCTCGAGGGGGTAAATACTTTTCTTTGCTAATCATTATTGATTAGTTTTACAGACAACTTTTGATGCCAGTAATGCGGTTCCTTTTGCTGAGCATAATCGGAAGGGCGATGCAGAGGAAAAACAATTTCTAAGTGGCTCCATGTCGTATGGATTAATGGAGGCTAAAATCGACCTCGGCCATGATATGCCAGCATGCCGTATTATTGGCCAGACTCAAGTCCACATGGTACAGGGTGATTTGCATATTACTCCTCGAAATCGCGGCTTTTCGGGACCGCGCTTGGATCCTGCAAAGTTTAATTTTACTCATTTAATTCACGATATTTCTTTCGGACCTTACTTTACTGGAGTAGAAAGGCCTTTGACTAATGTTATTGGAGTTGCCAGTGAGCGTATGTTGAGCCTTTGTTGAAAATTTCTTATTGTTTTGATTCATTATAATTGTATATTATTGTATTTTCTTCCTTTGTATCTGCCGCGTTTATATTCATGTCTAAACAACCCATTTCTAACAGCAGCCATGTATCGTTTTCAATATTTCACTTCGCTGGTGCGTACAGTTTTTCGCACAACACTCTATGACGTTGACACCTTTCAATACAGCGCGGCTGAGCAGTCCCTCGCATTGTCGCGCAATGCCGTTCCAGGCATCTTTTTCCGCTATGATATTGAACCTTTACTTCTTACCGTCTCATACTCGAATATGTCTGTGCGGCAATTAATGCTCCGTACTCTTGGTATCTTTGGATTCTTTATCGGCGCTGCCGAATTTTTTTGGAAGCTTCTCGTCGTCCCTCGACTTGGCTCGGATTCTGATAGATCCGAGGGAATCTTGGGTGCTCGAAATAACGAATCCAAGGAGTGAACTGATGATACCCAATTTTTGGCTTTTTGCCTTGGACAAATGAATATTGGATAGAGAACAAATTGGTTTAAAATAGGTTGATATTAGAACAAGCGGGAAATTGTTACCGCTGTTGTGCACACTGTCATTTGCTACGTTCTTCGTACCTTCTTTTAAACCCATAGCGCTCGGCCTGGTTGTGACGGCCAGGTTGTGAAACAACGCAAAATCTAACAGTTATGGAGGAAAAGCATACCATACGCAGATTTGGGCTCGATAGACGAAGCGTTCTAATTCTAAGGTAATATTCAAGACCGTGTCGCTGATGCAGCCTTGCTTTCAACTACTACAAAATGTTTGCTTGAAATTATACATATCATTAGGCCAAGGCACGTTAATGACCAATTTCTTATCCTTAAATAATACAATGATTTGACTATAAAACTAGCGAGAAACACTTCCGATAAAGTGGGAAAGGCTCAAAAGCATCTCTTTAACTCAAATTTGAATGATCAAACCCACGTGCATCGATTACGTAATCTGAATTCTATTTCATTTACGCGGCTCCATTCTCGTTTTTTCAAATAGGCGCGTAGAATTAGAGTATTGGACAAGTAATAGGACCGAGAATTCTAGAGAATACCCAAAGTGCCCCAACAGTCCTCAAAGTAATATTATTGTAACTGCACCCTGACATGAGCCATATCTCATATTATTTTGTTCGCTATATTAAGACTGCCTTATGCAGCGAGCAAATACCCTTGTATTACTCAATTAATCATACCCCGGCTAACTCGCTCGAACCGGCCTCGGATGAAAAACAGCCGGACCAGGAATCCAAGGATTTCTCCCAATTGACTTGGGCCCTACATGCCCATTGTGGGGCTACGACGTGGGTGCGGATGGCCCGGAAAGGTACCGGATGACCTATGCCGTTATTCCGCAGAAGTAAATACTTGTTTATATGTGTATTTGCAGTACTATAAAGATCATCTATGCAATGATATAATGTTGTTTTTAGTTTCATAAATTTATCCATCCATACGTAAGAGAATATATATATATAAATAAAATACCCAACCCCATTTCCTGTAAAAAATCCACACAGACAAACATGGTGACCACATTGGCTCGCTCTCTTCGTTCTGGCGCACGCTTACCTGCTGCCTCTGCAGCAGCTAAAGCCGTCGCTGCGAATGGTGCTCGCGCATATTCTGCCCGGGTGCCTTCGCTCAAGGATCGTCTTACGGAGTTAATTCCGGAGCGCCAGGAAGAGGTCAAGGCACTGCGTGCGGCTCATGGATCCTCATCCCTTGGCGAGGTTACATTGGATATGGTATGTTTGCTATAGCATTGGACGTCGAGGCTTCACTGTTATCCTGCAAAGGCTATTTTGGTCTAACTTTGTCTCCTACTAATGCCTTGTTCGCTATTGGTGTCTTTATTTCCTCTACGAATCAATTCATTATGACAAATTAGTAATGTGTGCGTATTGTTTATTTGGATATATATATATATTTTTTGCATTGTATATAATAAATATGCGTATTTATGTTATACGTATATTTAATATGTAATGATGCAGTCATATTGACCACACTTCATCGAGCAGTCTAATTTTATTCGTTTCTTATTGATTAATATTGATGTTGATATTTTTATGTTTATTACCATTGCCCTTGCGATAGTCCGTGCATCAGTCGTCTAATGAATTACGCGCTTAATTGTTCGATTCGATTGCTAACAAGTTAAGGTCTATGGCGGTATGCGCGGTATCAAAGGCCTCGTTTGGGAGGGCTCCGTGCTCGATCCAAACGAAGGTATCCGCTTCCGTGGTCTGACTATCCCCGACTGCCAAGAGCAATTGCCAAAAGCTCCAGGTGGTCAGGAACCCCTACCAGAGGCCCTTTACTGGCTGTTGGTAACGGGCGAAGTTCCAACTGAGGAGCAGGTTCGCAGCCTCTCTGCCGAGTGGGCCGAGCGTGCTCAGATCCCCAAATTTATCGAGGAGCTGATCGACCGTTGCCCTAACACTCTCCACCCGATGGCCCAGTTTGCTCTTGCTCTCAATGCCTTGGAGCACGAGTCCGCCTTCGCCAAGGCTTATGAGCGCGGCACCAACAAGAAGGAGTTTTGGAAGTTTGTGTTCGAGGATGCGCAAGACGTGATCGCCAAGTTGCCAGCTATCGCAGGCCGCATCTACCGCAACTTGTACCGTGATGGCAAGGTCGCCCCCATCCAAAAAGACAAGGATTACGCCTGGAATTTGAGCAATATTCTCGGGTTTTCCGAAAACGCGGAGTTTAATGAGCTGCTCCGTTTGTACTTGACCATCCACTCTGACCACGAGGGCGGTAACGTCTCTGCTCACACCTCTCACTTGGTTGGCTCAGCTCTTTCCTCGCCTATGTACTCCTTTGCAGCTGCCCTCAACGGTCTGGCTGGCCCTCTACACGGACTGGCCAACCAGGAGGTGTTGCGCTGGATCTTTAGGATGAAGGAGAACATTGGCACAGACGTGACCAAGAAGGACATTGAGGATTACTTGTGGCAGACTCTCCGCTCTGGTCAAGTAGTACCAGGCTATGGCCATGCTGTACTCCGCAAGACTGATCCTCGGTACATGGCTCAGCGTCAATTTGCTCTCAAGCACTTGCCTGACGATCCCTTGTTCAAGCTGGTCTCCCTGGTTTACGAAGTAGCACCGGGCGTTTTGACTGAGCATGGAAAGACCAAAAACCCTTACCCGAACGTGGATGCTCATTCTGGTGTGCTTTTGCAGCATTACGGTTTGACTGAGCAGCACTACTATACTGTGCTGTTTGGCGTTTCCCGTGCTCTTGGCTGCATGTCCCAGCTTATCTGGGATCGTGCTTTGGGTCTGCCTATCGAGCGCCCCAAGTCGTTCTCGACCAAGGCACTGTACAAGATGTTTAACAAATAAGCCAGCTGGCTTGTTACAGGTGGTTGTTGATTTTTTAGTCCCAGTACGCTAATTGCGCTACTTGCTGTCATGAAGCAATATCCCAACATACATGAATTGACCCGTTGTTAACTAATTGTGCTTTGGAGAAACGACGTAGAAAAGTGCTGTAGATTGAGATCACTATAGAGGCGATATCTGTCATAATTTCGGTTTAGTCCAAGGACGACATAATAATAATAATAACAATAATAATAATAATAATAATAATAATAATAATAATAATAATAATATATATAAAATTAATCCGAATCTGCACCGAATGCATGGGCTTTGTAATACTGTAGCAACGTGGTGACGACGATAAGAGTGCAGCTGTACATTCTTAAAGTTGAAACTGCCTTCAACCTGCATTGATCTAAACCTTTGAATTTCAGTTTGCTGTCTGTATAAAGGATGTTTTTGCTCTAAAACAATTCGCATTCAATTCAATTGAACGCCCGCTCAACTGTATCCAGCACATTATATCTCGGAAACGCCAAGAGCTTGAAGGTAAGAATCGTGACATATCCAGGCTTAGCACATAACCTTAAGAGATTGTTTGGCTGTCGTAACCATCGCATTGTTCTGCTTTGTTGCTTCATAAGTTTCAAGTTTTTATCTAATCATACACAGTTCACAATTCCGTGCTTGCGCTCCACCCTTCGTGAACAGTCGCTCTGAACTGTGCGGAAAACTCATTATACACGGGTACAAGGTCCAAAATATTGGTGCTTTTCTCATTGCCCAAGGACCGCCATTCAATACTGTGGTGCGGAAATATTACAGGGCAGCTGAAGGATTACAAGTTACCGTGTACGTACCTGTTTTGCCTCCATTTGACTTGAGCGGGCCTTTAAAGTAAAGTGCAACTTGGGGCTCATTCGTTTCCCGCATTTTATCTCGCTACGCTCGTTTCGATAGTCTCTTTGAATTACAACGTTCTGTCTGCGGGCTATCTCGACCACAATGGATCCGATAGTACTCAGTGCACGTGACGGAGAGTGCGTGAACCAGGTATGCATTTCTATTTGACAAATATACATGTTGGATGAATCTAAGCAACAGAGCGTGTTCCTCGTCTACGGCCGCTGTGGACCAGAACGGGGTGACGGTAGTGTACGCGTCCATCATGAAGACGGACACTTTCCTCCTCAAGTTTGGCCTTGTACAGACTCTCATGTATGTTGGAATTTCAGCACTGACTGGCCTTCGTTGTCTATCAATCCTCTATAGTCTTTTGATTCCATTTTCCAATTTCAACTAACATGTTTGCCTGTCCAAATCTTATTATTTTATCTAGTCTAGTTTTCACTCTAGTTTAATTCTTTTTTTTCTTTTTTTGTCAATTTTTTAGTTTGGTTTTTAATTTAATTTAATTTTTGTTTTTAATATCTGTTTTCAGTTTTTTAATTCGGAATTCTCGTCTTTGATTTTATAAATCTGAACTTCTATTTCGCAATTTCAATATTATTTTCCATTTCATTAACATATCCAGTTCAAGGCACTGATTCATCTTGTACCTGGCTACAATGTCCTTTACTTCACAAACATTACTACTGGCCGCTACTGTCTGTTGCGTCTAGAAATGCAAAAGCAAGCAGCCCCACCCCTGCATTTGGCACTATTTTTAGCACGAGATTCTCCCGCTACCTTTGACTGCCCTGAAAGACCGCGCGCAGCGGATGGGAACGTCAAGCCTCCCCCACCACCAAATCTGTCGTTGGCAAGTAGTAAGCTGAGAATGGCAGCTTATCTATGGCAAGCCTTTACCGGTGAGCAAATGCTCAGAAGCGGATTCGGAAGACGCTGCTTCCAGCTCGATGAAAGTGAATCTTTGCCTCTTTCTCGACAGCCCCATTGTTTTTCTTATAAAGTGCCTCGAATACACATTCTACGAAGTAAAAGATCACTGAGTGAAATACGTGATCCTGAAGTGGCCCAGCAGAATCCTCATGGAAGCCGTCGCGGTGATTTGTACGGGTACGTTGCCGATGCATTACGGGAATATGGAGGACCGTTTTCCGAGAGCAATGCTCATAGCGATGGACATGTGCGAGTAGCCGTATTGTTGCTCGATGCCCACTTTGATACAAAGAGGCATTTGATCTTGGGCCATGCAGCACTGGGCGGTGGTGCTGGCCATTTGAATTTTGGTATTTTTGGTAGTCATAATCTGTATACTTTTCCCACGTACATGGAGGACGTGGTGCCTGCTGTAAGAAAAGTGCTTATATTTTTATTAATTTATGTATTCATACTGATCTTAGTTTCTTGACAGCACGCCTACCGGACGAGACTTTGCCAACGACAACAATGAGGCAGGATCCAACTGGGAAAACGCAAATATTGGTATAGGGGCTTTCCTACATGAAACAGGCCACGCCTTGGACTGTCCTCATGAGCCTGATGGAGTAATGCTTCGCTCTTATACAGTTTTTAACCGGACTTTTCTTTGCTTTGAGCCCTATAGTACACGCACACATAAACAAGCACCCCGACCGCTGCTGCAGCGCGATGAGTGCGGCTGGCACCGACTCGATTTAGTGCGTTTCTTATACAATCCTCTTTTCCGGAATGGCAGTGATCCTTCATTGATCGGGTACTTGAATGGTCCAGCGACTGCAGTGTTGCCTTTACCAGACGGAGCCATTTTATTGCGGTCAGCGGGAATAATCTTGGTAGAAATATTTTCCGGCGATGATGATTTATGTAGGGCATCGTACGAATACGCATTGCAGCCGAGTGAGCAAGTTTTCTTGGTGGAACACGAATTAAGAACAAGAGCTCGTCTGCCCTCGGGACGGCTACGCCTGCGAATAGTCACGGCGGCTTTACGCAATGACTATATTAATGATTTTGCAGAGGCAGCAAGAGCCAACAAAATCCGTGGCTATCTTGCCAGCCAGGCTGTAGGTCAACAGGGTCAGCAGGGAGCCAAATTTGTATTAATCTTTGATAAGTCTCAGCTAGCTCGGGTACGGATTCGATCTGGAGCAGCATTAGACGGGATTGCCCTCGAGACTGTCAGCCGATCTGATGATAACAATAGATGCGGTGGTAATGGAGGCAGTGAGTCCCATTTTAACCTTGATTATCAGACTGGAGAGAAATTGGCCGCTGTCCGTGTGCGAGCAGGGTTCTGGGTCGATGGCGTTGAGTTTACTACAACCAAGGGGATAACGACTCCGTTCTTGGGCAATGCCAGTGACGGACAGCCTTATGATCTTTCGCCGCCTGAAGGATATGAGATTTGTGGGCTGCATGGGACAGCTGGTGCGTTTGTGGATTCTATTGGTATTATTTACCGGCCGATATGATAGATGAGAATACGCTTACAGTCGGACTAAAACTACATAGAGCTTTTAAATGATTAGGGATTAGATTTAGGGTTATTAACCCTTTATACCACGCGGACAAGGTGGCAAGGATGGATGAATGGGTCTACAGCCCAAGAATATACTACATGTACGCTATTTTCACTGTTTCGATAGCATGATCCAACCAACTAGACCTGTAGTCAAGAAGCCGGTTTGAGTAGCATCCTTGTGTCTATTAAAAATGTAAGGTATATAAGCGTTGTTGATTGCAAAGAGCCAGCAAGAGAGAAGAAGAAAGTATTCAGGCGTCAATCCAATACAACAGAGGTGCCATTGAGAGTATAAAGCATAATCCAAAACTTTGACATAATGCAAACCTTTGACACCAAGGCCGTATCGTCTCTGGACACATTTTTGGGCTACTTTATGTCAATATTCAGATTCTTTCGGCTGCACAGATCTGCGACAATTAGTATATTCTATATTACTTCGTATGCTGATAATACTACGCAGTTTCTCGGACAAGCAATATAAATTTACTGTGAACGCATGATTCGAAAAATAAACCAGAGTAATTATAACCTAAACCTCAAGATAGATAATCCAACGCGCGATTGGTTTAACCCTCGCGACGCGGTGAATTAATTAGCGACGCGTCTCGATCTTTGAAGGCTGGTCACCAATAAAAATTAGGAGGGATCACGGTGTCAGAGCCGAACAATTTGGATTGTATATGTACTGCAGGCTTGACCACTTCAATCACTACTCAAATGCTCTTGAGCTGCGAGCCTAAGAGTATATAAGCGAATCTACCAGGCCAAACTGAACATTTACGTGGCTAAACAAGAAAGCTGCGGCATCGACCAACCATACATCAATCCTACCAAGATCCAATTTATTTTCATTTGCAAACCTAATTTCGAGATCAGTCTGGTTCACTGGCACGGTTGATAAGCCGTTTTGATACGATCGGCCGTCTAGCTGAAAGGACGTGGAGGAGAACCTTGAAGTGCAGCTCCAAATACATCGGACGGCTGCACTTAATTTCTACACGATATTCGTACTAAATCCATCATGGCTCTATCAACAACGCCATGGGCTACAGACAGCCAAAGGCAGGCAGTGGACCGCGTACTGAGACGCGCTGAGATATCAAGAGTAAGAAGATTTCTGTTAAACTTTTAAGACGCGTGATGTACTAACGTTTGCAGGTTACGCGAATGTTAAAATCTCGTCTCGCGTTCGCTAGTTACAAAGCGTCACGTGGCTGGGAACGATTATCCCTAGACGCGTTAGAACCGCATATGCAAAAAGAAATTGATAGGTGTCGCGCTATGGCACCTGAAGAAGAAAGCGGACCTATCGTACGTAAACGGCGAAAAACAGAGAACGAACACGAAAACGAACACGAAAACGAAGAGGAGCATTTCCATTATTCTGCCGCCTTTCATCATAATCATGTTGTCCAGTCTTCGCCAATAGCACCGCCTCGAACACCACCGCGAAGGAGCTTAAATGCCTCTCATGCGCCAGACGAAGGAGCCGACCTGTTAATGTTTCTTGCTACTTCACCTTCTCCTGCAGCTCCACGAACAGCACCTTCACGGATGTTACAGTCTCCGCATTATACGCGTACACTGCCGCCCAATACTCCCTCACAACATTTTGATTTTGCAGATTTTGTCAATATTTCGCCTTCACCGGCACGAAGAAGTGGCGAAAATACAATGTACGCTCAGACATTAGCGCCAACACGGAGGAGACTAATGTTTGAGGCGCCTACTAGCCCCTTAAAGGCGCGCAAGGGAATTACAGAACGGGCAGCAAAACCAGGACCGGCCGTCGCTGAAGCCTTAAATGACTCGTCGCGTGAAAGGCCGCTTGAATTAGGAGCACAGCTATTGCGTGAGTGATACGCGGTGAGGGCTGATTTGCTTTGTATTAGAATAATTTTGGGAACTGTTTATGTGTATCGTAAGAAAAATTGAATGGACACAGCTCAGTCGTAGACATTACCAAATCGTGTGCAACTGGTATTGGTATCGTAATCTTTCTTTTACCTTTTGGCAAATTGTTTTTTCGCTGCTTAGGGATAGCAGGCTTACAATGAGTGTACAGTCAATGTATATTTATTTGGTGTCTAGAGAGAACGAATGTAAATGCGATCCTTCAAGTTGGAAATGACTCAAAGCACAAAACCTGCGCTAGAGTAAAGGCTTATTTGCGAAGATATAAACAATACTACAAAGAGGCAGTTGGTATGACGTGGCTAAAAGCGAGCGGGGTAATCAGAAACCTTGGCATCTCTCAATCTTTCCCATAGCTTTTAGAATGATGTCATATACAGAATTGCTCTTGGCCAATGCAAACTGCTGTTTCACGCAGTTTCTGCAAAATCCAGGCCAAGGTCTATAATTAGTAGGCACTAGTAAATAATAGTCGCAATAACGACTTTATCTACCGACAACCGCGTATTTCACAAAACAACTTTCTATACTCGTGTGTAAGACTACTTGTAATATACTCAAGTATCAATGACACGTTACGCGAAGCGCGTGTATGACTAAGAATATGCGCAGGAGGCAGTCGCGTCGCGATGACGGGCCAATGCCTCTTTTATAGCGTGGCGATTGTGATTGTACAGAGTAAGCCAAAAGACGTGATGGCGAGCCTTTGGGACGCGTGCTCGAGGCAGCAAACTTGCCGTGAGCGAACCTCGCTTGCTGTGCACAAACAATTCGGCCTTTTTGCGCTATGTTTCAATTATCGCCTAGTCCCTTATAATATGTAAATAAATATAATTAATTCAATCGGGTCGAGTGCGTTTAATGATAAACAGTGGCAAGAAAGTCAATTTGCGACTTGAGAGATGGAATTTATGTATTGCAGTCCAGACAAGAATATCAGGCACAGCTGGTCGCCGACTATGCACCAAAATCTTTAGCCAATAAACCATTGCCAATAATCATGCTTCCAGTGTCCGCGTTCATCTATCCAAATCATAAACTCTTCAAGCTTCCTGCGCCAACAATCAACGACCACATCCCGCGAAAAGCAGCGAGTAGCCAAGCTCACACTATATTTCCTGTTACTTACCTGTGTCACGCAGTGTAGAGCGCTAGACTAGAGTGTATGGATTGCGGTACGGTATATATCCACCACCGCAATACGAACGCTTGGACGGTTATCCTCGCATCATACTTTACTTTAATCTTACTTGTACACCCTATGCAAGATTCTCAGCTCGAGTCGTGCTTGCTTGTTTGAGTTTTAATATTGACAGACTGATTGATCCCTTACAATTCTCTCAACTCTTGTGCCGCTCTCTTTGCGCGCTTCCACACTCTTTCAATTCTGATCTCGGCTCCTTTGGCCGCGACTGTCTTTCTATTCCTTCTTTTTCCGCCTATACCAGCTTGCAAGGCTCGCTGCGTGCCTTTTGCACGTGCTGTCTGCTCCCCTTTTCCTTTAATTTTCGATTCTTACTCTTTTGCCTTGGGCTGTTGTTTTTCCGACACGGGTTCAGTGCCACCCACGAGTGTTCAAATACCCGTTTCCTGGCGTCATTGGCCACAGAGGCCAAAGGCAACAAACCATCGACAAGTCAGACGCGCGCGTCTCTGCCTGTGACGCGAAGGAGTCAAAACAAAACAAATATCGATCCGGCCTCTTTCTCTAAAATGACCCGGAATTCATGGCGGACAGCGGCAGCGGCAGCAGCGCTGCTGCTGCTGCCGCGTGGAGTTACAGCGCTCGCGTACTATGGATGCTACTCGGCGGAGAGCAACGGACTAAACTATAGAAACTCGGATAACATGCAGACTCCTCTAACGTGTTTCCAATCGTGTGGATCAAATTTCAGGTACATTGGAATCGTCAACGGGAACGAATGCTACTGCGGCAATACCTTACCTGCTGGAAGTGTTGCGAGTGGCGATAATTGCAATGCCTGTGCTTCTTACCAGGGAGCAGACTGTGGAGCAGACGGGTACATTAGTCTTTATGCTGCTCTGGACCAAAACGCGTACGCAATCTCCACTGTATCGCCCCCGGCTGCTTCTTCTTCTTCTTCTTCTTCGTCGACTACGTCTGCAGCTCAGAGCTCGTCTTCGCCGGCGTCTTCTACCACTGGCACGCAGCAAGCCTCTACTGCTTCAACTTCTTCTCAGGAAACGGCATCTACTTCTACTGCTGACCGCTCGAGTACATCAGCCATAACTGCTTCTGCTTCTCCTTCTTCTTCTTCGCCGTCGCCTTCAGTATCGAGTCCGCCTGAGCGAACGGTTACACGAACTGCAGACGCGTCGTCAACGGCCTCAAGAGCCGAGCAGAGTTCGTCCAGCTCTGCTTCCTCTGGCAGACACCACGGATTAGGCGCTGGAGCAGCCGCTGGAATTGCTATTGCTGTAGTGCTTGCTGTTGCTATTGCCGTTGGAAGTTTCTTTTTCTGGCGGTGGCGACGGAACTCGAGGTATCAGTGGAACACGAGCTTTGAGAAGGGCAGCTCTCTGCCAAACGGTGGGTCTTCTGCCGGTGCCGGTGCTGGTGGAAGTGGCGGCCTGTTTGGAGTGAAGGCGGGCCATCATGATACACGGCTAGATAATACAATGGTGCGTAATAATAGCCGGCTCAGTTTTTCCGATGACCAGGACTATTCGCGCAAGATATTACGGGTCACGAACCCTGATGAGTGATTTATACACTTACTTTTTTTTTCTCTAAAAAGGACCGGAATAAATCTGTGAGATTTTTTACTCACGCAGGGACTGTTATGGCTATATTTTGGTTTTGACTTTACACTTTTATTTATTTCGTTCGTTCGTTCGACATTTCTTTTCCGTTTTCTAGTTTCCAATTCGTATTATTGAATATTATTATTATTAGTCTATTATTATTATTATTATTATTATTATTATTATTATTACTATTACTATTATTACTATTATTACTATTATTATATTATTATTAGTATTATTATTTTCCATTTTCTTTTGTTCTTCCTCGTTCATAATCACATTAGTGTTCTTTGATCATGTTTTACTCATTTTCGTGCGCCTTTCTCTTCGTGTACTAGCCTATTCTTTTTTATTCATATCCATCAATATGGTTACAATATAGCCTAAGACTGCCATATGTCTTTTGCTTCATGCGGTGGCCCTGCTGTGCCTTAGCATTTGATAAATATTATCATGTTCTACAAAGCCTAGTAGTTACCTATATATACTGCGCACCAATTCCTAGAAAAGTAGGTCTTCTGAATCCAAAAAAACGTTGTAAATGAATGAATGAAGTCAAAATTAAATACAAAGATCAATAAATGCAGAATGGGAAGGTAAAAATGCATGAGTAATAGTGAGATGGATGGATATTTGAATTTCAAAATTTGCTTCTTGTCTACGTCTTCGGAAACAATATAAAATATCCATCCCATTCGTCTATTTGTCTACGCTGCAAGTATAACAATAAGCCTATACTCATCATATTCATGGAGGGTTAAAAAGGCATTATTCATAATTTATACTGATTGCGTTCAACGCTTTCGCAAACGTACAATTGTCCTATTGTATACAAGCAGGCAGATTGTCATTAGCCTGCAGAAAGAATCCAACCATTATCATGGCCTATGTAATTAGAAAACATAAAAACAAAACATAAACAAGGAAACACAGTTTTTAAATAAAAAAAATCCTTACTTTGGTATCTTTAATGTTTTTGAAGCCATAGCAAAACCGCTCAAAACGAAGAGTAGTGTGAACGGATGAAACTCTAAAACAGTGCCGGCAAAAACAACGCCGCCTGGTATACGTGCAGGCCCACCGTAATGGCCCTGTGAAATGAAAAAGGCCACAAATGCAATCAGACCTAGAGTAGTCGGAATTGGTGTCCCTTCAAAGTATTTTGCTTTGCCAGACGCGTCCTTGGGCACAGAGCCAACAGACACATTGAACCGTGCCAATCGCGAGAGACCACAAAGTACAAAGAAAGTCAAAATAATGCTGTCTGCAAAACTACGCAGACCCCAAGCAAAGACACAGGCAGCTGGTGCAACTCCAAACGAGACAAGATCAGCCAATGAATCCAACTCTTGGCCCATGAGCGAAGATTTGTTTCGCCAACGTGCAACTTTCCCGTCCATAAAGTCAAACATTAGTCCGGCAGGCATAAAGGTAATCGCGCGCCAAAGGTACGTTGGATCTTCCACGTTTCCCAAGCAATACTGCAGGGACGAAAAAATGCTTAGTACGCCACAAGCACAGTTTAGTTCGGTGATAGCGTCCGCCAAGTGAAGTGCTCTGCAATAAAAAGTTAGACATGGATGGACGCGGCAAAATTAAGCCATACCTCACTAGAGAAAAATGCCGATTATCGTTGACATAGGCGATTAACTTGGCCTTGGCGGGGTCATCTGGAAAGGTTAATGACCGTCCAAATGAAAGCAGGCAGGATTAGGCAGCGTGAAATGACGGAGAGTTTGGAATCACGAAACAATCTAAAGAAAAGAAAAGATAGAATGAATGAATGAATGAATGAATCAAAAACGAAGATTTCTAAGGAAAACAAAGGCAATATAGAGAAACTTGAAACAAGATTTAGCCTGCCTTCGATTTCCGCAGCCTGAGACTTGCGGGAACCCGTTCGTGGGGCCATTGCTGACTATAGAGAAGTGGACTTGAGTGCTGTAATTTTTTGGCGTCTGTTTATGTGTGTGATCGAATACGTAAATACTCGCGAAATTATGTTTGCAGTGCCCGCGAATTATCAAAGTAGCACAATCTAAATAATGAAGGTTACTTTTGCAGTATTTCTTCTTTGTTAGCCAGTGTGCAAGACTTGTTTATCTAACATTATTTCTGTCTCTATTTCTTTTTAGTGAATCTCAAAGTTACCTCAGCTACATTTTCGATATATCAGAACCTAATATTAGAAAAGGGTTTGTGCGCCTTAATTTTCGCTCATATAATTTTGTATTGAAGCACACAAAATTTCCGCGAATAAGCGCATATTTGGCTGAAACTTAGGTGCCGACTACTTTTGACGGCCCCTTTCTTACTTTCGCTTTGGCTTCAGTACGCGCGTACTTTCCCGCGCTTCGCTGTTCGTTGCAATCGCGACTGCTGGTAGTTCAAAGGTTAGCGATTAAGGTTCCTTTTGCACGTGCTTCGAGTTCTCGTGCAATGGAATCTCTCGTTGAAAAGACGAAGAATGCGGTTTTAGGCGAAAACCCTGCTCCAGCCGAGGGAAAAAAGGCCGCTAAAAAAGCGGCCAAGACAACCTCAGGTCAACCTCTAAAGGTACAGCTTCAATTCTAGTACCTTTGACTACCTTTTTCTTCAATGCTAATGAACTTTATCCTCAAAGTATTTTTATATTACTATTTCCTCTTGTTGAGCATAAATGTATTTGGTTTCTAATGTGACAAGATCGAGCCGGAGCCTGAGTATATTCAGCACCGAATTTCGCTCTTTGAACGGCTAAAAGCGGAGGCTGATGCAGAAATTGCGCAAAAGCCGCGTGAAGAAATTGTCGTGACTCTTCCAAGCGGAGAGACTCGAGTTGCAAAATCATGGGAAACAACGCCCTTTGAGATTGCGTCACAGATTAAGAAAAGTTTGACTGAAACCACAGTAATTGCAAAAGTGGATGGCCAACTTTGGGATATGCTGCGTCCATTGGAGGCTTCTTGTACTCTAGAGTTTCTGGATTTTAATCATCCAGAGGGAAAACGTGTGTTTTGGCACTCGAGCGCCCACGTCTTGGGAGAAGCTGCCGAACTTCACTATGGCTCACATTTGTGTATCGGGCCTCCAACGACTGAAGGGTTTTTCTACGAAATGGCAATCAAAGATCGTACAGTGAATCCAGCTGACTTCGGCGATCTCGAGACCCTTTTTCGCGACGCTACAAAGCAAAAACAGAAATTTGAACGTTTGTTAGTGTCCAAGGAAAATTTGTTGGAAATGTTCAAGCATAATCCTTATAAACAGCACATAATTAAGGATAAGATCCCTGACGGCACTTCTACTACCGTTTACCGTTGTGGGCCGCTTATCGACCTGTGCCTTGGCCCTCATTTGCCCCACACTGGCCGGATCAAGTCCATGGCAGTTATGAAGGTGAGTATAGAGAAAATATAATATTTTTGTTAGATTGAACATGGTGCTAATATACAGAGCTCTTCATCGTACTTTTTGGGCGATGCCAACAACGATCAGCTGCAGCGAATCTACGGAATTAGCTTCCCCGACAGCAAGCAAATGACGGAGTACAAAACTTTTCTGGCGGAGGCAGCAAAACGTGACCACCGTAAGATTGGCCGTGAGCAAGAACTTTTCTTTTTCAATGAACTTTCGCCTGGCAGTTGCTTCTTCTTACCCAACGGAACCCGGATCTACAACAATCTAGTGAATTTGATGAAGGAGGAGTACCATAAACGAAAATACACTGAGGTCATTACACCAAACATGTATAACGCCAAGCTCTGGATGACTTCTGGTCACTGGCAAAACTACGCGGAGAACATGTTTTCCTTCGATGTGGAAAAAGAAAAGTACGCACTGAAGCCGATGAATTGCCCTGGCCATTGTGTCATCTTTGGACAGCGTGACCGATCTTATCGTGATCTACCTTGGCGTGTAGCAGACTTTGGTGTATTGCACCGTAACGAGTTTTCGGGTGCTCTCACTGGGTTGACAAGGGTACGAAGATTTTGCCAGGATGATGCACATATCTTTTGTACGCACGACCAAGTTGGCCAGGAAATAGAAGGCTGCTTTGATTTCCTCAAGCATATTTACGGAATCCTAGGGTTTACTTTCAAACTTGAACTATCCACTCGCCCAGACAAGTTTTTGGGTAACGTTGAAACATGGAATGCGGCAGAGAAGCAGCTCGAGGATGCACTGAACAAGTTTGAGATGCCTTGGGAGCTAAACCCGGGCGATGGAGCTTTTTACGGCCCAAAGGTGAGTGGAAATGGAATAAAAGAAGAAAGAGAATGGTGTAAAAATTACAAATTTACGATTGATAAAACATGATTTACAGTCTATGTGTCGGAATTACTAACCAGCCAATTTTTAATTTTTACAGATTGATGTTAAGATTTCTGATGCACTTAATCGTGAGCACCAATGTGCTACTCTGCAGTTGGATTTCCAGCTGCCAGAGCAGTTCCAGCTGGATTACTATGCACAAGACGGCCAAATGAAGCGTCCAGTCATGATCCATCGCGCTATTCTTGGCAGCGTGGAGCGCATGATTGCCATTCTCACCGAGCACTATGGAGGAAAATGGTAAGAGAGACAAAAAAGATCTTTACTAACAACAGGCCCTTTTGGCTTTCACCACGACAAGTCATGGTTGTCCCAGTGGCACCCAAGTACGAGGAATACGCACAGGCTATTCAGCAGCGGCTGTATGACGAAGGATTCTTTGCGGAAGCTGATTTGAGTGATAACACGCTGCCCAAGAAGGTTCGTTCTGCCCAGCTTGGTCAGTTCAATTACATTTTGATTGTGGGTCAAGAGGAAATGGACGCAGACGGTGTAAACGTACGTAAGCGTGACCATGAGTCTCGTGATCTTGTCAAGACGGACGAGTTTATTGCCCGTTTGAAGGAGCAGCGGCAGGCACGAGAGTAGCTTGGAATGAACATATATTACGGGTAAAGTATAGATCCAAGTGGACGGCAGTTAACAGCTATTTATAACAGAGTTTGAACAAAGTCGAGTAGATTAAATTTGCCTGTGATGAATCAGCTAGCTGTCTATTAGACATGGTGCCAAGTAAAATTTGATCATAGAACTCTGTGTCTGGCGAGCGGGCGCCGATACACTTGTGAACTAAATCATAATGAACTATAAACAATTTGCGTATCAGTGTTGTGTTATCAATTTACTTTAACGAGCTTGTAAAGTTGTATGTAACACTGTTTGGGATATTGCAGAGCAGTTCTCGTCGACACATATAATTTTTGTGTGTCCATACAGGTCCGTTATATATTAATTATATACCACCGTTCTTATTGATTATCGAGATTATCAACCGACGAGTAGACGTCTTTTCGTTATTTAACACCGTGATCCCCAGCTATCATCGTCTATAACCCTAACCCTAACACTATTCCATAGCCATAATTTTAACAGATTAGATCCAGCCGACATTGTTAGACAATACTTGCCCATATATACAAGCAATTGGCATTGTTTACACCAATGATGTCAATTGCCGTTTGCAGTTGTTTGCTGGTAAATATTCGGCGGGCCACTAATTGTGCGCGGGGGAAGTATTATATTTATATAGCGATAAAATACCAATACATCACCGAACAATAACGGCTTCAAGGATCAAGAGGCGAAAAATTAAAATTGATAAAAATATACGGGAAAAACCTGTTAATTCTTGCCGTCTGAAGGGGACTCGCCGTGCCTTTAAATGAGTTCACCGTCGCCGTCTCCGTCACCGGCACCGGCCGCTCAGAGCGCCGGCTTACAATCCAAGCGAAGTGTTTCACGACGCAGTTTCAACTCGAACAATAACAATAATGCTAATAATGTTAATAATGGCAATGCCAGTGGAGGAGGAGAAAAGCAGTCTGCCATTGCTCGGCACTCGTCGCTCGGCCGAAGATCGTCATTGGGACGGCACTCGTCGCTCGGGCAACGGTCTACCGTTTCGTCATTGGGCCGACGTTCCTCGCTTAAAGGCATAGACAATGCAAACGGACGGAGTATCGATAACCCTGACTCTGTGTACTTTAAACCTTTGCCAGTAGGCAGCGATCCTGCCAGTATTTTGGCACAAAGGTTCGTGGCCTGGCGTAATGTGCTGACGGATTTGATTGGGTACTTTGACAATATTGCGCAGTTGGAGATTCGCAAGGCTACTGACTTGCAAAAGATTGAGCAGTCCTTTAAAATACCATATGAGGATTACGAATTCTTTTTGCACGATGGAGGGATTCAGGACACGGGTAAAGTTCTCAAGGAGGCCATGCAGTTCCAGCTGGCAGAGTCTGCTGATTTTACACAACATATAACAGACACAATTCTGCCCCTGCTGCGAGAAAAACGTGGAGATTTAGTGAAAAAAGTTAAAATAATCCGCTCGCTTAGCTCTGTGTTCAAGGATCATCCGTACGTACAGGCGAGTGATGCTACGCGTAAACAAGTTGGCAATTTGGGTGAAGCTCTGGCTTCTTGGGAGATGAACCCGGAACAAGTTGTCCCAAGAACTGACCCCTTTCTGGCTCGATTGGCGGTTGAAAAGCAAGTACTGGCTTCCAGTCAGGCAGAGCATGATTTGCAAAGTGCCTTTCTCGATCTACAGCGTAACGGACGTAAGCTGGAGGTGGCTATAGTGGAGGCTATTCAGAGCGCCTTCAATGTTTACCAGACTGGTCTGCACGAAGAGGCTACACGAACAGTCGAGCTGTCTGAGCTTATGAAGAAGAACGTTGATTCTCTCCCACCAGACCGGGAATGGACGGCCTTTCTTGCCCGGGATCCGGCTTTTATTGAGGATGACTTGCCCTACAGACAGTTTGAACAGCTAGAGTACCCTGGACAGCATCATGTGGCAGTAAAGGAGATTCGTAAGGGTGTTCTTGAGCGCAAATCCAAGTACTTGCGCTCTTACTCGAGAGGCATTTATGCTCTGTCGCCTGCCGGGTTCTTGTACGAATTCAAGCCAACCACTGAGCAGCAACAGCTCTATTCTTCTGCGCCTGTAATGGCCCTGTTTCTGCCAAGATGTACGCTGGGAAAGCATGCAGAAGAGGGAGCTGCTTCTCATAGCTTCAAGATCAAAGGGGCCGATGAGTTTAGCACGCTAAAAAGCCAGCATACTTGGGTTTTCCGTGCCGAAACTCACCAAGAAATGTTGGAATGGTACGAGGATATACGAAAACTTAAAGAGCTGCCCAATTTATCTTCAAAGCAGTGGAACGAATTCCTCCAGAGTCATCAAAAATCGGAAGAAGATTCCGATGTTGAACAAGACGAAGCGGACGAAGTTCCGTTTGCTCCGATCCAAGAAGAGCCAGAAGATTTTACTACGGCTGGAGAAAGAGCCAAATCTGTTGAGCCTCCTCGCAGTGATATTGATGTTGCCTTTAGTGACGAGGCAGCTCAGCACATCGATTCTGATGCCTCTGAAGAAGCAGTTACTGGACCAGGAGCAAAAGGATTACAAGAGTCTGCAGGAATTGCAGCCGCACCCGGACTAGAAAAGAGTCAGGAGGAGAATATGGCAGGGAAGACTGGCACAGGATTTGGAGACACAGCTGGTGCGACTAATGTTGAAGCAAAAGAGACCAGCCTTCCTGATGAAAGGCAGTTTAGTACTGAACAAGATAAGAGTACAGGACCAGATGGAGCCGCCTATGCTCAAGCTCAAGGGTCAAGTGGTCGTGGAGAAATAATAGCAGGCGGAGCTCTAGCTTCTGCTGGAGTTACTGCTGCGGCCTTGTCGGCCAACAAAAGGGAAGACAAGCCTGAAGAAACTATAGCAGAGGCAGAGCCAAAGACAAATGATTCTGCTGACGTCAATGGAAATAACAAAAACTCCATCTTTTCTAGTGCTGTTGCCGTGGGACAGCACGAGCCTGA
Source organism: Novakomyces olei (assembly GCA_016906335.1). Lineage (NCBI taxonomy): Eukaryota > Fungi > Ascomycota > Novakomycetes > Novakomycetales > Novakomycetaceae > Novakomyces > Novakomyces olei. The sequence goes on from JADEYG010000007.1 coordinate 749,212, forward strand.
GCCTTTGAACGCCCGTGATTCTTATGTGAATTATATACCAGGAACAAAAGAGCCTGTAGATGAGTCTCAGGAGGGGAAGGAGCTGACTGAAGAAGAAAAAGGGGGAGAGAAAGAAACAGGCTTAAAAGAGATTGGAGCGGGAGCGGGAGCCGGAGCAGTTGCTGGTATTGCTGCTAACGAGGCAGGCAAAAACAAAGACAAGGCAGAACAACTTGGCGCCCCAGAAACAGCTAAAGATGCTGAAACAACCGAAGAACCTGAAGCAAAAGAACCTGAAACAAGTAAAGAGCTTTATGAGCCTACTGCAAAAGAACCCGATTCTAAACCCGTGGAAGAAGAAACTTCTAATTCAATGGGAAAGTCAGGACCCTCAAATGAGCTAGACAAAGCTGAAGACTCAAAGCTGACAGCAAGCGATTTTGATGAGGGCAAAGAGAGTGCTATTCATCGACACGATTATGCTGAGGATGCACTTTTGGCTGGTGCAGCTGGAGCTACAGGAGCAGCAGCAGCTTCTGCAGTCGCGCGAGACGCACCTGAAACAGACAAGCAAAAGGATAAAGAGCCGACTGAGAAGAATACAGATAACCCTGACCTAGGAGGGGAAAAGCAAGCTGCTTTGCCTGTGGAAGAGGGGAAACCGAGCCTCGTAAACAGACCGTCTTTCTTGTCGCTTCGCCCGGAGGAGCTGAATGCAAGTTCGGAAGAATTGAGCTCAAGCTCAGTCGGACAAGGATCAAGCCTGCCCTGGCGAAGCTCTCGAAATGTTTCTACCCTTTCTAGGCCTTATGCTAAGGCCTCGAGTTCACGGGAACAGTTGTCTGTGGAGGAGTCAATTAGAGAAGCAGTTTTGGAGGCACCGGAAAACAATCCCAATTCTCACGTTTTTCCAGGTGTCTTTCCGACAAAGAGCAATCTTGGCGAGTAGTATAAGGCAAATTGCGTTCGAGAATATCCTCTATTGCCGGTGAGACGAGGGTTGTAAGAAAACAAGCCGGTTTGTGTGTTTTGGATTATTTATTTTGCAGACAAGTGCCGATTGTATTTTTGAAGGGAGAACGGCTATTAGTCATTCTACAAAGAATAGGAGGGAGGCCAATTTTCGCGCATAAAGAGGTTATATTATCGTTTACGAGCCAGAGAGCAATGGTCAAGAACGGTACTATGACACTTATTGTGGACGTGTTGTACGATAGTTAAACTCGATTATTAGTAACATTAGTATTTTTAATTCATGTCTTTTCACAAGTAATCGTCCTCGCTACAGTGAACCCCACGCCTTGAAAACCCTGACTGAAATCAATAATGAAACACAGAAAACCCTGTGCAAGTCTATATGCGGAGACTAAAAATTTCACAGCCATTTTCCCGCATACGTGAACCGGTCAGCCTTTAGATCAATAGGACGTCCCGGAAACCGCGGAGAAGTGGGTGAGCGGCGTTAGTGAGACGCCTTCAAACTCAGAGAGGCATCTTTAAACCGCCTTGTCGAGTTGATCATAATACAAGGTTTCTGTGCGCGACTAAAACAAAAGCTTTCTATTATTTTATCCCTCATTTCATTACTATCTGTGCTACGCCGTCTTTTTAGAAAGAGCGGAGCCACTACGATAAATTTGTATTATACGTTGAAGTAGTGGAAATTCCTGTGGTATCAGAGTCGAAACTATACATTCGCCTGTGATTAGGCTTGTGTGAGAGGAGGTATTAAGGTATTTAAAATTGCTTTCTTTTCCTTTGTAACTGGGGGAGCACAGTAGCAAGTTTAAAGTTTCTTAATACCTGACTTTTCGATCTTTTCGCAACCTTTAGTTTTGCGCAGCAAAAGAGACAGGCGTACAAAGCGTTCAATAAGAACAATTTAGAAGGCGAAACCTCGTGTGTAAAGGCATAATCTGTATTAAGCCGACGTATCATATTGAGCTTGTACTTGATCTGTTCGTTGTGGGCCAAGGCAACACTGCCTACCGAACACTAGGAAGATTCATTTAATCCGGATTTGTTATATTAAATTCTAAAACGAAAAGCAATTGTATTTTCGGGATGGCGAATAGTTCTGCTCTTGCGGAAATCGATTCGCTCTTGCAAGCGCTTCTTGTCGCTAAGCCACCAGGCGTGTCTGGCAGCAAAATATCACGTATTACCGATTTATGTGTACAGAATGTCCAAGTATGATATGATCCCCCTAGATTATGCAGGTCTCAACCTGTTTATGAAAATTCCTTTTCTCGTCGGTACTTTATACGAATTTTTATTTTTGCTTTTCCTCCTTCTCGAGGTGTTTTGTGATGTTTACGGTCGCCATGAGCTTTAGATTTGATACTCTGAAGTAAAATAAAAAGAAAATTACACTTTTAGCAAAATCGGGAGACAGATTTACCGGCTCTGGACATGATGCTCTTGTATGTTTCTTTTATTATGGACTTTAGGTGTTGATAATATACGGCTGAGACTTCACGCTTGTTACATAAGTTGGCAATTTCGCGTAGAAAGTGTACTGACTCGTTTTGCCTTGTCCGTCTAAGCTGCGATAATCTAGCTCAAATCTGGTCAAATAATATTATTCGACAATGGCGACCGTTTATCAGTTTTCATGTATACTTCAAGTTTTGTATTGATATGCATAACACCGGCATTATCTTTATTTAACTCTGAAAGCATACAACCTTTTTCCTGTCAGCTTTTTTTCTTGTTCCGAGACTCTTCATGATTGATCGTATAAAGTGCCGACAAAGACCCTTAAATATCAATAAATTTTGCTGACTTTTACAAGGATAATGCGCGGATTGTGTCCCAGATTTATACGCATTTCAAAAAGACGCCAGGCACTCATAAATTGGGAGCTTTGTACGTTGTAGACTCGATAGCACGTACGTGGCAGGAACTAGCGCGAAAGAACGGCCAGGACCTTAAACAGCCTCGGGATGCTTCTTATTCCGGCGGACTTAAGCGTATTACTGAGTGCATTGAGAGCTTGATGAATGATATTACTCAAAACGCTCCACAAGATCAAATGGTAATCAAAAACATTTATGCAATTTTATTTTGGAGCTTTGCTCTATATTTTCGGTGAAGATACTACCGTTTGTTTTTTTCAACGCCTTTTTTCCGTTCATATGAGCAGTCAGATCTAACGGTTTAGGAACGTATCAGAAAGCTGGTAGATATTTGGGACAAGGCAGCAACTTTCCCGGCCGATGTAATTGCCAATATCCGCAGAAAGCATTTTCAATCCCCGCCGCCGTCGACGACTCCACCAATTGCGGCTCCGCCAGTGGATTCAACAGCAGGTACGTTACTCGAGCTTTGAATTAAAAGAGCATTTAATTTCAACAATAAATTAATATCCGAACAAACATTTTCTACTTTAATTTTGTTTACGCTTTATCGATCTGTGTATTTACATTTGCATTATACTTGATTCTCTTTATCAGAGACGCTATTGAAGAGTACTAACAGTATAGCCAAACCAGATACGGCTTCGATTCTAGCAGCTTTGGCCAGTATTGCCAAGCAGCCAAGCACAACACCAGCTCCAGCGGCCAAACCAGTTCAGGCTCCACCTGCCGCAGCTCCTGTAGCGGCTCCTACCGCAGGAACTGCAGCTTCTCCACTGGCAGCTCTTCAGGCAGCTCTAGGCGGAAGGCAGGCGAGTCCCTCGATGCTACAGCCTTCACAGCCCTCTCAGGCTCCATTTGATGCTGGAGGATTAGGTGCCTTTATGAACAACAATCAGTTCCCACAGCAGTTTCCTCCTCAGCCTATGGCTTCCAACCCAATTTCTCCGCCTGCAGCAATAAATGCTCCAGGAGGCAATGGAGCCCTTAATCCTCAACAGATTCAGCTGATCCAAGTGCTTGTTGCCCAAGGTGTTCCTGCCGACAAAATCCAGGCTATAATTGCCTCGACAATGACGCAGCCACAACCAAGCAATTCTGGATTCGCATCTAGCCTTCCTCAGGCAACAAACTCTGGAGCTTTCAATGCAAATTGGAATGGCGATGCTCAGCGAAGGCGATCTCGGTCGCGGTCTCCGCCTTATAACAGAGGCCGTTCGCCTATGCGCGATAGAGGTGGTGGAAGAAGGTTCCGGTCTAGATCACCCCCACCTCGAGGAGAAAGGAACCAGCAGCCTGGTGTTGTTTCTGATATGAAAAACACAGAGGCGCGTCTCTACCAACATGATCCTTCAATACCCCCGGGTCATATTCGTGTCTACTCCAGGACACTTTTTGTTGGAGGCGTCACAGAAAGGTGAGATTTAATTTGAGTATAAACATGAATGATTGTTTATGCTAGAGCACATATAATTTTTCTTGTTTATTATTTATTATTTATTATTTATTATTTATTATTTATTATTTATTATTTATTATTTATTATTTATTATTTATTATTTATTATTTATTATTTATCAGTTACAAGACCCAGTTTATTTATGGATAAAAGTACTAATACACTAGTGTGGATGAGCAATTGTTGCGCGAGTTGTACGGCCGTTTCGGTCCAGTGCAAAGTATAATAGTCGGCCATGGACAAAGGCATGCTTTTGTGAAACTCCATCGACGCCGTGATGCAGAGACAGCGAGAAATGCGATGGAAGCGTATCCCGTAAACGATACGATTCTAAGGGTATACCAAATATCATTTTACAGTATTTTGTTTGCCGTGTTCATTTTATTCTAGATTTTAATATTTACATTCATTGCTTTATATTTATTAAATAAATTTTGGTTTTATTTATTTGCATATATTATTATTTATCTTTTTTTTCATGTTACAGCGATAATCGAATCTTTATTATGGTTTAGTAAATCCTTTTGCAATACTAACGTCAGACAAAATGGGGAGTCGGATTCGGGCCGAGAGATTGCAGCGATTATACGACAGGAATCAGTACAATTCCGCTCAGTGCCCTAACGGACGCTGACAGACGATGGATGCTATCGGCCGAGTGGGGCGGAACAGGAGGGCAGCCTTTGGAAGAAGGGGTTATTGTAGAAGAGCCAGATATCGAAATTGGCTCTGGAGTCAGTTCCAAGGCAATGAGTAAACGAACTGGCCGTGGAGGTGGTCGCCACCAGGGCTCCAGGCGCGGAGGAGATGACTCGAGATCTTCAATGCCGTCTTCTGGAATGGATATGCCTTCTCAGCACCAATCGTATGGTTCTACGGGAGCAAGTCTACCGCCTTTCCCAATGATGCCTTTGCTCCAGGGACTCACTGGCTCCTCGGGCGCTCCGGGCACTCAGAGTCCCGGGTCTGGAAGTAATTCGACGCCTTTGCCGCCGTGGCAGCGGTAGTTTTGTTTCAGGACTAATAATATTTAATTTGTGATAGTATTCAGTCTAATTTAATCAGTTTTGGGTCAATTTTGGCAAGTAGAATAAATAATAAATAAAAATAATGAACAATAAATAAAACTAATAAACAATAAACCAAAAAAAAAAAAAAAAAAAAAAAAAAAAAAAAAAAACAAAACAAAACAAAAAATCTATTGATTGTTCAAATTTCATGTCAATGTAATTCAATTAAATAGTCAAGCTAGAGTATAGGCGTGTCGGCGGGCACCATTTGGCTCTCGCGATTCTGCAAAATCAAAGTCTCTCGAGCCCAGGTATCCAAAGCCCGGCACTCTGCAGAGAGAGCCGAATGTACTCCCAAATCATACGGGACAAACGCGTCATTCTCGACGCGTCCAACACGAGCAATACGCGTCCGGCCTTTACGCGATCCCAGTGTAATAGACCCACGAAACCTGCTGGCGCCCACGTCCGATATGAGCAGCACGTCGAGGGCACGTGTGCTCGCTAAACGGGAGCCCAGCTCGTCGCCCCAACAGGCACAGGGCATTCCATAGTGCGAAGCGTCAGCGAGAACGAGTTTGGTCAAAGTGACTCGCTCATTGCCGACGTTTGTCCGCACTTGCATTGACAGTGGGCGAGTACAGACGACGGATAGCACATTGAATGAGCCATTGCCCACGGCCAGAGCGACTCGGCAGAGTGGGGTCACATTTGAGACTGCTTCAGTTGCTAATGGCTCTCTGTTATAATCGTGAAACGACGCGTCCCACAGGTCGGCCGCCTCAAGTACAGCCTCTTGCACGTGTGACTCCGTCAGCTGACGCCAAGAGGGTACAGCTTCATCCGCCAGTGCTCGCGAGCTTGTTTGAGCTGGCAAAGTTAGAGGACTGTAATCGCGCAAATTAGCTGCCGCCCATTGGCCGACGGACGCGGGCGACGGGGCTCCCGTCAGTAGAATTGTACAGCGAGCAATTGCAGTTGGCGTAGATTGGGATTGATTAATAAATAATAATATATAATGAATAAATAAATAAATGAATAATGAATAATGAATAATGAATAAATGAATAAATGAATAAATGAATAAATGAATAAATGAATAAATGAATAAATGAATAAATGAATAAATGAATAAATGAATAAATGAATAAATGAATAAATGAATAAATGAATAAATGAATAAATGAATAAATGAATAAATGAATAAATGAATAAATGAATAAATGAATAAATGAATAAATGAATAAATGAATAAATGAATAAATGAATAAATAAATAAATAAATGAATCATGAATCTCATGATTTCGCCGTTCATATGACACAGGTTTGAAGCTCCGAGGCGATACGTGTCACAAAATGAACATCTCCGAGCGGCAAATGCTCGAATTTTATAATATACATTTTTCAGACGCTGCGCGGACTGCGTTTATTGAGCGATTAACAAATGGCCAAACAGAACGAGAGCAAGAAAAAGTTGAACGTTACCCAGACGGAACCGTTCGCACTCTGACCGATGAGCAGATTGCCTTTTTCCGTCAATCAGAGTTGAGGCAGCGTGAACGTGAAGCGGCCAAGTCGGAAATTCCGTTTGACCAAAGACAGCAACTTGCACCGAATCAGCGTCAGGCAGTTGAAGAGGAGACACGAGCTGGAGAAGCGTTACCAGCCCACAAAGTGTGGGACACTAGAGTCTACATGGACGCACTTTACACTGTGGAAAATATGGACCGAGTAAGAGAGGCCGAACACGAGCTGGACGACCAGTTTGCCATGCTGCCGAGGACAGAGCGGCTGCGATACTGGCCAGTGGCGGCTATAAGATAGACGAAATAACGCCATATTGATTGGTCTAGTCAAAGTATCAGTGTATTATTACCTTGCTGCCGAGCGAAAAGGGCTTTTGATGGCAAGAGCTTTTGGAGAAAAGGGCTGCTCAAACACTTTTATTCAATCTGGAATAGAGAGCCACGAGGCCCGCAACCTGATCGTACTCGATTTTGCGTGGCACTTTGTTTTACTGTGCAGTGTCTATATACACTTTGGCTTCAACGTCATCATAATGATTGAAAAAGCCAGCAAACAGCTTGCACGCATTTTCCACGTCAGCTACGCCTGCCATTTCACGCACAGAGTGCATTGACAATTGCGGGTTGCCCAAGTCGAGCGTCCGGATCCCTGTTAATGCTGCTAGTCTGGCGATTAGAACAATGTGAAATTGAAAAGGAGATTAAAGTTTAAGAGAAAAATTGTTCGGGAAAAGAGAGAGTAAGCTTAGAATGAATAAAAAATATTAAAAAAATATTAAAAGATCAGAAAAAAGTCCATATAATAAGCCTACCCTGGACCGATGGTGGAGCCACACGAAGAGTCATTGCGGACGACAAACAATTGCAGTTTTGTTTTTGACGCTTCTGCTACCTTTTGCAGCAAAACGATTCCCGGACTATTGGTGACGTACCGTTGGTTTGCATTGATTTTGATTACAGTGCCCTATAATATTAAGTGATGGGCTATTAATGTGTGACAGTACCTCATTCAATCGTGGTTTATGCTCGCCCTCGTACTTTGAGGCATACTGCAAAGTCAGTCAAGTTTACAGGATTCACGTACATTAGGGTGAACAGCGTGAGCCATGTCTGCGCTTATAACAAAACTGCGAGCCATTGATTGTTCAAACAAAGGTGCAGGATCAGATTTTGGAGGGATCGAGTTGTACACACGTTGCAGACTGGCTATTAGCAATATGTAATTAAAAGTCTAGAATCTTACGTGGCAGGCAAGAAATTAGAAGCAGCGCCTTGTGCAGAAACAGATCCAATTTCTTCGTGGTCAAAGCAGGCAACAACGTGAACGCTTTTATCTTGCTGATCACTGAGAGAGTCAATTAAACCTGTTACAGCACAAAACGTCATCCCCAAATTATCCAGACGCTGGGAGACTATAAACTCGTCATTCAGTCCGAGAAAAGTGGGTGCCTGTGTGTCGTACAAAATGAGTTCAAAGTCTTTGATATTTGAAATGGCTGACTGTTAGCGTAAAAGTTCATTCCTTGTTTTGTTTTATTTAATTTATTTTCATAAATAAACAAATAAATAAATAAATAAATAAATAAATAAATAAACTATTGGCTTATTTCGTCTCTAAACTTTTCCAGCTTACCAGTTTCCAATTGATCAGCAACAAGTTTGAGGAGGGGTATAGGGTGCCGGCCTTCTACGGCCAAGTCATCTTGCGGTATCTTCACGGGCTCTTCCAGTTCCAATTGCGCCGATACGAGGCCTGCAACGGGCAGCAGTTGCGTCTCCTTGTTGAATTCAAAGCTGGTGTTTGCCTCTCGATTGAGATGAATTGCCAGCGTAGGTATACGTACAACTAGACGAATGTTAGCACGCTCATACATCAATCTGCCTCGTGCGGCTGATAAGATCAATCATGTAAAAAATAAAAATAAACCCCACTGGCTCTTTGCCCAACACATTTGCCTTACGCGGTTTATCAATTCGCACAAGCCTTTGTACTAATGCACCATTTTCCTCAACGATAACGCGGCCCGCGACACTGAGGTCCCGATCAAACCAAGTGTGCCAAAGGCCGCCGCCATAAGTCTCCACTGCAAGCTGAATATAGCCTTCCGCAAGCCGCTTAGAGTTTGGCTTTAATCGCAGCGTGGGACTGTCTGTGTGTGTGCCAACGACGGCAAACCCGTGCTCGTGGTCAAAGCCCTTGCCAACTACAAAGGCGATTATGCTGCTAGAGTTGCGAGTAACATAGTACCGTCCTCCCCGCTGCAGAGGCGGCCAGGTTTTAGCCTCAGAAAGTGCGTGGAACCCTGCTTGGTCCAGGAACTGGCGGACACTCGCCGTTGCATGGTACGGAGATACCGCGCTCTTGGCAAAGTCAAGAAAACGCGTACAGTACGCCCGTGTTTCCGCCATAGACCGTAGGAAGGTGACGGCACTGCACTTTTGTGTATTGTGGACACTTGTTGGTGTAAAGTGCAGTTTTGTACAATTTAAAGTGTGTTCAATGTAAGTGTGTACAATGTAAGTGTGTACAATGTAAGTGTGTACAATGTAAGGTTTTACAATTTAAAGAGTGTACTTTGCAAGTGTCTACGATGTAAGTGTACATTGCAGGCCTTCTACGATTTAAAGTTTGTACAATGTAAGGTTTTACAATTTAAAGTGTGTACAGTGCAAGTACTGTCTAGTACAAAGGGCTGTAAAGTGTAAATATTGTACAGTAGAAGTACGGTGCAAGTGCCGTACATAATAGTGCAAAGTATCTCGCAAACATCGAATTTACCTTGTAATAACAGGGTGGGTACATATGAAGTACGACAGCTGAAATGACAGCGGCGGTAAAGTACACTCCACTTTATCGGCAGGTAATAACGGCGTAAAGTACGGACTCGGTCGGCATAACGTAGCACGTACAATATTAAGCAGTGTAATAGGCAACATTCAAGTTAGGAGGCCACTATCCCAAATCTGGCAAAAAAGTATATAAACGCGGGGAAATGAATGGCGGCCGATCAACAGTGCAAAGTGTGCGAGCAATGAGTACACTGGCAGCGATCCCCAAATCGCATACGTTTACACAGAATCTGCCGGCCGACTCGGCGGTGCCAACGCCCGAGTCGGCCTTGACCGCTCCTGATTCAGTGTTAAGACGGTCTCGTATAGTACATGGAGCGCTCTTCACGTACGTACCTCCCTTGCAGTCAAAAGGCGCACGACTAGTAGCAGTCTCCCCTAAAGCACTCGCCGATCTGGGCCTCGAAAGTTCGGTACAGGAGTCGCGGGAGTTTGCCGACTTGGCGAGCGGCAACTTGGTCTGGCGAGAGCACTTTCCCTGGGCTCAGTGTTATGGCGGTTATCAGTTTGGCGAGTGGGCCGGGCAGCTCGGCGATGGACGCGCAGTGTCCCTCGCAGAGTTTGAGAACCCTACAACACATAAGCGCTACGAAGTGCAGCTCAAAGGTGCGGGCAGAACGCCGTACTGCCGCTTTGCCGACGGCAATGCCGTAGTGCGGTCGAGCATTAGAGAGTTTCTTGGCTCCGAGTACAATAACGCTATCGGCATTCCCACTACTCGAGCCTTGGCTCTCACAGTGCTGCCGGACCGTTTGGCTCTACGTGAAGAGGCTGAGCGCTGTGCTATTGTGACACGGTTCGCAGAGACTTGGCTGCGTATTGGCACTTTTGATCTGTTTCGTAACCGTGGCGATCGCGTAACTCTGCGTAGACTTGCAGACTACTGTATCAAACACGTGTTTGGCCACGCCAATCTGGAGAGGGGAGAGGAGAATGGAGAAGGGAATATTTACCAGCAGCTGTTCCGTGAGATTTGTGTCCGCAACGCAAGGACAGTTGCTAGCTGGCAAGTTGAAGTGTTCCTGTTTACTGGCTATTTTGCATCCACAGACTAACTGTTGCAAAGGCAGGCTTTTGGGTTCATGAACGGCGTTCTTAATACCGATAATACGTCGATATACGGCCTGAGTATTGACTATGGGCCATTTGGATTCATGGACGTAAGCTTTATGCGTTCTTTAGAGCGTTTCTGTCGGCACTGGCTAACATTAGATTAGACTTTTGACCCGTCGTACACGCCCAACCATGTAAGTCGAGATTTCTCTCTTTTGGCCGTACAACACGTTTAATTACTATTATTTATTTTCTTTGAAAATTGCTATTTTTCAATCTACTCTACAGAACCTGAGGCACTAACGATTCCTAGGACGATGGTATGCTACGGTACTCTTACAAGATGCAGCCTACCATCATTTGGTGGAACCTTACACGCTTGGGCGAAGCTTTATCAGAGCTCTTCACTGCGGGAGATAAGTTGAACGACGCTTCTTTTCTGGCGGGGGAGCCTTTACCGACCGATACGGACGAGGATCGGGTTAAACTGGGCGAGAAGATTATTAGTGAAACGGGAGAGCTCTACAAGTCTACCTTTTTGGGTACATATAAGGGGCTCATGCAGAAGGTACGTTTATTTAGTAGAATGCAACCGATTTTGAATATTGAATGCTCAAGGCGATGCTAATACTTCAGCGCTTTGGTCTTAATGAGTACCATGAAAAAGACTTTGACTTGTTCTCGAGCGCCCTGGACCTTCTTAATGATCATGAGCTGGACTTTTGGGCTTTTTTCACTTGGATTTCACGGCTACGCTTGTTCGACATGGAAGAATCACAGTATAAAAAGGAAACAGACAGTTTCTTGCCGGAAAAGTCTGGTCTAGTCGGAAATTTTGGCGGTGTTGGCCGGTCTTCTGCCGTCGATAATATTGTCGAGTGGCTCAAACGTTACAAGTCTCGGCTTCAAAGCGAGGGGAACACAGAGGACGATGTTAGGATCGAGAAAATGAAGAGGATAAACCCACATGTAAGCTTGTGTTATGTTTTCGATATTTAATAAATATATTTTGTCATTTAATTTATTTACAATCGAAAATTTACTAAAATCAATCAGTTTGTTCTACGAGGCTGGGTCTTGCAGGATGTAATTGAGAAATTTCAAGGCGGAGATGAGAATATCGTGAATAAAGTATTGAAAATGGCTCTTAATCCCTATGAAGATTCATGGGACATTGATCCTGAGCTCGAAGCAAAATACTGTGCTCTACCGCCAAAGACACTTTCGTCCATTCAATGCAGCTGTTCCAGTTGATAGTGTTATTGCAATATACTGATGATTAAGGCGCCTAAAATTTTAAATATAATATAAATCTAATCTCACGAATAATGAATATAGAGAGCGGATCCTTTAATATGTACAAAACACGGCCTCCTACGCCAAACCCTATTGCTCAATTAGCATATTTCGAAGATCATCGAGCCGCCGCCTATTATTGTATAGAGACTCATCGAATATCCAGCCATTCACGTTCGAGACCCAAGCTCGTTCCTGTGATCTTTCGTGCTGAATCCAACTGTGATCGAGTTCAAACTCATTTCCCACGGCAAACTGACCAGCGGCATCGCTTGACGCCTGAGGCTTGAGGATCCGCGCCCCTGTTTTGGCGTTTACAATGAGGTAGTCATCCTTTAAATCTTCCAGTCCCTCAAAAACATCCTGAACAAAATCCTGAACAGTACTAGAATCTCCATTTTTTGCACACGGGACCCACCGCAGTTTAACCGGGTCAAAAATCATTGAGCCGCAGGATTTCGGAGCCAAGGGTTTCCCTCCTCCACTTTTACCACCTAAATTTGCAATCAAAGCAGGTCTTGTTGGCTGTTTGACTGCAGCAGCAAAGCTTCTCCTTAACGAATCTTCACCTTCCCATCGTCTTGTTTCCGTATTGTACTTCATACTCCCTGAAGTCTTGGGAATCACATGCATGTCCTCCTTTCGTATCAGCCTCGGCTGTTTACGAACAGGTGCCATATTTTGAGGCGATTTTCTCAAGGAATTAGAAGCTGCAGAGGTAGAGGCAGAAGCAGAAGCAGAAGCAGCTGCTCTTTCTGCATTCTTTTGAGCAGTGCATTCGGCTGCTCTTCGGCTACTCGCTGTCGGCTGCAAAAACTGCCTTGATTTCGTTGTTCTCAAAGGCCTGTTCGCCTGTTGACCAAAAGAAGGCGGCTGTGGTTGAGCCAGCGTATTGCTAGAGACTTTACTGCCCAACTGGAAATTGGATCCCGCCTTTTTCAGCGACGGGCTCTTCAAGTACCGACGTTCTTCCTCTGGCGAAGCACTTAAATCCTCGATTGAGGTTAGTGAGTCTGTTAATCCCTCGGCAATTTGCCACCGTCTACCGCTTATGCGTAAGGATTTTTGCTGATTCGAATTCTGCTTCAAATCTTCACCAGACGCAATCCGTTTAGCCTTTGTTGGACTTGATGAAACGTGGTGTGAGGAAGCTGCTCCAGCTCCACCTGGGAGAAAGGGCTTGGAAGGTGAGGATCTCAGCTTCTGGGGACTGCCTGGGGCTGACGATAGATGCTGCACTGACGGCTGTGGCCTTAACATAAAAGTAGAAGGTCTGTGAGAGACTGTACCTTGCAGTGTTTTCGTTAGCGAAGCTGATGGGGCAGAATTAGAAGACGATGCTTTTCTCACAGAGCTTGTCGTAGCGGCAGGGGCACTGCCAGGCTGAGAGTAATGGCCCTGCACGGGCCTTGAAGGTTGAATTGTTTTTAATGAACCCATTTTTTCAGACATCATTACGTCAAAGTTATTGACTGACGGCATCTTTCTCGCTTTCAAAGTAGCCTCAAACGAACGGGCACTCGATATCTTTTTGAGCCTTGCTTGAGTAAGCGTTTTAGAAGCGTCTTCAAATTCGACCCCAGCCGCCTCGTCGTCCTCCGAGTCCTCTTGGAAACGTACAGTATTGTTATTGCTGCTTCCTACTTGATCTCCGTCCCAAATCGAATGGTCTTGCTCATTGTCACGATTACTTTTGGCTTTAGATAGCATTGCCTTTAGATCAAACGTGCCTTGAGGCAGATCGAGACCGTTGGATACGCTTTCATCGTCCTCGCTATCGAAAAAAGTCGATAACGAGGACGCTGAGCTTGTATGGCCGTGCATGCCCCGCAGTACCCCGGCCTTGCGGAATCCCAGACTGCCTTCTTCAGAGCTGAACCCATCATCAAAAGCTGTTTCTGCTTGTTTCTGCACGTGTTAGTTGATGCCTAAAATTAAACAAAATAGACGAGGGAGACGAGCAGAAAGAGTAATAGAGAAACGATAAAAAAGGGGCAAACGCAGAGATTAATGGTAGGGCAAATTAATGGTAAGGCAGATTAATGGTGGGAGAGCATACTTGTGGCGAATGGCCAAGGCTGTCCTTTTCCTCTGGAGCAGTAGAAATAGATAAACGCGAAAGGTTCAGTGCCGCTCGCGATACAGACTTGGCGCCGTTATCAAACGCGTCGAACGCGTCTTCGTCCTCGCTTTCGGTCCACTTTGAAAGGTCAGCTGCTTTTTGGCCCGCGCGTTTCAGCCTTGTTGGCCTTGCGTCTGCAGTTGTTAGCGACGTGCGTTTCGTGTGCCGTTTGCTTGTTACCATTCTCAATAAAGTCCTCAGAATAGTCGTCCATTGAGGCAATTTAACTATGACACCAAAACTGCTGATCGTAAATGTCGCGTTTGTCCCGGGTCCTTTGAGGCAATTGGCGTATCGCAGCAAATGCCGCCGTTTCTCTCGCCGACCAGAATTGCGGTGGCTGAACGCGCGCGTACTGATTGGCAATTATACTCAATATTATAATATGAGGCGTGTGTTTTATACTCGTTTTATATACTCGTATTATACTATACACTCCTACTTTATTATAGACTCGAAACATTATAAACTCCGCTTTATGTTACACACGGGGCGAATTATGTTGTACACAACTTTGAGCCTATAAGAATTATAGCTCAATGTTCGTGCGGGCTTATATTCACGAGATTATTCTGTCTGCGTGATGTGAAAGCAAGGATTATTTATTCTAATAACCCTAACCCTAATAGTGTACAGGTTCTACTCTAGCCAGCTTGCGTCGAGGCCATCTGGTGATGGGCAGTATGGCGACAAGTGAATGATATTATATGAAGCTGACTGCGCTCAAGGCCCGCACATCTGCGTCAAGGCTCCTGGTAGCCGGTCGCACTCTGCCACCTGACGGCGTCGTATTAACTGCCACAGATACTGAGCACACGTACTATATTGAAGGTGAGTGTCTGTTTAACTCGAATGAAGCTCAAAAGTTAGGCGACCATGATACAATCCTAAAGTGGAAAAGGGAAACGTTTGATGGCAGCGACAAGGAATTTGTTGAACTTGTGCGTGCGTTATTCACAGAGCACGTAGAACCTACACGCGCCGTGGATATACGGTTCCAAGCTAGAAGAGGAGCTGTTCAGGTAAGAAAGGAAAAAGCAGCCATTTTCATGATACGGGTCAACTAAGTTTCAAGATAATTATGACTAGTGCGAGTGGCAACGAGCAAACGTTGCAGGTAGGGCCTACAGCTTCATTATAGAGCTCAAGCAAAACAGTTACGGGTCGGTGTGATAGAGATGCAGCTGAATGACGAGCTGAGAGCGCCTCTGTTTGATTGGATAGTAGAGGATCTTGATACTATGAGGACGGATAGTGTATGGAGCAACTGCACATTTACCAATCTAACTATACAGACTGCTCGTCGTGGTGTATCCACCCAAGACGGCGCCTTGTTACTACGCGAAATGGAAGAATTCAACGCGCGACGTGAGCCTGAATTGATCAACAAGGTACCCCTCCCTTTCAAAATACCTTATTTCACTCTTTTTAATATTTTACTTTTTAAATCTACAACAAATAATAACATTTCCAGTTTGTTCAAGTTTTAAACGCCAAAAAGAAACGCATTCGACAGTTGGAAGCAGAGCTGAACCCATTACGCGCTAACGCGTCTGATACTGAGGACTCGGCGGATACTCCGCATCCACGAAAATCCTCTTCACCCACTGAGTCAGTTAGAAAACCGTCGCCCAGTCCATCTGACGGATCTGATTCAACAAACGAATGATACTCGAGTACTTCACTGCACAGATTCTTTTGGTCCATCAAAACATTGGCGTCATTATAATGACAGCATTCGTTATCGCTAATTCTCCTATAATAACTTATATTTAAGAACAGTCATCTAAATTAAATACTTTAATTAAATCAGTCATACTATCGATAGAATGCTAGATTAATGACTAGATTAATAATAATAATTAATGAAATATTGCTAAATACTCAGATCAGTAAACAGAGCAGAGGGCAGCAGTCAGCGTCAAGGTGAGGCTCAAAAGCACCAATGCCAGAGCCAACCTTTGGCCGAACTTACCAGCGCGAGAAGCAGCATTGTACCTGAAAATCAAAGGAAAATTTGATACAAAAGGGGACGAATTTTAAATTGAAGGGGTAATAAATTGGCTAGTTTTGCGATGGACAAGTCTGTGTTTGACAGCCGACTAGACGCGATTCTGACTCTAATACCGCTTGATCCTTATGTGCCTCCCGGTGGGAGCTCAGATTGGGTCTCGTACTTTAAAGTGACTGGAGCAGAAGACTGGGAAATTGCTTCGCGTAATAAGCACTTGTCTATTCACACGGGTAATGGAGACACCAGTTCAGACAACACACCTCCTTTAACTCCGGCATCGGCAGCAATGCTTCCAACGACTCCCAAGAAAAATGCGTCTGAGCCACAAACGTCAAAGAGCCCTGCACAGCGGAACGGAGTGAATCAACATAAAAATGTAGCAAAGACAGTAGTCGACAATGATATACAATCACGGTCTCCTGGCAGCAATTCTATTCGGCCAGGTGCGGCTACACCTGATCCGATAAGCCCGACACTGCCATCTGCAGTGCTAAAGGGACTATTGACACCGGGACCAGTGAGTCCCTCTTTGCCACAGTGGGCAATGCCAATAAACAATGGCAGTGCTCAGTCGCCTTTTGGGCCGGAAACTGTACTGCCAAGTGAGGGGATTTCTAAACCAGGGGATGAGCCATCAGTGACGAAAAATAAGTCCAAACCATTACACGGTGAGAGGGTGAGATCAAGCACGGATTTGACGGACGGTCAACAAGACCAATCAAAACATAAATCGAAACGGATAAAACTTGAAGAAAGGGATGACAATTCTTCGAAAAGAGCAGTGGATACCGATCCTAAGGAGCCACAAAATGTATCAGCACGGGAACAGACAGAAAAGGAAATTGCAAAAGCACATTTGGGGATGCGCAAGTCAAAGATAATCGCTCTTAAAGTCAACCAAAGAGCGCTCGCTCAGGTCTTGACTGGTGATAAAGGCACTGATAGACACTCTGGCTCTTTTGCGAGTGGCGAAGGCAATGAGAAGGATGGGAAATCACAAAGAGTCGAGGACAAGGCCAATAAGACGGGCGAAAAATACGATAAAGGTGAAGATGTACGGAATTCTGTTGAGCCAAAGCCAGAGTCTGCTGATATAAGGGAAAACTCTGAAAAGGCTCAATCATTCGACAAGAGGAGACAAGTGTCTGGGAAGCGGGAGCCTTCTAAAACGACAAAAGCT
Source organism: Novakomyces olei (assembly GCA_016906335.1). Taxonomy (NCBI): domain Eukaryota; kingdom Fungi; phylum Ascomycota; class Novakomycetes; order Novakomycetales; family Novakomycetaceae; genus Novakomyces; species Novakomyces olei. Next base: position 766,560 of record JADEYG010000007.1, read on the forward strand.
GACGATGGCCAGTCAATGAACGCGAACCAGTCAACTGAAAACAAGTTGTCCTCCGAAAAGATAAATACAAGTGCAGCGCAGTCGACAGGCTATTCTAAACCCAATATGCCCGACAAAAAATCTGGGTTTGACAAGAAATTATCCTCCAAACCTCGTTCTCAAGATAGTTCTACGAGGGAAAATAAAGAGTCTATTGCTATGGAAAAACCTCTGGAAAGAAAAGATGTGCCTGGTAGCCAGTCGTCATCTTCTAGTGCCGAGTCCATTGAAGGGAAAGAGCCTGCTATGGCGAAATCGCTTTCGATTAAAGGAGCTGCTGACCGAGCAAGACAACAGCAGTTGCCGGATAAGAGTCTAGTGAACAGTCCATCAGTCTCTGATAGCGAGTTGGTCTCTGTACAAACACCAGTTGCTCAAAAGTCTGCAAATATATCTCTAAGCGAGTATCAAAGAGGAAGAAAACGTACTACCAGCCAATCTTCGGAACAGTCTAAAGCTTCTCCAACCTGCCAGTTAGTTGAGGATCGTCGGAATCAGGAGCAGCCATGGGACATTGGAAAACCTAAACAGAATCTATCTACTATTTTCTACGAGTATGCTAACTGCTTTGCTTTATTCTTTCCTTTACAGCCACTCTGTAACAAGGCAATTGGTTGTTTTTATTCAGACAGACGCTTTATTTAACAAAAATTGATTTCATTTGTCCTTTGTTTGGTCTGGTTTAATTTGAGTCGAATCGGTTGGATTTTTTCGGCCTTGTTTTTGTAATTTGTCTGTCTATAGTCATTACATTTAAATTCTTCTAACGTATTCAGATATCATGGCATTGCCACTGAGCTTAAGCGAAAATACGACAAGAAGCATGACGAATGTGTGCTTTTCGATTCGCTCTTATGTTACGCAGTTGCTTACACTGCGGGTAACCATTCCGGGGGAATAGGAAATCTTTTAGATTTTTTCCGGAGATATGTACCGCTGGACTCTTTTAGGGAAAGCATTCGTTTATGGCTGAATCAGCTGTTTTCGACTCTCTGTTTGTGGCATATTAATCATCTGAACCTCATCTTGGCGGACACTTGCAGAAAACTAGAGAGTGTCGATAATGATCAAGCAAAGCTGGCAGAACTCCAAGACCGATTACTGAAGCAGACAAAAGAGTTAACTGTGCACTGGATCAGGTTGCAGAGAGCGAGTAAGATTGGCGCAGACTTGCACAGGAATTATCTGAGCCAGCACTCTCCAGAGACGGAGAAGCTCATGTCGCAAATGGCACAGACTGATCCAATGATTCCACAGACGAACGTGACTTCGATAGACCGCTTGCTCAGAATGTCTCTTACGTATCTGGACGAGCTTAAACTCCGTGAAAAGGGAACACAGGCTGCTTATCGTTACGAGGCAGCCAAAGCGTTGCGATAAACACAGTAGAAAAAGGACGGATTGTTTTACTTGGTAATGCTAATGATTATTGCTTTGATTGATTTGTAGGTTATTTTTGTAGAATGGAGTGGATTGTTGCAAGCAAATACTGAAAAGCGCTGCCTTTGATGAAAACAATAAGAATGGTATAATAAATAATAATAAATAATAATAAATAATAAAATATAATATAATAAAATATAATAAAATATAATAAAATATTATTATTATTTATGAGATAATTATACTTGCGTCTTAATGTATCAGCAATAGGAGAGGAATTCTACCGTATTAATAAATTATTTCGTACATGTAACTTCCTATTACAGACTGATGTGCACGTGCGGCATTAGTTGGCTATCTCGACGCAGCTGTCAGGAGAAAACTCCATCACACTTTTTTTTTAAATTGATTTTGTTTGAAAAGTTGGGGACCGGTAATTTGCACTTAATACGAGGAGGCAGCAAAGTTGGAAGAAGGACGGCAGTTACATCTTATCGGCATTTGATCCTTCTCGACTGCCTTGCAAGGATCTGCTTTCCCGGTGCTTGAACCTCATTGGCATTTTGCCAATATTACTTTTGCGCTTGCCTCTTAATTGACCCAGCTTCAAGTGAGCAATTGAAGTGATGCATTTTGGAGCAAAGCTTGAAGAGTCTATTTATCCACCGTGGAAGGATAAATATTTACGGTACAATGAGCTAAAAGATCTACTTCACGCGGATCAGCCCGCAGAGAAATGGACAGAGGCGGACGAGGAAAAATTTGTCAATAATATGGACGCACAACTTGAGGAAATTTATGGCTTTCAAACAAAAATGTCCCATGAACTGGACTCGCGAGTGGAGGACGCGGATCGTCGGGTAAGGCAGTATATTAGGTCCAAAGGCACCGTGGACGGCTCAGGAAACAAGTCAGATGAAAATAACAAAAAATCAGGATTAGGAAGCTCTACGGATGAGAAGGGTATAATTTTCCTGCTTGATTCTATCATGGAAGATATTAAACACCTTGAGCGGTATAGCCAGATAAACTTTACCGGTTTTTTCAAGCTAGCAAAGCGCCATGACAAGTTGCACCCTAAATACTCGGTTAAACCACTGCTTAAAGTACGTCTGTCGGCCTGCCCATTTAACTCTGATGATTATTCTCCACAGCTTTACCGGCTATCAGAACTATATGCGGCCATATCCGACAAGATCAGTGTGCCCCTGAGCGATGCAGCAAGAGCACCCCGGGGTTCAGAGGCCAGTGCCGATGGTGAGACTAAACATACCCGTAAATTTTGGATTCACCCTGAAGACGTGATGGAGGTGAAAACGTTCATTCTCCGGCGACTCCCCGTACTCGTTTTCTCTGGAACTGCCTCTGAATCTGGAGACGCTAGAGGCTACGTCCCGGATCCACTAATCTCTTCACTGTACTTGGACAATAAAGACTTTGGATTGTACAATGACAAGCTGAGCAAGGCCCCTAATGCCCTTTCTCTAAGGTTACGCTGGTACGGAAAAATTGAGGATGGCAAGTCTGATATCTTTTTGGAACTTAAACGCGCCGAGGCCAGTGGGGACGCGGATATCTTTTACACCGAGCACCATATTCCGCTCCGAGAGAAATCAGTACAGGGTTTTCTGACCGGTGACAAGGCAGCGGCAGACGCTGTTGTAAAGAGATTGGCAGAGGGACGACCAAACGAAGTGGAGTCTCTCACACAACTGGTCAATAATGTACAGAACATGATTGTGGACTGGCGATTGCAGCCAGTCTTACGTGCAGTTTACCAGCGGACAGCCTTCCAGATCCCTGGCGACGATAGTGTTCGGCTTTCGATTGATACAAACCTGTGTTTTATTAGAGAAGACTCCTTTGACACCGATTTGCCCATTCGTCGGCCCGACGAATGGCACAGGGCCGACTTGGACGGAATGGAGTACCCCTTTGATCGGCTGAGACGTGGAGAAATTTCGAGGTTCCCCTTTGCCGTGCTGGAAATCAAAACTAAAACTGCCGCTGGCAAAGGTGTCCCCCGCTGGATTAAAGAACTCGACTCTAGTAAGCTTGTTAGGGATGCTACCGGGTTCAGCAAGTACGCTCACGGTGTTGCTACATTGTATGATCGTTATGTAAACTTGCTGCCCTTCTGGATCAACGATATGGAGACGCACGACTCTGCTAGCGATCAAGCCAGGCGTGGTGGCAAACAGCAGGAGACTCCTAATTTACCCCCTAAGCTGCTGATCCAGTCTCCAAGCAGTGAAGCTTTAAGAAACGAGCGGAATTCATCTACTAGCCTTGCTAGCCGACATGGGTCTGGTGCAAATGACTCTCAATCAAAAGGCAAAGGGAAACCCGGAAAAAGCGTTGCTCCGGTTACAGTAGATGACGAGGATTCGGATACGGATTCTGCAGTTGAGGATGAGGCTCACGATGGCCGCGAAGATGATGGAATCGGCAGGGCAATGAGGATGGATACTAGCATGAAGTTTGGACTGTCCACTATTCCCAAGATTTTTAATAGGAGAGCGATGAACGTTGCAATGTACGGAGCTCTACCTCGAGCGAAACATGTAGAAAATGCAGCAGCTCCAAGGGTCGAGTCTAAAGTCTGGCTGGCTAATGAACGTACGCTTGCAAAATGGCTTAATACTACGGCCTTACTGTCCACGCTTTCTCTTGGGTTCCTTAATACTGCTAGAGATGGGGCGACTATTAGTATTGCCTCCGCCTACCTCCTTTGCAGTCTGGCCCTGGGTGTTTGGTCAATGTACATGTTTCACCGGCGTGTTCGCTGGATCCGGGAGAGCAGTTCCCGGCCAATGTGCGATATTGTGGGCCCGATAGTACTGACGTTTACGCTACTTTTGTTTTTGGCGATTAATTTTGTTTACAAGGTATGTGCAATAAATGGGCGAATGGCCAATGCCTGTTTTACTCTATTCATTCTCTGTACTTCTTTTTATGGCGGTGATGAGCTAATCTTTAGTATCGGCAGCACAGACAGCCCGGCGGTATCCTGTACCAGGTCTAGCTGTACCAGGTCTAGTTGCTTTGCTGGACAGCAGGGCTGTATCATATTAAACCCTAAGATCAACATAAAACCCTAATCATAACCCTAACCATAAAATCTGCCATCTATAATACTATTTTCACGATCTTATTTCGAGCAACTTGGATATATACGAGTATTGATAGACTATGACTGATAAATTAATGTGCTGATAATCTTCATAGTTACTTTACCGTTGTGCTACCAAGTTAAGTGGTACCTTGTCTCACTGTAATAAGGACAAAAGTTCCAAGTAAAAGCAACATTGCACATGTGGTTCTTGCTTATTGCAGGTTAGGCGGTTCACCTCCCCCTTCGCTGCAGTCTGCGTCTAGTACTTTTCAAAGACTGATGAAGGCCAATTGCAGTAGATGGAGACGAGGTGAATCTGCAGCTATCGAGTATATCTATGCTGAACGGTCAGTGCTTTTATTGGCCCCTGGATTGTTACAAAGTTGCCGCCGTACTTGACCAATTAAGACTGGAAGGTTTGGCACTTTGCACCTGTGCAATTACAGTCGTGCTTGATAAGGCCTCAGACTCTTTTGTGTCTGCTTGCTTGATTATTCAATCACGCCTCCGTCTCTTTTTGGCCGAGTTGACAACGGTACATAGCTGCCGACCTTGTTCCTGCCTTTGCATTCTAACTCTTTGCATTTAACTCTTTGCATAAACTCTTTTCATCAGCTCTTTTCATCATCTCTTTTCATCAGCTTTTTTCATCAGCTCTTTTCATCAGCTCTTTCCATTTGTCACTTGGCCTTTTTCTTCCGATAATCGTGCTCCGAGTCTGTTTCAGCGACAATGGATGTCAAGGACGGGGCCAAAGTCGTAAACGAGGAAGAAAGTGCCATCCCCTTTGCACATATAATCAAGCTGGGTCCAGAGCACATTGATCAAATCGTGGCAAATTCTGGAAATCTTTTTATTGAATTTCCTTCCTTGCCCTCGCAGGGTACATCAAACGCGTCTGCAAGTGCCCAGCAACGTGACCTGAACGGCTCTGTACATTTTGGATCACATTCGTACTCGTTCAATGCAACAGACATTTCTGGCAAAGGGCAGGGCAGCAATAGTCAGCAGGGCACAGAGTACCTGTACCGCCTAAACGCTCGAGGAAACCAGTTGAGGCACGTTTACTCTGCCAAACGCAGGATCAACGTTGACCGGAAACTGAGTGAGGTAAAGTCGCTAAGGGCAAGAGCGAGTACGGGCGCGTCCAATGTGAGTGCCGGTGGGGAAAGAAAAGTACAGGAAGTTGAGCACGCAAGGCGACGGGATGGTAGTTTAGTGGCCCATAAGCTGCAGAGTGCCAGTAGTGCAGGTGCAGTGTCGAGCAGTACTGGTAATAATGGCACGGGGCCCGTGGCAAGTCCAGTTGCCTCGCCCAACCCGCACAGTATTGGTGGCATTTCGCGTGCAAATTTGCCCAGGTCACCTGCGAATGCAGTCACGCCAGGTTCCACAAGCTCTCCAATGAGGAATACTGGCAAAAAGCCCACGGGCAGGCAGCCCAAGGGGATGCTGGACGCCGGCCTTGTCCCGCGGATTACACAGATCCTGGCTGGAGGCAAAATGAAAGAGTCACAGATCTTTGAAAGGGCAAAAGCGTCTGCGTCGGCGATTATAAAGATTCTCGAGTCAATCGCGGTCAGACAGGGAACTGATCCGGAAGAGTGGTGCTTGAAGAGTACGGCTACACTTAAACGCGGGGACAATGGCCAGTCTACACCGAGAAATAATAAAATCAAAGAAAGTGGAGGCAACAATACTAATACCAATAACCCTTCCAAAACCAATGCCACAGAGAACGATGCCGGTAATAACGTATCCGGCAAAGATGAATTAGCGACGTGTGCAGCGGTCGCACCGGCTCAGTCTTGTCCGCCTGTGGTATCTGCAAAAGTCTCACCGGAAGACGATCCGCCTCAGTTGGAAAAGGCGGCTGTTTCGCCAAAAGAAGCTAAGCCTACTGCGCCTTCCAAATCAAAGGCTGATGGCGGTGGCGGTGATGTAAAGGATGATGGAAGCAGTGCTCTGGCATCTAAATCCCCACAAAAAACAGGTCAAGTGCAGAGCAAGTCGGGACAAAGTTCGGGAACGAAAACTATAACTGATGTTAAAGACCATGACCATCTCGCACAGGAAACCAAAAGGCCAATCAAGCCTTTGGCAGCAGAACAGCCTACAAAACTTGGTGCAAAGCAGGAAGAAATCTTGGCCAAAAATCCTAACCACGAAACAAGTCCAGCAGGCTTGCAGGATAAGCAAATTGAAGGGCTACAAGTTGCGAATGGGCACAGAGTTAGCCGTCATGAGAACACCCAAAGAAAGGAATCCGATGCAAAGACAAACGGGCTCGAAACTGTCCAGGAAGCTGAGAAAGCTTCTGCCAGTGACAATAAAAGTATAAAGGAGAGCGAATCATTAAAGAAAGGAGCTTCAAAGAACGAATCCACGAATAGTTCGAGAACAAAAACTAGTTTGTCACCGGCAGTATTGGATCCACAAAACATGGAAAATAGTAAGGAAGATGGAGGCTCAAACGGAGCCGTGTACAAGAATAAAAGCTCTGAATTATCGCCTTCAATACGGACGAAAAAAGGCGGCGATGAGCTTCCTTTACCTGAAGCCAAAAGAATAAAACGTAGTGTCTCGTCAGGCACTAGTAATACTTCAACTGCCCAAAATCACGCTGAAAATCTGGATGCCAGCATTACTGAAACAATAACAAAGTTCAAGTCTTCGTATTCAAAGTACGTTAAATTATACGAAAAACTAAAACAGTTCAAGGGGGACGAACAGGAACGGAATAAGCTGCGTAGCTCCTACTTACAGTTGCACAGAGATATGGAAAGATGGAAGCGGAGCATTTGGGAAGCAGACAACCCTTTAGCGACTACAGCTCAGCAATAGGGTTTGGCATATCTAGACAGGTAATGATGAGTGTTTGGAATATGCGGATCATGAATAGGCTGTTGCTCCTGCTTAATTATTTATTGATTTAAATTCAACTTTGTTTGACTATAAATAATTTGAATTTATGGCATGATATTTCTATTTGTGAAAGTACAGAAAAAGGAATGAAATAAATTTGGGCATACTGAATGTATTACTAAAAGACTTATTAAATAATACGAGGGAAATGCTGGGCACACAAATTGTTGTGTATATTTTTCTTTAATAGAAGACAAGATCTATACTAAGAGCCGACGTCGATTAGCTCAAATGATATATTTACATTACTAGACTAGTCACGGACGTTTATTCCGCCAAATGTGCATAATCTGTCTCCTGTAATTTTTGGTTGAAAAACTTTTCGAGTTTTGTTGCGTTCTTAAAGTAAGCAAGATTGGACAAATATTGTTATCGCGCCTACCTTATAATACGGAGTGCTTTCGTCATTATACGTCCTGCAGTTGTTGAATACAAGCCGGCAATCATAACAAAAGGACTCTACGGAATCGTAAGCATCGTTTTCCAGCTTATGTTCTATAGTCGAGAGATCTGCCGAGTTAACAAAGGAGCAAATATTGCCTGCTTACCCATAGGCTCCTTGATAACATCATAATAATCTTGAACAATAGACTTATCCACCGGTGCTAAAAACGCCCAGGCGGATGGATGATTTTGCAATTCCAAAAGGATCATTTGCAAGACACCATAAAAGGGTTTCCGTTTGGGCCTGCGGGCACTTTTACTACATTAGCCAAGACCAACCAAAAAAAAAAAGATAGAATAGAATGAATAAATAAATAAAAATTAAATCGAACACTGAAACACAACGAGGCACTTACAGTTTATCCATTTCCTCTGACCACCCTGCTTCCACTGTATATGGTTAGCATTATTCAAAATTCTTATTCAAAATGCGATTGAAGAAAGAAACCTTACATATTCCAGGTACGTCTGCCGGTTTAAAACGGGTCCCTTCCCGCTTGAAAGCCTTCAATCCGGGATATACAATATTCGAGCGGGTATATTTGTTTATTTGCTCTTGAATAGCAGCCTTTTGCCGCGCCAGTATGACGTTAGCAGACAAGTAGCGAATACGCGGCAGCATTGTACACTGCATTAAAGTCCCCCCCTCATAATCCTTGATATAGCCCATCCAGATAGATCTATCGAGGCTAATCTCCTTTGTAAAGCCCTGTTTGCGAAAGTACCCAATTGCGTAATTATCAGCGTATGTTAAAAAGTGCATTATTGGCGAAGTGCCTTTAACATAATCCTTTAGATGATTCATAAGGTGCGCGCCATAGCCGCGCACTTGCTCTGTAGACGAAATTGCACAAAACACAATCTCTGCAAATCGCCTATGGTTAAACGGACGGTAAGTTATCCCACCAACCACGGTCATTGGCTTCTTCACGATCGCCATAGACAAGTGATTTCGATCGTATATTAGACGTGCAATATACTCGCGAGGCATCTTTGGCAATTGCTTCATAAATATGTTTTTTAAGCCCGTGAGAATTATCAAATTGTCTCTTGAATTGTCGTTATTAACCACCCAAAATTCTATATCGCCCTTGCGCTCTTCTGTAGCCGCGGGCTTTTCGCGCACTGAAACCCCATCTTGTGTAACGTACGTGGCTCTTGACTCGTCATCGCCAGTTTTTTGCCGCTTTGCACTGGGCTCTTGGAGATGTTAATTGCGAACCAATTTATAGTAGCTTTACCTGCTTCTTCTTGGCTCATGCCGCCGAGTGCCTATTAGCACATTACCACAGAAATTGCTTCAAAGTATCAGCAATTGTTTGGATAAGTGTGCCACCTGTGGGCGAGATCAGCGTGTGGAAGAATTACACTATAATTATCGAAGGATTACTCAATATTGAACCCATATTTTAAGCAGCAGTACCGTGAATAATTGTAGGACAGAATATAACGGCAGTGCGGAGCTAATTATGGAGTAGAATAGATCAAACGCAGACGGGGCCCGTCTGTTTATTGTATACGATAATAATACCGTTGAATGACGTATATAAAACAGGGCAAAACCCGTCAAGATGGTTATGTCAGGCTAAAGGAAACCTCTGATAAAGCTGGCAAATTGAATTACAGACTAATTGATAGTACTCGGCTCTTGATGCCGAAAGGTCCAGTAGAATATTGTGATTGCTGGGATTCGCTCGTTTGTGTCGTAGATTCTGGTTGGCAATGCTTCTTGCTACCACGATCATAATGATAATTTTTATGGCAAAATTAATCTATTTATTTATTCTATGAACATTACGGAGATTTTTGAATATTTTATATTTTATATTTTATATTTTATATTTTATATTTTATATTTTATATTTTATATTTTATATTTTATATTTTATATTTTATATTTTATATTTTATATTTTATATTTTATATTTTATATTTTATATTTTATATTTTATATTTTATATTTTATATTTTATATTTTATATTTTATATTTTATATTTTATATTCTATATTTTATGTTTTATATTTTATGTTTTTATTTATTATTTATTATTTCGCTTTTCTATATCACTCCCAAGCTCATGTCACTTCAACAAGCCTGGACTCAGGCCGGTGCTCGGCGCAATGTCGACTTACCGCCGTACGCGCTGTATGCTTTTCTTACCGTCCTTTTGGCATTTGTCTTTGGTGTTTCGTTTGTCCTGTAAGTCTTCGTACTCATTGCCTTGCGTGCTATATTAAACATTAATGCTCTATGTACAGTTCAGTAACGAAGAAAAGTACGGGCAGCAGGGCGACTAGTTTTGCGTGTGCAGTTCTGTCCAGCATTTCAGTCGGGTATGTGCAAAAGTGCAGTGCTGTAAAATCTAACCCGCAGGTTTGGCGCTGTCTATTTTATGGGCGCTGCTGGAGTTTACGTATAGCCGTTGGCGTAAGGTATAGGGCGGCTGAACGTGTTTGCAACGGGGGATATACGGCGGCACAGTCAGATTCGCGATACAAAAGACTAAATTGAGTTTATGTATGATCAAATTGCAGATTTAGTCCACAATTGGCTTTGGCAGTTTGCCACGTGTAATTGTGATTATATAGTTGTAAAGCCACAGTTTAAGACGTGTACATAGACGCGTAATAGTCTATGAAGATAGAGAACGCGAGCACATTAAAAAGACGTAACGCGGCTGATGGATTCTGTACTTTAGCATTTAACCAAAATTAAGTGTCTGCGCTTTAGGTGTCTTACAATTCGTGCTCTTCGCGTCATTTGGATACCTTTAAATGGCCACTGAAACTGACGCGGACAATAATGCTAGTTTTCACACTGCAAACAGACAGGGCAATGGTTCAGACGAAAAGCATGTGGTACGTTACCGCAGGTTTGATTATCTACACGATCGCAAAATCTGACTCTAGATTCTGGACGCTCTTGCTTTCTCTGTTAAACTCGTCTATGAGGCACTCCGCTGCCTGGCAATAAAGCCAACATGCCACATGCACGTGTCTGCCGCAGGTTTACGGCTTGCTGTAACTGAAGCAAACAGTCTTGAGTGTAAGCCGCGATACATTTCCTCTATTTTCTCTATTTTGCTCATTAATGGCCCTTGATCCTAAAGGATTTGGCTTCAGCATTGGCTTTGGTCGTCAGTGTGGCTAATAAAAGGCAATGCTTTTCTCGGGCACGAGATATTTGCAAAATACCAATTTGCAAAAGACGGGCCTGTGGTGTTACAAGTCTCACTCAAGGCTTTACTCGGCTGCTTGAGCGTATTCGGGCTCGATACGCGGGAGAAAAGCTCGCTCGTGGATTCTGCTTCGGTTTTTCGAAACTTGGCGGGGTCATGCCGGTTTTTTCTGGCAACAGACGATCAGCTAAAGATAACGTACGCTTTCCGTTTTCGTGCGTGTCCTTTTGTATTTCGTTATACCTGGAACCATTCAAACGATTCATCAATGGACATTTTATTTTTTAGGATTTCTGCTTGCCTTCTTGCTTCATCTACTCTAGTGCCTTCTTAAAGAGTACTGCTCCTTTAATGTTGTTTGTATTACAGCTCTGCCTCGTTTCAACCACAATATCTTACCTATACAGTGTGGAGGAGGCGGGCATAGTAACAGTGTGCGCACTAACGTCCTACCAGCCGGAGGCTGTAGAGGAAATCCCCTTTGACGAGGACCAATTGGCCTTTAAAATAATTTTAAAAGTAACGAATTGATTTTTTGTTCAATGGCTATTTATGTATTTATTTACCGTTTATCTAACGTCTAGAGCGACTGGTTATTGGACGCATTACAGGAAATTGAAAGTGCTGGCGGTGCAAACATTGAATTTGCAGTGAGTCCGCAAGCGCCCAACCTTGTTATTGCTACAAGCGGGTCTCTGTACAGTGTTCGGCTCGAGTACCCTGATGCGCGTTCGCGAACGGTGCTTGAAACTTTTGCTTGTGAGGGAGCGACGCGATTCCGCTACCCGTGGTCTCTTGTCCGGCATACTTTACGGGCTGTTGGTGCAAGTACAAAGGCGAGTCTTCGTGTTGATGTGAATGGCGTCATGAATTTACAGCTTATGATTGTTTCTTCGGGAAACTCGGCAGCAAAGACGTTTGTAGAGTTTCGAATACTGCCGTGCTCGGAGGAGGAAGACGGTTAGGGCTGACGGTTGTACGCGAGTGCCGTGTCGAGTTGGGTACTGTATACTTTGCGCAGTTGCTTACTGTTTCGATATTATATATGAGCTGTTGCAGTATCTGTGGGGCAGATACTCATGCGGGTGCTCAGTCATCAATTAAAAAGAATTGTAAAAGAGCTAATGCTCTAGCATTGCTCTCAACGTCAAATTGAACGAGACAATGGTATCTCAAAACTTTAGAGATATTTCATTTAAATAAAAAGTTAAAATGCGATTTATTGAACAAATTCTATACGATGCCGTCATCTTACCATGGCACTGTTTGGGTATCTACTCGTTAAAGCACATCCGCCACGGGAAAGAGTTCAATGATGCTTTTCTGTTCTTCATTACGACTTACCCGGTAGAAATGGTCGCAGTATTCCGGGCAATTCATTAAACGGATAAAGTTTTCGTCATCTAGAGTTAGTATGGTTCAGGATCAAAATCGTACATGTAAACATATACATGTACATATTTATTGATGCGTTTAATTGATTATTCAATTTCGGTTGGTATTTCTTTTTCTTCTTTTCTTCCTTTTTTCATTTCATTATTTCATTTTATTATTTATTTATTCATTTTATTATTTATTTATTTATTTTATTCCCTTTTTATTATCTTTTACTCCTTACGCGTAATAACAACCAGTTGAAAGTTGGACTGCCTTCTCCGGTTTTCAACAACTTTAGCCAATGATTTAGCAAGGCTTTCAATGTTGTCCACATCAAGATTCGTAGTCGGTTCGTCGAGGCACAAGATACCGCACTGAACACTAAAGCACTCGGCCAGAGCAAGTCTAATAATTATACTGGCCAGTACCTTTTGCCCTGCACTGCATCTGCCACGCATATCTAGCTCAGCGCTTCCCTTAACCATGCAAACGCGGTAGTTGTATGAGCGGTTGCCCCGTGCACCTTCGCTGTCAGAGCGGATCAGGATAGAGTCAACGTCCGTTCCGCAGTAAGTGTCCTTCCACAACTCGTCCAGGATCCGATTGACCTGGTCCATCTTCACGCTGTGGTACTTCATTATTGCATTGTCCAGCGCTTTCCCGTACTTTGCCAGATCGTCGTTGGCTTTTTCTGCAGTCCGCAGCTTTATCAGCTGAGCCCGGTATACTTCTCCAGCGTCCTTGTACTCGGTCGCTAGCTCTTTTTGCAGCCGGCGCAGCTGGTCGTCCATCTGCTTAACCTCTCCAAGAAACCCGGCACGTTTGGCGTTCAGCAGGCCATACGCATCTCGAAGTTCTTGAGAAAGGTGCTGGAACTGTGCTCGGTTCCGCAGAGCTTGTGCCTCGTCGTGCTGGGCAATCTCCTTGACCAGCGAGTCCCGCTCTGCCTCGAGCCGCTTGTACCTCAAACTGTCCGCCAAATTGCGCTCAGTGGCCCAAAGGCTGTTCAACTGCTTCTCCGTTTCACTGTACTTTGCCGAGTCTTGAGTAATCAGCGACTGCAAGTCGTCAACTGCACTCTGCGCTTGCCGTACAGAGTCGTTTGACTCCTGTACCCGCTCTTTGCCTCCAATGTCCCGCTCAAAGTCTTGAATCTGTTGCTGCAAAGAGTCCAGCCGCATCACTATTTGCTGCAGCTTTGCATGCTCTTTTGTAGCTTCAGCCTGCCGTTTGTCAGCGGCTTTTTTGGCCTCTTCCACCAAATGCTTTTGCTGGTTCAAACTCTTTTGCACCCGGTCAAACTGCTCTTCTGCTGCTTCGATCTCTTGCAGGCTTGATTTAGCCGCTTTTTCGTGCTCAGCGATACGATCAGCCAAAAGCTGATCGTCACTAAGCCTATGCTCCAGGTCTGAGATTGTGAGCTGAATGTCCCTCCGCTTGTTGTCCTTGGCAACTATTTCTTGCCGAATCGAATCCCTCTGCGCAGTCAAAAGCTCAATCTCGGCTTTAGTGGCTTTTGCTCTGGCATTGCATCTTTGTATGGCAGCATGCAGCTGCTCCGGGTCTGAAGCTGTGCCAAAGGAGGCCAGCTCGTTACGCAGAGACTGCAGTTTATCGCCCAGGCCCTGAACCGTGTCCCAGTCTTTTATGCCAGACTCTATTTGCTCTACTATTAGCTGCAATTGCTGCAATTTTTGGCGCTCTTTTTGCTCTTGTTCCTGTAAGTGCTTGACCTTTTCCACACTCGCCCGGCCTTCAGCTGCAACATTATCCAGCTCCTGGCGCGCTTTAGCCAGCTGGTCTTGCTGTCTGGAGCGCACTAGTGACTTGTAAACAGGCTCAATCTCCTGTGCCACTTGCAAATCCGTTTTTACCGAGGCAATTTGCTGTGAAAGCTGGGCTTCGCGAGACGGTATCTGCTCAATACGCGCCCCCACAATACTCGTAAACGCAGACTTGTCCCCGTCTGTATCAAACTTGCGCTGGCAAAGGGAACAGCAGTTGCGATCGCCAGCAATGTCCAGTGCTTGAGAAAACCAGGAAACGGCAAAGTTTATGCCCTGTAATTGGCCGTCCAGCTTGTCAAGTTGGGCCTGCAGTGACGATTGGATCCCGGGAAACTCTTCTACAGAATCACAGACTTCTAATATCTGCCGTTCCCAGTTGGACTCGTCCGCCTCCAAGGCCGCGACTTGGGTCTGTGCTTGCTCCCTGTACACTGCAGTTCGGGCAGCATTGTCATTGGCCTCCTTCAGGCTTGCCACTGTCCTATCAACATGGGCCTGGCACTCTTGAAGGTGCTGCTTGGCGGACGGTAAAAGCTGCTTCAAGTTTTCGCTTTTAATTTCTATTTCAATGGGTCCCACCTGGTTTGCCCAAGAGTCGTTCAGCAATTCAACGGTTTTGTCTACATTCTGCTGAGCCTGGCTCAAACTGCTTTCCTCCACCGAGATCCGTGTCGTCAAGGACTGATCCCGTCCTAGGGTCGCAAGTTCGCCATTGAGCATTTCCAATTCGTGCTCACAGCCCGAAAGCTGTGACTGCTTTTCTCGAATTTGAGAGTCGTGCAAAGAGTCTTTAAGTGCTGTACGTGCCTGTTCAAGCGAGCCCTCGAGCTCTCTCACTTGTCTCCTTCTATCCGTGATCGACTCGTGGGCCAGACGAGTATCCAGCTTGGCCCTTTGCCGTTCCAGGTCTTTTACCTGCTCTGTAGCCTCTCTCCAGCGAGTTCGCGCTGAAGATATTTGCTGTTCAATCACAGACGCTTCGAGAGCAAGCGCCTGCAATTTATCCTGTGCTTCAAACAAACGCCGACTGTCCTCTGCCTTGAAGTCGGCCAGCTTCTGCTGAGCCAATGTCTCTTGCTCTCTCAGCTTTAAGGACCCTTCTGCCACATCTAATGACTCGTCCCCTAGCGATGCATGAATATGCTGGCTCAATTGCCGCAATCGAGCCGTGTACGCTTCGTAAGCGGCTTCGGCCCGGCCATGCTCCGACTGAGCATGTGACAATCGGGTCCTCGCCTCTTCGAGTCGCGATTCATTTTGAGCAATAGACCGTTGCAAGACAACATTTTGATTCTTACGCAGCTCCATACTGCGAGCAAAGTTGTCACGCTCCCTTTCCAAATCAGCCAGCGAAGTGTCAGGGTTTTCTGGGAGTTTCAAGTCGGATGCAATCAAGGATTCCATTGCGTCAGTTATGGCGCGTACTTGATTACGCAGATTTGCCAGGCTGGCTAGTGTATGCTCAAAATCCTGGTTTGATCGGAACAATTGCTCTTGCCGGTCTGATGTCTCCTGAATTTGTTCTTCCACGGATGCTACCTGCGCAGTTAATTCATCAATTTTGGCGGACGTCTCTTTTGAATTCTTTTCTATCCGTGCCGCCCTATCACAGTCAGTGCGATAATGAGCCAGAGCAGCTTCGTCAATTTTGACTTGTGTAATCTGTTCTTTGCGTATAGCCTTTATCTGATCCAGAGCCTTGGCATACCGCAGGGCCTCAAAGATTTCGTCAAACTTTTTTTTCAATACTCCCGGCTCAGAGAGTGGCCAGAAAGAGTCCTCTTGATGGCAAAAGATGACATTGTCGAGTACAGCGCGTGAGACTCCGAGCGAACGCGGGATCAACGCATCAAGCTCAGCACACCGGCTCGATATAGCCGATCGTTCTCCGTTACGTATGACTACTAAATTTCCATCCAGCGTTTTCTGCTGACGCGATGATTTCTTTACAGAAAGCTGGAGCGACCTGGTACAAATCATACGAGCGCCACTTGTATTGTTAAAGGACAGCTTTACCTGCGCATAGACGTCCTTCTCCCCGCAGATACTGGGATCATGAATAAATGCACCGTTTCGCGAGTTTGGTGGTAGATCTCCCGTTGTCGCGTACTTTAGACATTCGATAATCGTAGTCTTACCCGACCCATTGTGGCCCACAATAAGGGTCAGCGGACTGAAAAACTGGATAGTTTCCCGCGTGCGGTGGTCAAACGACCTGACCCCCATTATACTGAGTTTGTCGAAAGACGACATTGTGATCGGCCGTCTGATTCAAAGGCGGTAAAGACGAAAATTAGCGATAAAAAAGTAGGGGGAAAGGGGGGAGGAGATATTTTAAAATGCAGCTTCAAGATATGAGACACTTAATGAGCCAAACAGCCGACCGAGCCAAGCTCAGCACGGCTAAGCTTGGCCTTTCTGCTTTGCTCTCTGCCTGTGCAATAAGCACTGCTCAGCAAATGAAATATCAGAAAACCCTAATAATTGGATTTTGGTCACGTGACTATATAATCTAGAATTTTGGTAGCGTAAACGGCTGACTCACATCCCGCGTACGTACGTGTGTATGTGCGATAAGGTTAGTGGTTTGAGGCGATAAGACAATTGCGTAAATAAACGGCACAAAAACTAATCAATCGCATGGAATTAATGGGAAAGCGAGCAATGACCCTGAAGAAAATGCGGAAACCTAAAACCTAAACCCGAAACTTACAGAAAAATACAATGGAACAAGTACAATATGAATTACAAAGCCCTTACCATTGCCCGTGCGTGGGCAAACACCTGTATGTGAGAGCAAAGCTGGTTCTTATCCAAACTCTATTGCTGTATCATTAGTATATAAAGTCTCCTGGCGCTCGTTGTGTCACAGCGCGTCTTAATCAAATATGCATCGATTTCTCTACACAGTTTGGTGCCTTGTATGCCTCTGGCAATGTACTCTTTGCTCATCTCTTTTACGAAGAGACTACTTTTCGAAGAGTGGACAGAAAATTCGCGGCATAAACCTTGGTGGATGGCTCATCGTTGAGCCACTCATAACACCATCATTGTTCGAGAACAACAACGCCGTCGATGAGTATACCCTGTCACAGGGAATGTGCATTTGTCAAAGAGAAAAAGTTTTTAGAAATCATTACGAAACTTTTATTACGCAGCAAGATTTTGTCGACATCAAGGAGTATGGGTTCAACTTGGTGAGAATTCCTGTAGGCTACTGGGCCTTTTTTAGAAAGGACCGTGACCCATTTTCACCCGCTTCTCAAGAGTATTTGGATAAGGCAATTGATTGGTGCAGAGAATTAGGCCTAAAAGTCTGGATCGATCTTCACGGACTGCCCGGGTCACAAAATGGACTTGTAGGCTCTGGTCGTAGTGGTCGTACTCGTTGGAACAGAGAACCTTACGGGGAAACTAAAACAATTGTAAAGACAATTATGGAAAAGTACAGTCGAAACGAGTATGAAAATGTCGTTGTAGGCATTGAAATAATGAATCAGCCAAGATTACACGTACTTGGCTCTGATAATGTAGACAATTTTAATCGACATTCATACGATGTTTTACAGTCTTACAAGCCAAAAAACATTAGTTTTGTTGTGCAGCAAGGCTTTGTGTCCTCGCACACCTTCAGGGCCGTGACTTTTCAGGCCCCTTTCATGAAAACTATACCGAATTCAGTGCTCGATATCCACTCCTATGTCTGTTTTGAAGAAGAATTGATGGGGACACCGGTGGATCGAGTGGTTAAATTGATTCGCCTGAACGGATACACTTTCAAATCGTTCGAGGAATCGGGTGGCCAAATTGTTGTAGGTGAATTTTCGTCGGCATTGAATGACTGTGCTCTTCATCTATATGGTAAGAATGTTGGAAACATTTACAATGGCACTTTACCTGGTATTAAGCATGGCTTCGGATCATGTGATGGTGAGAATGATCTTTCCCTGTATCCAGAGGAGAAGAAGAAGCAAATGCGTTTATTCACAGAGGCACAAATGGACGCGGCTGATATGGCTTCCGGTTGGATTTTTTGGACGTACAAGACAGAGAACGAGTCGACCTCAGGTCCATGGAATTTTAAGGCCCTAGCACGTGAAAAAATTTTCCCTTTGCCTTTTGATAATCGTCTTTGAGCCGAAGAATTGCACCGCAAAAAAGGCGCTCCAGATTTGCCCACTAGTGCTGAGGAAGCATGATGGGTTCAACGTTTACGATGCTTCCTCGTATCAATGGCCTTTGACCTTGGAAATAGCTATTATACAGCTTTGTAACTGACTCGATCTGCAATTTCTATCTATACATCAGCGCAAAGTTTAATTTATTTATTGATTTGTTGATTTATTTTTTGTGGCCATCAATCATTATAGAATCGTAATTATCGACAATGCTATATATATAATTCGAGAGCATCGACCCAGACCCTTCTCATTCCCAAGAAAACCATACATCCTCCAAAACTATTCATATTTTGGAAAGAATGAACAATAGAGAAGCAATAGAAATGAATAAATAAAATGAAGGCAATAAAGTATAAACTACGAAAGAAAATCCCGATGTAGGTTTACAAATGCCGCTTCACACACGCCAAGATCCCCCAGCTTGTTCATCATAACATTTGTTTGTTGTGCTAGCCGTTCCAGCTGTGAAACTGGGCTCTTGCCCTGCCATATTAAAATGGCTGAATTAACGGATTCCGCTAAATTTTGACGTTCTGAAAAATTCAGCAGGTACCCAGCAGCACTATACTCTGGCTCAGCATATCCCAGGAGCCCAAATACTTCGGTTAATGCTCCAGCGTACTCTTTGCCACCATATTCACGATTCAAAGTTTGTCCATAGAGCAAAGCCTCTTGTAAATATGTTGAATCGACACCCCTTGCTTGAACTTGACTGTCATTTTCCTCACTTGTATCCAGTTGCATACTGTCACCAGAACCGAGCCCAGGCCTTGCGTCTGAGGCAAAATTCATGCGTGATTTGATGCCTGCCTCTTTTCTGCTGCTATCTGTTGTTTGACGAACAAGCTCAATCAGCCTGTGTACCTTGAGACGGAAAATTACAGCCTCATTGACCTCGGAAAACCCCGGATAAGCACTTGTAGTCAGTTGCATCGCACTGTCCATATCGCCAGCAATTATACATTTACGGATCTCGTGACGCATAACTGCATCAGCATCGTCTTGATCATTTATGCTGCTGTCCATATCGACATCGTTGTCAGTGTTGCTTCCAGCTATAAATGCGCCTTTAGCCGAGTCGGATTCTGTCACCAATTCTGCCCTAAAAGCTTTCTCACTATCGATAAAGCCGTTGTGCGACATGTACGACTGAATCAGAGACCTAACTCGATTGTAGAGTACCTGTTGAGTGCGCAGGGAAGCTCTATTGCCACTGCCATTGGCAATCTCAGGGTTAGGCCTCAATATTCTTTGGTAGATCGTCTCTTTTTCCCGGCGAATATGGCCGTCGATATCGTATGCAAAAGGCTTTGAACCAAAATTTGCGAGAACATGCTCACCCAGTGTCTTCATTCCGACTGCCGGGTAAAGAGTGCCCGTAATATTAGTAAATGTATTACCCAGGAAGATCCCGTTCTTAGTGAAAAACCCTGTCCCTGTTGAAAAGTCTACACCGCACCCAACGACATCGCCCGTAGTAAACTTGGGTCCATAGGGCTTTCCCTGGCCCTGGCAGCAAAAGGAATGGCCATCGTCTCCGTGATAACCCCAGGAATCAACTTCCCAGCCAGGCAGGCGATCAATGGAAACGTTCTTTGTACAAAATCCTATTCCAATATGGCCCTTTGTTCCCTTTGAAACGATCTGAACTTCAAAGTAATAAATGCCACACTGCCAGGGCATTGGCTTGTCTGCACGGGCACAGCCGGCATCTCTTTCCAGGCCCTCATTGGACCCGATAAACCGGACTTCCAGTCCACTGCCAATCACCTCCATCAATTCACATTTGTCTTTTGCGTGCCAGCGAGAGGGAAGGGCTAATGACGATTTCTTGTCCCGTAAAGTGTCTAATTTTGTTGCACTTGAAGGCGCTTTACTCACAGCTTTAGACTGGTTCGCAGCCTCGTTTGCCTGACTGAACAAAAGCCGTTGTGTGTAGCAAGTTTCCCGTAAATAAGAAGGAATTACTAGTCCATCAACAGCAGTCGGACTCTCGCCATCCCAATATGCTTGGCGATGCTGGTGCTGGCGATGGGATCGGGACTGCTGATCGCTCAAGGTCTGTTGTGGCTGTGGTTCATACTGCGAACGTCTCCCACGTTGCAAAGAGCCATTTTGTCCTTCACCCTCCATTTGCTGTGCCCCTTGCTCCTCCTCCTCTTCGTCTCCCGCTTGATTTAGCCCTCGTCCAGCAATATTTCTTGGTTCTCCAGTACCAGCTACGTCTTCCTCCTCCGATTCGCTGTCGCTGCAAACTACTTCGTGACGTGAGAACCTCATCCTTGTTCCGTTACGTGATCTGCCACCAAGAAAGGAAGCTAAAGATGAGGTTTCTCGCATACCGGGCCACTGCCTGAGATCGATGTAATGTGCTAATCTACGGAATCAAGCCGGCACAAGATCTTTCTCCAAATGCAAATAACCCAATAGGATTACAGCTTTCGGCGAGGCGGGAACGTTTATCTCTGGAAAGAAAAAATGAAAAGAAAATGTTGTGAGAAATGTAAAGATAGGCGGTAAATAAGCCTAGACTGTGGCAGCCAGAAAGCTGTAAGCGCTACTGCACCTGAGCCTTTGTGGGATAGCTAAAGGCAATCAGGCTTGATTATGCCGAGTTTCCGTACAAGCGAATCAGCCTTCCACAGTTTGTAAGCAGACGAGGTAGAATCTCCTGATAGACGCTCGGCAACTGAGCTTGATTTGATCACCGGTTGCAAAGCTGCAAAAGAGACCTGGAAAAAGTGCGTTTGTGAAGCTGGCAATATCGTGGATCAAACAGAGCTGCCGTTCAGTAATCGGAAACGTAATGAGCACGACAAAAGGCCGCTGTTTGCGCTGTTAGAGCGGGAAAAGACAAATCGTCAGATACACTAGCAGCGGCCAAAAGTATGATGTATGCAGACCTGAGAACTGATCTTTAATATCCGTCTTTGTGGGAGTATTGAATTCGTCCTCCGAGTCCTATTAATGACCACCGGATTCGAACCGTCGACACGGTGAACACAATATATTCAATAAATATATATATGTCCAATACAATATATTTTCAAAAAATATAAAGCCAATATTCAATGCGAGTCCATTAATATACTCGTGCATGCAGAAGATCTTCTGGAAAAATACGGCCTCTTTTTCATGTATGAATATGTATCTGATTAGCAATCACGTACGACCAATCCATATGGCAGAATAATTAATAAAATATAAACTAAGGCTCCACCACGTTGAATATCTATAATACATTAAAGCACGCCTCTACCAAACTATGGCACTTGTACTATCAGTTCTTATCGATATTCATCGTACTATTTGGCTCGTATGTACTAAGCCTTATCGTACATAGAGAATTGGCCATTGGTTTTGAATAGCGAAAATCTAGCAATTTACGCTCACGAGCCCGACACTGGCATCAACGTCGAGGGCAATGCTGGCGTAGCCGTGCAGCATGAACGTTCTGGTCTATAGTGGTATGAAAGATACAAGAAAGAGACTTATCAGGTTCGAATCGGCACCGATTAAAACGGCCAATTGAAAAAAGACAGCAAATAAGAGCTGTAAACTTACACTAAACTTAATCAAAATCGAATCCAAGAGCTAACATCTCCAGGGAATGGCACTTCCGCCAGCGCAGTTGCGCGCGCAATGGAAATGGCCAGTGAGATATTCACACCTCACTATCTGGTTCGTAAGGCAACGGCTGATTTGCTACGTGATGAGCCCTGGCCACTCGACACAAGAGTGCTTATAATCCCGGGTGGCCGAGATATGCCTTACTGTGAGGATTTGAACGGCCCTATAAACAATCGTATACGTCGGTTTGTTCGCAACGGTGGTGTCTACGTGGGCTTTTGTGCCGGTGGGTACTTTGGTAGTGCGCAATGTATATTTGAACCTGATCAAAGTAAGCATACAATCATCGGAGACCGGGAGCTCGCTTTTTACCCTGGCGCTTGCCACGGTGCTGCTTTTACCGGTTTCGTATACGATTCCGAGGCAGGAGCACGTTGTGTTGATATGCTTCTGGGTAACGGTGAGAGTATTACTGCTTATTGGAACGGAGGCGGTGTCTTTGAGGGAATAGAGGGGAGCTCTGGTGAATCGTCTCAAATCAAGGTACTGGCCTACTATGGAGACAAGGAACCGGTCAAACCCAATTTAAGACCTTCATTACCAGATCGGCCGGCGGCCATTGTGCGCTGCAAAGTAGGCCAGGGCTACGCCTTGCTTACAGGTCCACACCCAGAGTACATTGGAGTA
Organism: Novakomyces olei; assembly: GCA_016906335.1. Lineage (NCBI taxonomy): Eukaryota > Fungi > Ascomycota > Novakomycetes > Novakomycetales > Novakomycetaceae > Novakomyces > Novakomyces olei. The sequence goes on from JADEYG010000007.1 coordinate 789,248, forward strand.
CGAATGTCCCCAGAGCATTTGGATAATCGCGTGCTAAGGGCAATTGCTCATGACGATGCCAGGCGACTAGAGTTCATGAGGGAGTGTATGGCTGATATGGGTTTACGCACAGGCGAAAGAGGGACAATTGATCAAAAGCTGACGGGGTTGCGTATGGCTTCAGTGCCGTCAGCCATTGCTGAATCCATTTATTCTGAAATGTTAGAAGAAGGTCGAGTAAAAGGAGCAAGTGGGCAATGCTATTTTCGAGGCCCAAGTGACGTTTTCAAGATCGAGCTAAATAATGGAGAAAAATGTGACAAGTCCTTGTCAGACTCGATAGACGGGATAACGCAATTGTCACTGTCAGAGGACTCGAATGATTCTGAGGATGATGTGCATGATTCAATAACTATCAGCAGAGTAGACTCTTCTCGGCCTGTCGACGGGTTCCGAATGGACGAGTACTTTTCTACATTCAAAGAGCAGACACCGTCCAACGAGACTCGGGGAAAGGGCCAACAACAAATAGGGCAAGTCATAGTTCACGGCAATGTTGTGACTTCAACGCAAAACCTTTTGGATCGTAATCAACACTTTTCAAAGGTCCTACCTCACGGAACTGTCGTAGTTGGAAGGCAGCAAACTGCCGGGCGAGGGCGCGGAAATAATGTATGGTTATCGCCGCCAGGACTGTTAGCCTTCTCCGTCCTACTGAAACATGATCCAAATTTTTTTGCAACAGCGCCCGGTCATGCTATTGTATTCCTTCAGTACATCGCTTCCCTAGTAGTTGTGGAAACAATAACAAGTTACGCTCCTGGTTACGAAACCTTGAACGTCCGTATCAAATGGCCCAACGATGTTTATGCCAGTCCTCAGACTGACGGGCCAGGCAAAGCCCCTGAAAGAGCTGGAGCAAGCTTCAAGTTTCAAGGCCGTGAATATTATAAAATGTCTGGAGTCCTATTGACCTGTCATTCGAGTAGTGATGGAACATCTATCGTTATTGGCATTGGCATTAACATGCTGAACGCTGCGCCATCGGCTTCAGTTCAAGATCTCGTTACACGAGCAAACGCAGCTCGAAAGGCGGCAGGTAAGCCGCTCTTGCCGGGAATTGAACTCGAGACTTTTTTGGCAAAAGTCCTAGTGAGACTGGATCATTCATACAACAGGTTTTTACGGCAAGGCTTTGCTCCTTTCAAGGATGAATACTACCGGCGGTGGCTGCACAGTGGCCAGCGTGTTAATCTACTGGATAATGGCGGTGTTGATGTCGTTATTGAGGGTATTGATGAGGCAAACGGGCTATTGCTTGCACGTCAAGTGTCTGATAATCCGCGAACAAATGGCCGCATTCACACTTTACAGTCGGACGGCAATTCTTTCGACATGATGAAGGGTTTGATACGGCTAAAGTAGGTGTTTTTAGACATGTAGATTGTTCAAAGGACTGCAGGTTACGTTCAATTAATATTTTATTGAAATATTTTTATTAGAATTGAAGAATAAATACATTGTAGATCATTATTCGTTATCTAGCGACAGCTCAATGTCTACTTATCGCATGACATAAAATAGAATTAAATAGTAAAGGACAAGAATTGTAAGACAGCCTAAAACTATTAATAAATAAAAACTGCAGTACGTCATATGTTGTTTAGATGCCACGATAGTTTCGTATGGACGTTACTGCAGCAGAAGACTTGCGAGGAGCCTTCGTTGTGGTGCGACTCAAAAACAAAACTGCGTCTGTCGATGGTTACTTGTACAATATTGACTCATTGTCTGGCACTACAATACTGCTGGCTCCCGAACCGGATGCGGGCAAATACAGATTGCAAATAATAATGGCCGACTCGCTATGGCAAATCAGACGTAAGCTCAGGTTTTAAAGGAACCAATTCTAACCTTGTAGCTTTGGATGTTCCGCACCTTGAAGTGGCAGAAATGTCGCGAATTTTGGCTCTTAATTTTGGGATAGAAGAAACGTGACATACAGTGAGTGCTTCCACCTGAGTATACATTAAGGCTGCGGGACAGTTCAGCAAACGTTATTATTAAAGATGTCCCTAATGCCCTTTTATTCGAATCAGTTGCATTGAGTTTGCTAGTACCGAATTGTAATGCAGCACTTTTCTAAAGACCTTTGGATTGGTCGCATACGGGTTCGCATACGGGTTTAGATTTTGTAAGCAATTATCGCCTTTGGAACAACGCAACTTTGATGGATAATTGAAGTTGTTTTCGTGTGGCATATTGAACTGCGAATCGCCGTTGTCTTTGGGATACTTATTGACTTGTACAAGGTCATGAGTCTCAGCTTCAACGTGTTTCAGCTTTTGCAGATACCATATATTATTAGCGCTATTTAGTTTACGCGTTAATGATGCAATTGTGGCTACGGCTTGGCTGATTTTATGTACTATTAGACTCAAAGATCTAATTGCGCTCACAGCATTGTTGGGCTCAGGAGATCATTTAAGAAACTCTAGATTTGCTTATTGTCTGCCCGTCCTTCTTTCATATTGCTTATATTGCTATAATAATCATAATAATAATAAAATTATTATTATCAAACCCTACATTTGTAATATTGTAAGGTTCCGTAGGGTAATTCTCTCTGTTGTCCGCTGCAAGGAATCAAGTTATAATGCGAATGCGGGCATTTCAAATCTAAATCCCTTTCCTCACCCAATAAATCATTGAAAATGCCGGCAGACGGCTCCGACCGTAGGCTTACAGTAGTCTTGCGTATCGCAGGATCACGTTTAAGGCCATTTGCAGAGTCGTTTTCTTCTACGGGCGGTGCGGGAGTAACGCCCTCTTCTCCGCTCACCGAATACGATTTAGATTCGTCTCGGGCTAATGATGACGCTTTGTCGGACACAAGCGGCGTTCTTGCGCAGGCTCCATCCGATGGCGGCAGTCTTGCTGCCAACTTGAAAAGATCAGCGAATAAACAGAAAAAGACGCGTCTCCCTCATGGAATGGGGCCCAAAGCTATCCGCAAACGATTACGAGATGAGCGTGACAGAGAGGCACGTGAAGCTTTTGCTCGAGGCGATATGTAAGGATTTAGTAGTGTTTATCTAGGCCTTTGGGGTTCTATTGGTTTTCAGAAGCTTTTGAAGAATTTAAACATTAATTATTTTGTTTTAATTTTGTTTTATTTTATTTTATTTTATTTATTATTATTATCATTGTCATTGTCATTATCATTATCATTTTTATTTATTTTTTTTTTTTTTAGTTCCTTTCATTTCGCTTTCTTCTTTAAGGTCAATTCAGTTTGTTTGGCAAAGCTAATGACAGTACCGAGGAGGAAATGGAGAATATTATTCGCAAGCCCTTGCGGCCTGGAAGCACAAAGTTTGCAGAGCAAAATCCGCACGCGGCCACGGCTTTTCTGTTCGGGTTACAGACTCCTAGTAAGACGGAAAAGGAGAGTCACCGACATAGTCATTCTACAGGAGGCACGCCAGTACCGAGTGTTCCAGCTGCGACAAAAAGCAGCAGCAGCCAGTCACGTAAAAAATTCACTGGTGACTCTGATGCCTCCATAGTTTTGGCCTCAGGTGCGTCTGCGACTTATGTCGGTCCTCCAGTAGCAAAACTGGTAGCGGAGTACAAGACAGCTATGGCAAATATGTGGATACCTCAGGCTACAGGAAGCAATGCTTCTGCAGGCGGAGCAATACGAGCCAATTTAGATCGATCTGGGAAAAAGTGTAGGTCCTGGCGGTTGAAACGATTAGAAATTCCGAATGTGACTGGCTCAAAGTGGCAGCTTCCGGCGTGGGAGGCAGGTCGATGATGTGACAAGTTTTATTTTCCAAAAAGGACGATAGCGTTCCTCTAAAATTAAAGGTGGGATTTGAGGGAATTGAAAAGGGTCATGAATAGAGACTGTCATCATGTTTTTGAATCAATCCCAAACTCTAAAGCATTGTAGCTATTCACTCGATCGGAAACAAGCATGATTCATCATTAATGGCGGCCACTACAAGCACCAGGGTAAAATAATCTACGTCACAAGTCGCCTTTTAAAGAAACGAAAACGAAATTATATATGTTTATTCAGTGGGACCAGACTGTGCGGAGACGAAAAGGGTATGAAAGCAAATCAACGGCAGCGACTGGTCAGATTTATACACAGGCCGCGCGTTAGTTATATATATAATTCGAATCTATTCGTCGGCCTCACGATAACGCCGCATCAGAAGCCGCTTGTACTCTGCCGGGTTTGAAGACCAGAGATCAGCAGCCTGAGCGTTGAGAGGGCTGTTGTTATTTGGTTCGCCAAGAAGGCTCTGCAGTGAAAGCAGAATAGTCTGCACGTTATACACAGCGGACCATTTTTCCTTGAGAATATCGAGGCAGATGTTTCCGGCCATATCGACATTCGGGTGCCACATTGGAGATGTGAACGTGATGGTGGGTGCCGTATAAGGGTATGATGAAGGGAAATTGATTGCAATTTTGAACACGAGTCCCTCATAGTACTAAAAGTTAGATTTAATCAACAGGGAAATAACCACGGCACTGCCCTGCAGAGAAGGAAAGAGTGGAACTAAATGAGTAGAGAATAAAGTTAAATTTATAAAATACTGTAGCAGAAAAATTTGCTAAAATCTGGTACAAAAATTAGGAAGATTATAAAAAAGCAAGTAGAAGGGTGCGCAAGACAGGCCTGATAGACGTAAATGTACTCTTATGCAAAAGCATAAAACTGCAAAGTTCGGTATCAAAACATACAGTGCCAGAAGGGCCTTCAATAGTACCAGCCCAGGACAAAAGGTTCCCATCGGCAGACGGAAAAGCAGAGACTCCCGGGACAGCGGACATCTGTATTCAATTAGAAATGCTCTAGACTTGCTTCCCCGTACCATGAGAGACATGAGCTCTGACTGCAACCGCTTTGTGACATTATGGCCGCTGGGCACAGCAGTCTGTTCGGACTGTAGCTTATGATGAGACCGAGTAGGCAAATTCGTAGAGGCCTCCATTCTCGTTTAGATCTGGATACTGGCTCGTATATGCACGTTTATTGTCGTATGGCTAATGGAGCGGCGGTTTGTTTAGTTTATAAACAACTTATTTGAAACCCGTTGCCCGCGTGACGCGGGTATGCGTTTTTGGCCAAGTAATATTTGGGCAGATATTGTAATTGAATAGCTGCCCCAAGTAACTTGTCTGGCGGGCGGTTAAAAATTTATTGTTATTCTTATTATTATATTATATTATTATATTCTTATTATTATTATAAATGCACAATAAATGTACACTGTTGCGTTATTGAGTGTTTTATTAAAAGTTGTTCGTTATACACACACGGTATCTGCTCTCGGTGCCCTTGTTTTTCAGGTATACAGCTCATACTGAGCAAAAATTGGGCTATAACTTTTACTTTTCTCGTACCCAGGTACGTTCTTCAGCTGCTGTTTAGAGTGCTTACTTTATGTGTCATCGTATAAGCATAGAATTCTGTCTGCAAATGAGGGCGATTCTAATGCAGATTCTTGTGCAATTATGTACACCTTTGTGTAGAACAGTGATACTTGCAATACACCTGTAATCATACATTGTCATCTTTTGATTACTTTATTCCTTCGTTATTAATTTATTCCTTCCTTACTCTAATCCTATTCTTTTATTCCTATTCGTTAATCCCTCTTCCACCATTACTTGTAGATTCAGTTCAGGAACCAGAGAAAATCTCTACCGACCACAAATCCGATAGTTCCGAAAACGGTAATCCGCTTATTAAATACTCGGCAGTCCGACCCAGTTGAGCGCCACATTTTGTGTGTAGTGCAAACGACTTTTAGGACCGGAATAGAGTGTTTTGGCGGGAAGGCCAAAGTTACGAATATACAAACCGCTCTGCAGTATTCGCTGCAGCAATAGTGGACGCCTTTGAGCTCTGTAAATATATTTTCGTTAATAAAACCTATTTTTAAATAATTTTTCCTGTATTCTGTAAGGGCGCCATCGATCCATTTTCCACTCTGCTCTATTATTATTATGTGTAGCGAGCGCGCGTATATATTAATTCTTTGCCGATAGCGACGGCGTTGGAGGAAGAGTCCGTTATGGATCGTAGGGCGACCGGCGGCGGTGGCGGCTTCAATGCTGCACCGTTATCCGGAGGCGCTTTACTATCAAAGGGCAATAATCAGGATACTGATCCGCACCCTGATGGTGGTCGCGGCAGTACGCTAGACTCGCTGTTTTTCCAGACTGGCGGCTCTGAGAGTTTACCTCTGGAAGAACAGGCTGAAGGCAGCAGCGGCAGTGGCAGTGGCAGTGGAGCTCGGAGTGGGGGTCTTAGTGGGGGACTTAGTGGGGGTCTCAGTGGGGGTCTCAGTGGGAGCAGTGGGAGTTTGAGTGGGAGCAGTGGGGGGTTAAGTGGGGCTGTCAACGCCAGCGGGAGTGGGAGCAGTACTGGTGATCCTATACAGCCGCTATCTGTGACTGTGCCCCTCGAGTCTAATCGTACTCCCGTCGAAGCTCCTCTGCGAGCCACGAGCGACTTTACTCGCCGGCGAAACTGGTCAAAGGTACGGGTTTGCATTGAAAACTTTTCGAGTCGCTTTTGCACTTGTACAATATATTTCTTGGTCTTTGCCCGCTTCAATTTTGGTCTGACTGTTTACCGTGCTCTGCGTCTTTGTCGTTCCTGTTTAATGATCCGTTTTTATTTTATTTTTTATTTTTACTTTTATTTTTATTCTTATTTTTATTTTATTTTATTTTATTTTATTTTTATTTATTTATTTATTTCAATTTTAATTTTTTTACTGTGTGCCGTTCGTTCTAACGTTAGGACATTATCCACGACCTGGAAGATATCATTCACGTCTTTGTGCCGGATGGTACAATCCGCTACGTTTCGCCAGCGTGCCGTCGCGTCCTGGGCGTACCCGAGTCCGATATGCTTGGCCGTAATATTACAAGTTTCGTACACAGCGACGACTACGCTGCCTTTGTTTCCTGTATTCAGGACGCGCTCTCCACAAAAAGGCCGTTTGTGACTTATTTAAGGTACACTTGCCGTAACAGCAGCCACGTGGTAGTTGAGTGCCGAGGCCATCCGTACTATGAATCCTCTTCCCAAGCATCAGGCTCGAGCACAGCTACCCCAGATTCTGCTGAAAAGTCGTCGTCGGCAGCAGCAGCCGCAGCAGCAAACAGCAACAGTAATAATCCTTCAGAGCAGACTTTTATATTTATGAGTGCCCGTGTATACCCGACAATCAGCACTTACCTTCTCGATACCTTTCTCGAACTCAAAATAGAGAACGAAAGGCTGCGTACAATAATGCGACGGTTAAGAACACCCGACGGTTACTCTTCAGCCGCCGCTAAACCCCACGAAGCATATTCTTTAGGTGGCAGAGAAGGAGAAGGGCAGAGCAAAATGTTACCTCCTCGAGGCAGGCCGGCCAATCAGCCGGCGGATCTCAATAATGCCTCCTCCTCTTGCTCCGCAACAGTAGCAGGTACTGCTTTCTCACCTTCTGCGTCTTTTACACCTGGACAAAAGTACGAAGACAGTGCAAATGTCTTTAATGGCAGTGTTCCGTCTCAGTATGATATGCACACGGCTGTTTCAAGCAACGGGTCTTCTTCCTCCATCGGGACACAAGGCCCGCAAGGCGGCTCTTCCAGTCCCGTGGCTGTAATAACAATGGACGGGCATATTGTCCCTCTGTCCCCACGGACATCACAGTTTGGTCATGATCCGAATCAAAGTCTGTCTTTTGCTTTCAACAACTTGCAGAGCCGCAGAACTCCTACGTACAATGCTCCCATTGCTTACTCAATGTCGTCTCCTTACCACAATGTGAATGAAGGAGGCATGTATGAGGCTTCTAGTACGAATACTGCTGCAAATGTGGCGGGAAATGCGGCAAATAGTATCATGAATGAGCCTCCGCGAAGGAAAAACCGGAAACTGGCAAACTTGGATGTTGAAGAGTACGTTTGTACTGACTGTGGTGCGACTGAATCGCCAGAGTGGCGTAAAGGGCCGAGTGGAGCAAAGACACTGTGCAATGCTTGTGGACTGCGTTGGGCCAAACGGCAAAAGAAGCTGAAAAGGATGAATGCTGAACGTACTGGCGCGGGAGTGAACTTGAACGGCGGAACTTCAACCAGCGGATCTGATCGTGACAGAAGATCGAACTAGGTGGCGTGTTTAATCCCACTACGACAGTGTTTAGGCTTGTCTTCTCGTCAGCTTCTATTTTACTTGTGGCAGTATACTTTTACCGATACGCGCCTATTTATCTTGCAACCCTTTTCCCATGTTACTATCGAGCCCTGACAGTTTTTGATACCCAATAGCTCTGCTGCGAATACGTTATTACGTACTTTCTTTGCATTGGTCGGTGTTATACACGTTGAACCCTTGTATTTATTTGATCATATCCGTCCATGTACTTTTATATTGAGCCTCCTGTGCTCGCACTCTATGAAAAGAATAAATTATTTTTTTTCCATACTGGCTCTTGCCCATTAATTGCTGCGTGTACGGGATACATTCGCGATTGACCTATAGAGAATGGAATAGCTTCGGATATATGTACATTATTTTCCCGTAATAAAACTATTCGGGTCCTGGGTCTTTTGCCCTTGTATTTACGTGCGCGATATTCGACAGGTCAAGATTGGATATTAATTTACAATAGCAAAGAAGCCATCGGAGCCGGTACGCATCAAGATTGCATTGTAGCCGTCCCCAAATACACAGGCGAATGGCCTTCCGGGGTATATACAACATCAGCACACTTTAGCGCCAGAGCCTTGGCAGTTAGCAATTAAAATAATATAATAAATATAAATAAATAAATACCTTGAAAAAGCGCCGCCATTCTAAAGGGTCGCCGATATCTTTAAACATATTTATCGCAACGAGTCCAGAACCAAACTCGGAAATCTCTACTGAGCCATCAAGCTGTAGGCCATGAGTATCATTATGCTGGAGCGGTATTTTACAGAATAGTGCGGCAGAGTCTGCCGATAGTGGAGACGAAGGCATACTGAAACGTACAGCCAGAGAGGACAGAGCATTTGCTATCGTCTGCAACAAAATCGGCAGAGGCGCATCAGACAGAAACCGCGTCATTCTCGTTGATGGAACTACGTCAGCGAATCGGCGAGCTTGTTGAGTAAGCGATTCCACATATTCCGTAGGCCGCTGGGAAAATTGAGATAAAAAGGCAGCGCCATCAGGAACGGAGCTTTTAGCAATATCTTGTGTATATTCGAGCACAATATCGTCATTGGGGGCGGGTGAGATTTGCAGGGTCATACTGGCGTCTTGGGACGATTCAGACGATCCGTCCACTAGAGCAGGAGGAGCTACAGCTGCTGTTTCTCCCGCAAAAGACGAACTTACTTGCTGGCCAAGATCGACATGGAGCCTTTCCAGCAGAGAGGCGCCGAGTGCTAATGGGTCTCGTGCACGGTTTCCGGTGCCGATTAGAGGATTGAGCCGTTTAACCCAAGGGTGAGCGTCTATTTCTGCCATTGAAGGCCGGGCAGCGGCATCAATCGTGAGAATACTGTCCAAAAGATCACAGAGCCTTTCATCAACAGCTCCGCTTTGCTTCAAAGAATGAGGGTTACGTACATGAGAAGCAAAATCTGGATCGTCCGGTGTGGGATGAGCCCACGGTGTACAGCCAAAGAGCAATGTAAATAGCACTATTCCACACGACCAGACGTCGACTTTTTCTCCATCGTAACCTTCTTCAGAGCACAGAATCTGGAATTAGCATTGTTGAAAGGATCAAAGTTAAACTGTTATGGGTTCAAGCTTGTATTTTTCATTTTTCTTATACTTTTATTTTTGATATTTATATTTTGCTTCGTATTTTTTTTATAAAATTTTTAATTTTAAATTTTTTAATCCCATTCTTCCTTACCTCTGGGGCAACATAAGGAGGACTTCCGCAAACTGTGTTCAAGAGACGCGTCTTGCCCCGATGGCGGAACAAGCTTGCAAAGCCAAAATCGGAGACTTTAAGCATTCCATCATGTAGCAGTATGTTTTCAGGCTTGATGTCTGTACGTTAGATGAAGCAATATAATATAGAAAGAATTGCGCAAGCACCTCGATGAGCTACACCCTTGCTGTGTAGAAAAGACACTCCGGCGATAAGCTGCCGAAAGAACAAGTGGCCAACATCAGGGCTGACGCCTATATCAGGTTCTAAGCCAAGTTAGCAAGCATTATACTGACAGGGACAAATCGCACCAATTTTATCAAACAAATCTCCGCCTTGTGCCCATTCGAGTATTATCCAGCGCATAGTGTTGTTCTCCGAGGAATCGATAAAGCGGATAATATTCTCATGATTATTGCAGAGCTTATGTAGCATTATCTCTGCTTTTGCTTGCACGGCATTGTATCCTGGTGACTTTTGCTCTTCCACTTTATCGATGAATTTTACCGCCCATACTTCATCGCTTGTCTTGCTCCGGCACAAGTGCACTCTTGAACCGGGTTAGAAGAATCAAAGACCTGTAAAACGACTTACGACGCATATCCGCCTGCGCCTATAGCAGCGCCAAAATAAAAAGGTAGATCGGGCGTAAGAAGCCAACGGTCTCCTTTGCGTGACATGTGATGGTCTATGTTTGGGTATAAACAAACAATTGCACTTATTATCTTTATAATTCTCGTGTTTCATATATAATTATAGTCTGTACTTTGCAACGAGTACGCGTGCGTACCTAAATAACTTTGATATTTGTACAAAATAATCTGATAATTGATATTATAGGTGATTGCACAATACATTAATGCTTAATATATAACCCTTGCACTGGACCTAACTTTGCACTGGACCTTACTTTCCGGAACAGCGAGCAGCACAATAAGAAAAATAAAAGATAAAGCAACATTACAGCAGGTGTCATGAGCCACATTGCGATAGAGCGACAAATAATATGTGCGTAATAATTAATGTATATAGTATACACTGTTGGCCAACAATGACGAAACGACCCCACAATGACAGAGGAATATTTGTCAAAGTGCGATAGCCGCTCGTCAGACGGAACGGCGCACGAGCTGCTGGCGATTGAAGGCACAACTATTGCGCTTATTCATGAAGGCAGCAAGCATGAGCGTGCCCGCGGTACGCTGCACGTGCTCGCTGCTGAAGGCGGCAGCAATGGCAATGACAATGACAATGACATCAGTGACTCTTCGTTGTCAGCGCTAGTTTTGCTTTTGCACGTGGACGACGGCTTTGATTTGGTCCTCGAGCGGACGACGCCTATTTACTTGAAGCCTCCACAGGGCTACCTTGTACCTTACACGGCTATTGAAGGCTCCTTTCTCGAGCTTCAGTGCCCTTTAGCAGACATGGAGACTCTGGCAACACTGGAAACTTTGCTGACAGAGTACGCAGCGCTGATGGACACTTCGCTGCGCAATACTGTAGCCCTTATGGACTCTGAAAGTGGGGCACTGGTGGGCACTTTGGACACTAAAGTAGACGAAGACGAGAGTCTCCGCGACGCAAATGGTAAAGATCCCGTCATTGTCCAAATGGACCAGGCCGAAGAACACGCGCACGTGACCGCTGCTACGGGGAGGGTAGAGCGAGCAGGCGATTATATAGCTTATGGCGTAGTTTTGGGTGCAGAAAGTGTGGGCAGTATGTTGAACACGGCAGCAAAAAAGTACAGAGACCGAAGGGCAGAGCAACAGCCAGACAGGAAGCCTGTACAGTTTAGTGAAAACACTCGAGCCCGGGCTCGTCGTATTTACGCACTGTCTAACCGGCTCGTCCACGTCTCTGACCGTACTTTGGGCGCTGTTAGACGTGCAGCTAGTGCGGCTGGAGGAGCTTTTGGTCGAGACATTTACATTCCCTCCGCTGCCTCGTCCTCGCGAATGGGCCAAGGCCTGACGGCCGTTTCAAAAGTCTTTGATGGGCTCCATGAGGCTGCGGTATCACTGAGTGCAGATGTTAGTACGGCACTTCAAACAGCAGTAGAGGCGCATTATGGCGAGGAAGCAGGCGCAGTGTCTCATGATGTTGCTGGCGCTGTACGTAACGTTGTTCTCGTCTACTATGACGGTATTGGCGTACAACGTCGTGCGCTTTTAAAGGCTGCTGGAAGGGGAGTAGTAAGAGGCCGGACGAATAAGGGTCATGATGTATTCATGGCGGCCTCTTGATCATTCTGAGGTTGAGGGGGGTTTGTACATTAGGCTTGTGTTGAGATATGTGTTTGATTATAATGTTATTCTCTGGGAAATAGTCAAAGATAGAGCTGCGTCAAATTAGAGCTGCGTCAAGATAGCTGCGTCAGAGGTACAAAACGCTTGTATTATTATCTGCGTCCTAACATTGTCGCGTATATATAAAGTTAGATAGGCGACTTATACGGAATATCAAGGTTACTTTAACGACCCGCTCGATAAATTTGGCAAGTATACCTTGCCGCTGACAGGTACTGTAATAAAGTCCCGGCAAAGTACCAAAAGTACCCAATGTGCTGTCCCGCGTAAGACATAAATGTGTCCAACGTTACATTTATGTATGGCACAGTACTCACAGTACCGATAAATGTACGGCTAATCAGGGCCAAAAAGTAACACATTTTAATCAGTAACTGCGTCTACCGCCACGCCAATGATCGACCACATGATCATGTTACCGCACACGGCTGAGCCATAATGAATCATCCAATTGAGTGCGACCCAAGTCTTTAAGCTCAATGGCTCCTCGCCGGCGACCTTGCGATGCCTGCCGTAACCGCAAATCGCGGTGCGAGTTTGATGGAACGGAACCGCGATGCTGTCTTATGTGCCGCTTCCACTCTACCGAGTGCACTTTCCACAAAGACCCACCGCCCCGACCTGTGCATGCGAAGAAATGGGCTCATGGCGAGTTCACTGTCCCCATTCTGTCCTCCTCCTCCTCTTCCAAGAAGGCATTTATGGCTACGGCTTCTGTCCGTGAAGCGGTAGATCGCGCTTCCGTAACTTCATACAACTTGAGTCGTGCTAAAGTACCAAGTTCCCTACTCAATTCGAACTTGGGACTCAACAACGATCAAAGTGTCCACTACATTGGCCACACTCACGCTCTAGCGCCGCCTACTTTTTCATTCGCGCCCTTTCAAGAAGGCCAAACTGAACTTGGATCGCGGCTGAGTGTCCGCCAAGTACAAGCAAACACCACGTTTCTCATAGCCGCAGAATCAAATGAGAATCGTGCACGGGTTGCAGTTGATCTGACGGCTCTTGATGCGATTATTCAGCCTTATGCTGCCGACTTGACTCGTGTATATTTCGCCCGAGTGCATCCTTGTTTTCCCCTCGTGGACAAGCACGTTTGGCTGGAAAAAACTGAGAGAAATCAGGCAGAAATTTCACCACTTTGCCTGGTGGGCATGTACGCAGTCGCCCTGAAATGGTGGGATCAGGATGCGGGGCTACGAGAGCAGAAACGGCGGCCAGATGAGGCCGCACTTCACGCATTAGGGGACCGTTTATTGTCGGAAATGATGTGCGAGCCTTTTGCTCATTTTTCACACGTACAGGGGGCAGCATTAATACTGCTTGCCCGGCAGGGAGAAAATGTTAGTTGGGCACAATTGTCTCTGATTGTGGCCAAAGCCAAGCAGCTGGGACTCCATCTCGACTGTGAAGCCTGGAGTATTTCTGTGTGGGAGAAGATGTTACGGCGCCGGCTGGCTTGGGCACTTTATGTTATAGATGCTTGGTACGCTCTAGGACTGGGGATGCCGCCTAATATATCGGAATCTTGGTGGCACGTACGCGTGCCCCTGCAATCAGAGTTTTCAATTCACGGTGATACAAGTGAGCAGGAGCATATTGCTTACTTGGTGTTTTTGCAGCTGATCAACCTGAGTCGGATTGTTGCTGCTATTTGTCATACAATTACGTACGTATTTTAATTGGTCTTTTTTTTTAAAAATTTTATTTATCGATGATTATCTAGTATGATGCTAATTAAAGCGGAGCAACGATGGAGACTTCAGGTGTCGCGAGTCTCGAGCTCGATGCCTGTGATCGGTTTCAGCAGCGAATGAACGACTGGTTTCACAAACTTCCGGCTGCCTTTTGGGACGCTGATGACTTTGCAGTCCCTATAAAATCGTTACAATTATGTTTTGTTGCGGTCAATGTTGTTATTGGAAGGCTATTGTTACAATCCTCTGGAAATATGCACGCAGAAACACAGAGAATGTGTCGCGAATCGGCTCGTCGACGCGTACTTACAGTTATTGAGTTTATGCGTAGTCTAAGAAGCATTAAATCTGTGCAAGTCTTTTGGTACCCCGGCGTTGAACACTGTGCCTTGCTGGCTGGATTGCTGGTTCACACAATGCTTGTCACTTCTATCACTTTGGAGGAAGCAGCCTGGTTTCGTGCCTGTTTACAAAACTTTAGCACTCTTTTAAATGACCTTTGTGAAAGCAATGCTGGGTTTAAACTCGCACAGGCTCGATTGGATCAGATTACCATGTACATTTCGCAGGTAAGCGACGAGCAAATTGTATCCCGGCAAGAGCTGGCTCGAGCTCTATGGTCCACGATTGTAGACGGGATTAATCTTAGTCCAGACGGATTGAATGCAGGAGCAATAAATTTGAACCAAGAGCAGGTCGAGCCAAACCAGGATGAGGTTTCCTTGAGCCAGGATGAGTATTTGTAAACTGAACGAGTATATCCTGGGAGTTTTCGTCGCGACTTTGAATCTGCACGAATGCTTATTGACTAGCAAAAGCTGTTGATTGTGCTGAATGAGCATTTCGAAATTTAAACAGATTTTTTTAAGAGAGCTTTGATAGGCGTTGTACCAATATTAATTAATAAAACACTTGCAGTAATGCTAAACCTCACAGTGTAAACATTACTCAAGCCATGAAAAAACGTAGACATAAATTGGACATAATTCAAGCTAAATAATCTAGACAATCATAATTATGAATGAAAATCAAGTACAATCCCGGCGCGGGGGGAAAGCGAGCCAGCTGGCGGCAATGGCGGCCTTCAAAGAGGCAGCCAGCCAAAGCACAGACGCAAGTCCTACCCTCCGCTCTATCCAGCCACCACAAACAGCTCCGACAAAGGCAGCCAGAGCACCGGCGACTCGGCGATCCCGTTTTTCATTGTGGAGAGAGAATATTTGAGCATCACTGGTCAGATCGTTATATAAACTAGTAAGAACAGTGGTAGGCAATTCGTTAAACCCGAGGACACGGCTCGAGGCCACCTGCGCACCAAACTGAACAGACAGCATTGGAATAGCGATACAAATTCGCTCGTTGTATAATCGGAAACGAGGCGGGATAACGCCGGTTTGTACCAGGATTGCGGGTATAAATATAAGCAGACTTTGCAGCAAAAACCCGAGGAAAAGGGAGCTTCGTCTTAAGGGGCCCATCCATCGTGATAAACGGGAAAAGGTAAACGATCCCAACATGAACCCGGGAATAGCGATTAAAGCGTGCAGCCAAAGCCGAGGATCGTCCTGCGGCATTCGCGCTGTCCCGATACCAAGAAACACAGTGTTGCCTGTTGCATATTAGAATACGAGCCGCAACATAGACATTGACTATAAAAAGCTCAATCAGAAAAGCAATAGTGCACAGTAATCGGCAGTAAATCAGTGTCAAAGCCTACTTTTCCCGAATATTTGAGCGTCAGAAAGCAGAGCGTGCAAGATCAGAATTAGTATTACCTGTTTGCATTCCCGTAAAGACAGAGTAGGAGGAAAACATGCCAGCGTCTACGAGACAGGTGATATAAAAGCAGAGCAAAAGCGCGATATAGCCATGTTTAGGATCAATCGATTTTTGTAGCCATATTTCCCCGCTATCATTGCTCTCCTTTGATTCGCTGGCAGACGGCATTCAGGGTCTTTAACTCGACAAGTCTATAACAAATTAGCGATTAGCGCGGCCGCAGCTTACCGAGGACCGATCCTGAAATGAGAATATTGAAATTCAGAAAGCGCAGTGACAGATTTCGGTGGTTACGCTATCTGTCGCGCGGCAAAAATAATCCATCATGCCCACACAAGATTGCTTGAAAAAACGAAAGCGCTATTATAGTATTATCGAGACAAAATATTAGCACATCGCATTTAAGCATTATTAATTATTAACAAGTATAAAATATACTGGATCATCACTTAATGTATCGATGGATAGAGATACAGACTAAATCTGTGACTAAAATTTGGCAGTTGGAAGGACAAGTGAATCGTATCTATTCTACACAATCGCAATCTATTTGGAAACCTGAAGCAGTCTGAACAATACAAGTCTTAACCCATAACCCTTACCTTGCTATCGCGTACAAATCTATCTAGTCTACATTGTGTATACATATATATACCCAAGTATATCTCCAGCGCACATCGGGCAAGATCGGTCATTGCTTTGGCAATTGAAGGCCATTTCTCGTTTAGCCGTGCTTTCTTTGCCTCGAGATTCTTTTGCCTCTCCTCTGCTGCCCTTAGAGTCCGAAACTTTATATCCTTTCGCCTTTCTACCGCTTCAGAACTCCAGCTGGTAATCCGTATCGAGAAACGGCTCGCAATCAGCTACAGACTGGCCCAGAATCTCGCAAAGCATGCTTGTAATATTCGGGTCAGTACGAGCATCCACCAGTTTCTCTGTATCAAGGGAATCAATCTTTTGTCTCGGCGGCTGTTTCCCCATAGTCCACCCTGTAGACATAAACGCTTCTGAAAGCAAAGAGAAATTGTCACTGAACGGCTTTGCATCCGGCCACCTGTCGGCCATTACACTGAGCAGGGAAACACACCGAGTAATTTGTGGCATTATCCGGTGAATAACGTCAAAAAGCCTCTCCTGATCCTGGCTCCAGAGGCAGTAAAGTAGAGTAATCCCAGCTCCATATATGTGGTGAAGCGTGTAGTAAGTATGCCTTAAATATCCATTGGATTGCATTATTTGAAACAGGTTCAGCATCTCTGTTGCTGCGGAAACAACACGGAAGACTTCGTCGCTAGTTGTGCTCCCGTCAATTAAGGCATTTCTGCAGAGTGTAAAAATCGTATTGTGATAAACGAGTCCCAGTGTGGAGTAAGGGTCCCCTCGCAGTAAGGAAACGTCCAAGTCTCGCGGCAATTCTGCCCAAACTTGATCTAATTCTCTAATAAAATGCTTGCGCTGTTCTCGTCTTTCCTCGATTCCACCGTCGGCCCTTTTACACAGAAAGCTCTTCACTAACCCCTGCCACCGGCGAAGCCTAATGGTTGCATTGAATATTTGAATAGCAACACTATCAACACTCGTATACTCTGGCAACCAAGGATCAGGCAGGCAAGCGTCAATCTCGTCATCTGGGATCCGTGTTGGTCGACCCAGTAGGAAAGTATCACTGCGATCAAGCGCATAAATTGAATAAAAAAGCCGATTCCGTTGATCAACATCAAGTCTTGACCAATGTAACCGGTCCCGGTGCAATGAGGCATCTCTATGTAAACCTTGCTGCATGGCAGTGTTGAGCGACATGCCCACTAGTCGCCAAAGGCTCTGGCCGGATCGGCTTTGCAGGCTGTAAACGGCCAGTAAGAAAAGCGCCTGCACGCATAGAGTATCATCTCGTACAAGCACCGGGTCAATGTACCTCAGTGCCGACATGTAAAAGGCTCGTGAACTGTACTTTGCATGGTAACTGAAATGTAAAGGCTCCATAAATTTAGCGCCAATGGCCCACACCATATAAACTTGGAACAAATCTTGTGCTTGAGCTCCGTTTCGGAGTGTTTGTACATTTGCTAGACGTTGAGCAAAAGCATGACGATCAAGTATGGGGTACTGCCAATGAATCCAGGCGAAAAAACTCTCTACCAGCTCTTCAGAGTGAGCAGGATTAGGGATAGGAGCCTCTTTTACCTGGCTTTTATATATACTATCATACATCCTGTACTCGGGCTGTGAATCAACTGGGAGGGGCACCTCCATCTGCAATGTCTTCCCAAGCACTCTCGCAAAAGTTAGGCCTGAAGACGAGCCCATGAAATGATGTTCGCTAGAGGCACTTAGAGCTAAAAGGCCAACACCTGACGCGATCTCGTCATACTCGTGCGAAGGCAGAACCATGCCCGAAGATTCGGCTGAAACTGATTCCGGTGACTTTTCCGATAGACTTTGTCTGGAATCTAGTCGCTGTACTTGCCCAGGCTTTGATCCCGGGGCCGAGCCTGATATATGTCTTGATCCTAATTGAGACTCGTAAGTTTCATGTTTTGCCAGTTTGGATACTGGCTCTTCTGCACTTTCAGGCGCAGCTGTAGTTGGACCGTTTTCTTCTGCTCCTGTTCCTCCTGCAGCTGCCGCTGGAAGTGCAATAGAAAGCGACACTCCCGAGTCTGCAGCTGCAAAATGGTCCAGCACTAAATCCGGTCTGTATACATGCAACGATTTTTCCAGTAGAGCGACTCGTTCTTCCAGAGACTGAACGTATCCGCGCGGATAAAGCCGTTCCGAGTACGGATCTTCCATAACGCAGACCAAATTGGCCCTTCGGCACGCGGAGCAGCTGAACGTGGGTTAAACAAACCGTAAAGATAACGCATTTGTAATAAAGCAACATCCAACGAATTCAGGCGTAAAAAAAAGAATTGAAAACATTGGAGATGATTATCCATAATGACTTACGATGGTACTTCACCGTCGCACTATCGCGATAAAAAGCAAACGCATTAGTTACAATTAAACTTTAAGAGGCAATTGTTTTGCCTTTGGCGCTTCAATCTTTTGTACCTTGCAATCTCTTCTTTTCTCACCTCTATTTTGCTTTATTTTTATTTTTAATCATTTTACAACGCTCCTTCTCAACTCACTCTCTGTTTGCGCTGTTTGCAGCGCGTGCAAGCAACTGCCACGCGACGCGGCATCGGTGGCGGCATAAAAGACGGCAATTTCTAATATTCCACAAAACCTCAGTCTTGATCCTTGAACGCTGTAAGAGTCTTTGCTGGCGGTCTCAAGATCAAAAAGTAAAATCGGCTCTGCTCAATTCTTTTGTGCCTTACCACCGTACGGTTTCCATTTTGGGACACTCTTATCAGACGGTAGTATATATGTAAAAGGATATGGGAAACACGAGGGCAGCGAGTGATTTATGTATGGGATTTGCTTAAAGCCAAACTTTGATAGATTTCCTGTTCACGAGGACTATGAGCACGCGTGTTATTTTACTTACTTGAGAGCCTGCACGATTTCTTACGCACAAGCAGGTAATACGCTGGTGTGGAATAGATCGCTGGCGCTAATAAATATGTACAGTACATAAACGACACAGAGTTTGGATGAATGTAGCTTTTATTGGTGAGGCAGGCAGACTGCGCCGCCTTTCACCACCACGGCCACTTTGGAAGAGGACCGTTACTGTGGGAAAAAGGTGTCGGAACTTTCCGTATTGGAAATGTATAGGTTTATAAAATACATCCATTAGATATCCATTGCAGTGCCATGCAAGCCCTGTGTTAGCATGGCTTATTTATCCTGTGGCCACGATGGAAAAGAAAAAGCTAAAACATACTAGTGCCTGACACGGACTGTACTAGAGAACGTTTTTCTTTTTTTCTTGCTGTCTGCCAATAGTATCCAAGCTAAATAACGCCTTTCGTTATGATTACATTTCAGGGGATTGGCCCCTAATTTTCGCTAGCTGGGCGTCTGTAATTTAAAAAAATGCACGTAAAGATTGGTTGGATAAGAATGTCAAAACGTAGATAAGAAGCTTTTAGTTTTAAACCTTTCCTCATAGGAATTATACATCTGCCACTTGACTGGCACATCATTTATATCCACTATTGGCTAAGTTTCACTTTAGTATCGGATCTTGTCCATTGACCCGTTGCCGTTAGATTCAAGACCGATGCTATAGCCGAATTAACCGCAGCGGTTACTTTGGGCTAAGTATACTATACTACTCTACGGCTAACAAATAAATTATTATGTAACCAGTGTAAATTCTGAATAACATCATTAAAAATCCCACTTTGCTGAGCGGGTGGATTGAGCCTCATAATAATAGATTGCGGCATTAGTTCTCGAGCATATTGCCAACAATGCCCATAATAGTGCAACCTTTCTTATCGGCCGCGAAGTAGGACCAATTGAGACGCCGTCGTGAGCCTCACGGGCTTTGAATGCAGAATGTAGACTGCTATATTGGAATATATTCCTGGGAAAAATAAAAGCAGTCTACCGGTATTGAGGGTTGAGGCGTATTATCGGTAATTAGAATGATTACCCTCTCCTTCTATAAACGGGCGCAAAGTCCGGAAGAACCAGTATGAATCTCAAAACAGGACATTGCCCTATACTCGCACGCCCCTGCCCCCTATACCAATCGCATTAAATTTTCCACGAGACAAAAAATATAGCAAGCTTGCCCGTTGGAATTGCGTTATACCATGCCAACACGCACCTCATTCCATTGGTGTATGGTAAAGATTCGGCAATATAGTTGTTTGATTGTGTGATTGCCCAACCGTCTACTTCAATATACGCGGCATTGGAAAAAAAAAACAAAGCTACGGAGTCTACTGGCCAACGGTAAAAGCCTACAATTGGTGAATTTGCTAATGCGTGCCAGTTGACTACATATATATATCTACTAAATATATAGCTGTCGTGATTTTAAATTTTTTAGCGCAATATATTGTGGCGAAACCAGGCGCTTTTGCTAAATGGTTACGGACCCCCGTTTTGTTTCCGTGCACCCCGATCCCAAATACCTTGAGCCGAGCGACATAGACTATACAGCAAGTAAGCCTGCAGCAAGCTGACTTGCCAAAATATCCCACGGTGCTCGGTCTATTGTGTCGTCATCAGCGTATATAAAGCGTTTGGCCTTCTCCAGGTTTCCATACCTTCAAAGCTTCCAACCATTCAGTCCGATACTGTGTCGAGAAGAGCCGAGACAAAGTACGCAATGGCCACTGGACGATTTGCAACTCTTCGAAACGGTGTAACTATCCCACTCGTGGGCCTTGGAACGTGGCAGTCTGAGCCTGGCCAGGTAGCTGAGGCGGTCAAGATTGCTCTGCAAGTGGGGTACCGCCACATTGATGCGGCAGCCATCTATGGCAATGAGAAAGAAGTCGGGGAGGGAATCGTAAACTCTGGTGTCCCTCGCAAGGACTTTTTCCTGACCTCCAAGCTCTGGAACAATTCCCACCGCCCTGATCGGGTCCTCCCGGCGCTTGAGCAGACTCTGTCTGACTTGGGAACAGACTACTTGGATCTCTACTTGATCCATTGGCCGTCGGCCTTCAAGGAGGGCGCTGAAAAAATGCCCAAGGGCCCAGACGGGAAAGTCATACTCGACACGGGTGTAAAGCTCATTGATACCTGGCGCGCTATGCTAAAACTGCTTGATACTGGTAAAGTGAGAGCCGTCGGTGTTTCCAACTTTACTGCCTCACAGCTGAAAGAGATCACAGCGGAGGGGGACCCTGCACCTTTTGTTCAGCAGATTGAACTGCACCCATACTTGGCACAGCAAGACTTTGTCACCTTTCAGGAGTCAATGGGTATCCACGTAACCGCTTACTCGCCTTTTGCCAACCTGAACCCGCTGTACCAGAAGCCGGGAGAGCCCCGCCTCGTAGACAATGATGTCATCACGGAGGTTGGCAAAAAGTACAATGCTACGCCTTCTCAGGTGCTCGTTTCCTGGGCGGCCTCGCGCGGCACTTCAGTGGTTCCCAAGTCAGTGCACCCGAAACGAATTGAAGAGAACTTTCATGATTTCGTTTTAGCGCCAGAGGATGTGGAGAAGATTACTGCGCTCGACAAAGGTCACCGATACAACGAGTCTGTGCCTGACTCTGATTATCCTTATTTCAAAGACTAGAAAAGTGCCAGCGAGCGCTTGGCCCTATGAAAATATAAATTATAAAGTACAATTTAAAATTTACTGTGAATATCCACTATGGCAAGGCAGGTTTATTGTAGTACACACTCTATTAAATACTCTCTATCCCAAGTATAGAATACACTATTCATATGCGAAAAAGCTGGCCACATTCCTGCCACGTCTATATTGCAATGAGCAAAATGTATCGGATAAACTACTGAGCAAAACGCTGTCTCATGTGCAAAATGCCAAAGCTGTGAATTTATCCGGCCTGTCAAAGAATAGTAATGACGTAAAGTGCATGATTCAAAACAGTACAAGAAAAGTTTGAAACTAGACTTAAAATGATATATTCTATAGTCGAATAGGCAGGCACAAGGAGAAGAATCCGTACAATTCAACGTGTAATATAGAGTTGAAATTTACAAAGTAAAAAGTATTGGTAATAGGTAAATGAATAGGAAATGTATAAATCAATATCGATAATAGATTAAATCACATGGTAAACCCACAAGACTCTCGCTCAAGATCGAGCAAACGACCATACTCCAGAAGCAATCGGAACAAGTATACTTGAGCATCCTCATACCGTAGAGCCCGATTAGACCAGTCTTGGCTCTGCCGAGCGATCCTTTGAGCCAGTAAATCGCCATTGCCATAGCCATCGGAATCAGCTTCGGCTTCTCCTGGCTGAGCCAAAAAGTAATCAACTAGCGTATAAAGCTCAGAATAATCGTTACTCAGAGGAATAAAATGAACCCAGGGCATCAGCCGCTCATCGTGCCACTCGTGAAACACCGTGTTTTTCATAGCAACCGAATTGCTGCGCAAAAACGCGTAAAAGCGTCCAGAAAACGCGTTTCCATCAAGATCTAAAAGTAACCGGTACCTCCAAAGCTCTTGGAAGGCAACGCCATTTTCTATCTGAAAGTATTCCGATTGTGCTGAACAGTCTTCCGCATCACATTGGCCCACGTGCGAAAAATGGGTATCAAGCAGCCCACGCTGTCGATACTCGGCTGTTTCTGTTCGTTCTAGCAAAAATAACGTATTTCTAGTCTCATCCACATCACTTTGGCTTCTATTGATGTTTTCGTTACTCTGGCCGCTTTTCTTTTCATCATCTTTTTGGCCTTGATTTATATAATCTTCCTCCCTCCTTCGCAGTACAGCTTTACTCGGCCGTATAACAGGAGCGTGTTCAGCACGTTCAGCATAACGAACAAAACGCTGCCGTTGTTGTGTCTTCCAACCTCCCCCACGCGAAAATCCGCCAGTTGTGCTCCCACGCCAAAAGAGCCGAGACTCCTTTGATTGCCAGGGCATGTCTCGACTCGAATCATAGCGAACAGCGTCCTTGCGAAAGTACCACGGCGAAGGGAACAATATATCTGAAAAAATCTCGCCTGGCTTGCTCTGTGAAAAGACAGGGATCGGATAGTGAGTACTGCTAAAGGCGTTTGGTCTTTGAAACATACCCAGCTTTGCACCAGCATCGGGCCAGTCACATATATTGTATGCATCGTCGTCAAAAACATTGTAATTGTAATAGTCATCGTCATTATTTTGTATATTATTATCAATAGGCTTTTTGACACCTTTCCCCGAAACAAGGCCAAACCGATCGGTCCCAAAGCCGTCGAGCGTCCCGTGAAAAGCCTGATCTTCTAGCGCTGCAGCCACTTGTTCTTGAGAGGGAGAAATTGCAGATCTCGCCCGAGATTCAAGAGGACAGGCTTGCCGGTCATAGTCCCAGGGAACTTCATGTGTTGCTCTCATAAACCTTTGATTGATTGCAGCCTCCTCGAGCGGGTACAGATCGGTATTCGAAACTGCATTCCACGCGTTTCGGTAATTGAAATTACCCCTTCGTTGAGAGTAAGGCTCCATTACGCGTTCGCGTTGAACGCGTCCCGCTTTGTCATCATGCAAAAGAACGACTCGGGCTTCATCGTGCAGATTTATTGCAATATCCATGTCGGGTAGAAACTCAACAAAGTCATTGATCATGGCGATGAACTCTTTCACTAGCCAGTCCTTATTATCATAAAGCTTTTCAACACGTCCATTACGGATTGCGACCCCGGCAATTAAATTACCAGGATTGGAAATTGCCTCCCGGACAAGTTGACGGAGACTTTGGGGATCAACTGACCAAAAAGGAGCCATATCGGTTTGTATTTTAGAGTACCCGTCCAATACAGAACTCGACCGGTCCTGGGCAAAAGCGTGCCATTTATCAAAATTGCAAGGCGGGGGCCTTGCATGTGTTTGGGTATAATAAGTATAAGAATCATGCAGGGAGCCCAACGATCGCCATTGAGACCATTGGGACTCTGCCTGCTCAGCCATTTTCATAATCGGATGGCGAAGTAGTGTTTCTGTAGCCAGCGGATGGGCTGAATGCTGAGAGGAGGCACGGAGAGAGACTGTTAGTACGAAGCCAATTACTGAAGCTGCGACAATAGTAATGCGTGATTTTCTTGGTGATTTTTGAAATTTAATAGAGGCTGCTTTTAGATTGCTTATTGCCGCCAAGGCAATTTGTGCAAGCGGCGAGACTTTACTTGGTCCCCGTCCCGATTCAGGTTCGATTGCAATTCCTACGTCTTCAGTCTGCGAATAGCTTAAAGGCAAAGCATTGATGAGTGTAGAAAACAAATGCAAAACGGTGACAGTAAAAGTAGTGAGCGAGCACCGATGAACCAGGGCAAAAGGGAAGATAGAACTCGTCAAAGCCAGAGCTGGGCCGGCTGTACTATGGCCGGCAACAACAATATTCAGTAGAGCATAGTGATTAGCTACACACGAAAAGGCCACAAGTAAGAGCAAAAAAAACTCGGTAAAGGAGCCAGTGGGCCAAATTAATGAAGGCGTTAATGTCCCATCGTACACGGCAATGGCCAGACTAGTGACGCCACTGAGACCGCACCACAATGGAGCAGTTACTGCTAGATTGTACTCTTCGTTTGCACAAACACAAAGGTACACCGGCACCAGCGCCACTACGAGCGAGGGAGCCAAGTGGAGAAAGACGGGTCGAATGATTGCCAGAGCCGCTAAAACAGAGACGATTTGGAGTACAACTTTACGAGATCGAGCAGCGTTCCAAGCGTACCAGACCAGAGCGAGCAGCGACTGCAGACGTGATTAGCATTGATTCAAATAACGGATAATAATCCGTCCAAGGAAAACCTAAACTTGATTGAATAAAATAAAAGAATAAAATAAAACAAAAATAGACAAAGCAGTATCGATTACCAACAGAGCAGAGTATTCGTCAAATGTTTGTACTCGCCGATCGAGAAATGAGGCCGCTGAATAGCCGGCAAAAAGTGCCCCATTGTATAGCTGAGAGCGTAGAGCAGGTGTCCAGTGCCAATTGTCAGCAGTAATTCGGCTTTCACGGCCTTTTGCCAAATGGAGCCCACCGAAACCCAACCATAAAAGCCCAAAAAGCGCAGTCCCACTATTGCGAGAAGTGAAGGTCTGTAAAATCTGTGCAACAATACCGAATCCCAAGTACGCGGACCAAAGTTTAACGATTTGCATGCCTTATTCACCACGCGTCCATTCTCAAACGCGGCCTTGGTATTTGAGATGCTGGCCGTTGTTTCTGGTCAAAATTTCAGAGTATCTTGCAGGTGATTGCGGTAATGGTTTTACGGTCAAGTCCAAAAGAATACCAAATGATCCTGAAGCGACCCAATTCAAATTGGCAGCATTGACAAATTGCCCCTGATTCGTGCGCTTTATCTTTAGAATTTAAAATAATATTAAATATGATTAGGTACGTGCACTATAATCTACTTGGACTCCATACAAAAAGAGGTTTATATACTCTGATAATCTTATACGAGCGATCCATACAATATGGATACAAGAACTTGATAATACTAATAATAATATGCCAATAAATTTGCTAACATGCGTCGCTAATTACATTTAAATATGTTTGCATTGCTCATACACAAAGGTACTTGATCCGCTGCTTCCACGCAGCTGCTCTTTATTAAACTCGAGACTTGCTAGGTCCACTGCCAGAATAAGTCCATACGTCATATTGATATATTTCCTTGTTATAGCCAAGCGTAGGGCTCCCAATGTGCAGTGGACGACAGCCTTCCGTATTCGGTGTGACTTAATTCGTCCTCAAATGACTTAATCGTGACTTGGCTATCTACATGTAATGGTCGGCAGTCTGGTAACGTTTTACGTGAATATATTTATCCTTGACCAAAACAAAGTGCGGTTTGAATCCACAATGGTTATCCAAGTGGAGCACGATTATCCGCAGACAATCCCCAACGGTCCACCAGGCACACCGGGCAATCTCGATGCGGAGCAGGTAAATTGCCGATAATATGATTTTCATTCGAATTTTGGCTGACAAACAACCGTGGCAGGAGGCAAAACTGTTTCAGATCCGAGAAATGCTCAAGGCAGAGGGCTACACTGAGCGGCTCGATGATCCCAGTCTCGTATGTCTATTGAATTTAGATGTCTTGTATGCTCTAACGCTCTGGTATAGTTGCGGTTTCTGCGTGCACGAAAGTTTGATGTGCCAAAGGCCAAAGAGATGTATACCAACTGCGAGAAATGGCGCAAGGATTTCAAAGTCGATGAGCTTATCGAGACATTTGACTATGAGGAAAAGCCCCTTGTCTCTCATTATTATCCGCAGTACTACCACAAGACGGACAAGGTACGCAATTCCCCACAAGTCTTCAATATCTTTTTTCTCTCTCTTTTTCTTTGATTCAGATTATTGTTTGATGAAATAAATATCAAGTTTGTTTATGTCGACAACTCTAACAAATCTAGGATGGCCGTCCCCTGTACATCGAGCAACTTGGAAAGATCGATTTGCACAAAATGCTACAAATTACAACAATGGACCGTATGCTAAAGAATCTTGTCGTGGAGTATGAGAGATTCACGTTGTTCCGGCTGGTACGTTTTAATGGCATAATGCAAACCAAAAGCTGACTAGTTTGTCAAATAGCCCGCTTGCTCTCGCAAAGCAGGAAAACTGATAGAAACATCATGCACGATTATGGACTTGAAGGGTGTGGGTTTGCGAAGTATGACTCAAGTCTATAGCTATGTGCAGCAGACGTCTGTCATCGGGCAAAACTATTACCCGGAGCGTATGGGTGAGTGGACACAGCCGGTCTTGGGCCGTACTCATTCTTTTACATATAAGCACCTGTGAAATACTATTGATTAACAATTTTTAATTCATGCTAACGCTTCTAGGCAAATTCTACCTGATCAATGCACCCTTTGGCTTTGCGCAGGCATGGAAGCTGGTAAAACCCCTTCTTGACCCGATCACTGTGTCAAAGATTTTCATTTTGTCCAGTCACTATCGCGATGAGCTGCTTAAGCAGGTCCCTATAGAGAATCTACCAAAGATTTTTGGCGGTCTTTCGGACGTAGAGAACGTGGAGCTGACTGACATTGGACCTTGGTGTGAGCCTCAGTATCAAGGTGCAGAGCTAGAAATTGAACGGTCTATTGATGAAGCGAAGCAGGCCCGCAAGGAGGGCAAGTCGGCGCCTTCAGAAGGTGCAGAGGGTGATGCTAAACAAGACGATGCTAAAGATGCTACTGTAGCCGCCAAAGAATAATACAGTAGCATAATATTTATCGGTTTAACATAGGGATACAATTCAGAGTTGTTATTTACATTATTTTATGTATTTCTAATTTGATTTTCATCCATAGTTAGATGTATCGCTCGGATCGAGAGAATAAGGCATTTAATCCATGACTTAAAGTGATCGGGGACAATAATTTCTCCTGCAAAATGTTTATGTATGAATGGAAGCTGTCTACATTACCTTAATTTTTCTAAATTAAATCTATATTTTTATTTATTTATGATAACAAATATATACGAAAAGCACTGTATCACACAGAAACGTGTACCTCACATTGACCGAACAAAAAAAAGACTGTATAAAGATGACCGTGAAGCTAGTACATCCAGCGGTAGGCGATGTTTGATGGCCCATCCGCCAAAAGCCTTGTTGGGACAGACTTGAATGTATAGTCGACCCCCATAATCCGGTTGCGTCGCCGGTTATCGTAAATCATAAACACCAAAATACCAGTGGCTATACATATACCAGCTGCTCCAAACAAAGAAGTGATAATCAGAGCTGGACGGTAAGTTGGAGCATCGGCTTCCCGGAAAATGTTACTCGACACGAGACCCATCATATTGGCAATAGGAACACCGACAGCAGTGACAGAGGCGCGTTTCCCGTCAGACGGCGTATTGTTTGCGTACCAAGTAGAGGTGAGAACCGAACTGGCACTCGTTCCAGAGCACATGAGGAAAGTTGCAAAATACGCGACTCCAGTATGCGTATCAACGTCAATTGCTCCAAAAACGATAAACCCTAGCATAGTACTGCACATGGCAGCTGCTGCCCAGACAGACCTTTTGCAAGTGTAATCTGAGGCTGTGCAATAGCAAATGAGACAGACCGCACCCACTATATTGGGAGCAACAGTCAAAAGGTTTGTGCGGACAGTCGTGCTGGCCAGGTTTTGAATGACCTGAGGCAGCCAATTATTGACAGAGTTTAGGGGTACGCCGATACACAATTCTTGTGCCATCCAGGCCCAGTAAACTGGATGCTTGAACACGAGAAGTGACTCACGGAAGCTCATGTTTTCGCCGATACGCGTGGACGCATCCTGCTCGATACGATGCTTTGCGAGCCTTCTCTCCTCCACCGTAAGGATGCGCGCTTTATCTGGAGACTGAGGCAGCACAAAACTATGGTTAGGGTTAGGGATTAATCATTAATTTGTGGGAAATGGTTTCATATCTTACAATGCGACAAGTGCGACACAGACAGTGCACCCGCCCTCGATCAGGAATAGATATTGCCACGGGTGCATTCCGCCAGACTCAATATGGAACACACCAAACGCGATAAGGCCAGAGAAGGCATTTGCGATATTTGCGGCAGCGTAGAAAAAGGCAAGACGCCTTGCAAGTTCTGTGCGACGATAAAAGTTGGTGAGGTAATAAATTACCTAAAATTGTTATTAATGGAATTGAAATACAAAGCAGAATAGAATGAACAAAGAATTTGCTGTAATGGTTCAAAAGCAGCAAGAAATGCCCGCAATTGTACGAAAAAGTTTGAACTCAATTTGAAGGAAAATTATAGTCAAAAATCAGACGGCATACGCCAAAGGCTTTCAGCATTGGAAACTTACACTTGGGAAGAAGGCACTTTCAAACATGCCAAGAAACCAGCGGCAGGCCATAAGGCCACCCTGATAAGTTAGCGATTCAAAATTAGTCTTTTGCTAGAAGTGTACGGCTCAACTTTCATGAAACCGCAGCACCTCACAATGCTGTAACTTACAAAGTTTTTGACAGCAGAGGTACACATGCACAAAATCCCAAATCCCAGCATGTATATCGGCAGAATGCGAGCGGCTCCATATTTCTTGGCGATAAAAGTAAAAGGGAGCGCGGCCAAGATGAATGGAATATAAAATATCTGATGTAATCAGTAACGCTCAATGTCTTGGACGTACACTAAGGATGATATTCCATTGATTGCCCACCAACCCAATATCGTGACTAAGTCGTTAGTAAAGCTTTACCTTTTGGGTGACTTACTGGAACCCGGCAGTCCTTGCATTGGAAATGTTGCTTCTATCCATAGAGCTGATTCACCGTTAGCCATTGTAAATGAATGTGTCACTATGGTTGACATAAAATTAAAATCTTACTTGAAAAGGTACATGACTGCGAGCATTGGGAGAATAGTGAGATCCAGTTTCATGCACAGACGCCTTTCTGTCGCTTTGTCAAAAGAGATGAGTTCTTCCGACGAATCTCCCAGCTCCACCATCTCCCCCCTGTTTTCATTGACAAACGCATCCACAGATTTACCTTTTTGATCCATTTGACTTGTATTTGTGTCCGCCGTAACGTTGTTGGTAATCTCCGGCATGGCCATGTTTGCCAATTAAAGATCTTACTAAGCTTATATTGTTAAATAACGGGCCGTATTGTCTGAACCCCAAAAGAAGACGCTAAAGATATTCACTTTGGGCTTTTGCAGGTACAGCGGACACTTGGCGATCAATTAGACTTTTATACAGCAGACGAAATTCTTGGCTTCCATTTGCACGTGACCTATATCGCTTAAGTTAAGCATGCTACTATGATTGGACAGATCGAATCGAGTAGTCACGTGACTAAAGTAGGAAACTTCCGATAAGCGAAAATTTAGGCGTAATGCTCCTTTCGATAGGTAATTCAAATAGACCTACGGCGAAGAGCGTTTTCCAGATACTAAGTAACTTTGGACCTTTTTACTGTACAAAGAGTCCCGTCTTTTTTTAGCGGCGCGCGAGTCCTGTCTCGGTACGATCGTATCTGGTTCCCATACTTTTGCAAGATTGGCCGCCATCCGGCTACGAATATTGCTCTAGCGTGTCACGATACTTGAAATTTCAGCTTGAAGTTTCTTAATTTTCAAGTTGCAAACCGATTTTCAGTCTGTGATACACTGCGATTCTAAAGTATACATCCCACGTTAAATAAAAGTAAATTAGTCAGCAGCGGCCCCCACCACACTAATTATAATGGCCCCCACCTGCCAAGCAAGATAGCGGCTGGTAATATTAATACGGCGACGCTGTCTTCCACCCGTCGCGCCCTATCATCATTGCCAAGAAAGCAGCAGCAATTGGCAGGAGACATGTCTACAGCAAAAGAAGTGCTCACCAAGAACGCGCCTCCTCCGCTTAAAGGAGTTTTGTCTCAGGCGCTTGTTATCAATGGCTTCGTCTACTGCTCGGGACAGATTCCTGCCGACCCGATTACGAACGAGGTAGTTGAAGGCGATATCAAAGTACACACCGCCCAAGTCCTCAAAAACCTCGGTGCCGTTCTCGAAGCGGCCGGTTCGAGCCTGGCTAAAGTTGCTAAAGTGAACGTTTTTCTCTCCGACATGGCCAATTTTGCAGACATGAATGAGGTTTATGCCCAAACCTTTGCCGACCCAAAGCCCACGCGTACGTGTGTCGCTGTCAAGCAGCTGCCAAAGAGCGTTGACGTTGAAATCGAGTGCATTGGATACCTATAGATGATGTGACTTGGATTTGGTACCGTTTAAATCAATAAAAAATTATATACTTGTGCTGTGCACTGTCTAGACTCTTGTAAATCTCTATTCACGGCAAGTACAAGACTTGTACCCTGGACTTTATGAATTTCAAACAAGCCTTTGCATTCGGCCAACGATCCAGCTGGCTCTGAGCGCTGGCTTAAAGTTTAAACAACACCATTAAACAACACCGTTTAACAAGATGTCCCCCACGAATCAAGAAACTTGAACTGTAGGCTATGACTTAGCAAAGCGAGATCTCTTGGCAATTATGCAGCATTGTCGCTATTAATCCCCCTACTCTACGCCCAAACTATAGATTAGCCAAACCTTAAGATTGGAAAACGAGCAATATCGCCGGAAAATGCAAAATCTATCGTTTTGATGCAAAAGCCTTGTTCAAGGCTTGCGTGGAATCGTCCATCAAGTCACGTCCACGTTGCAAAACGCCATCCATAGCCATCACCGGGTGGGGTACGCCCTTGTAGCATACAAACTGCGTGGGCACGCCGGCTCCGCTCAGTTTTTCAGCATAAATTCTGCCCTCGTCACGCAGCACATCGCATTCTGCGACAGCGATATAAGCCGGTGGGCACCCGGGAAAAGACGAGTCCGGATAAAAGAAAGGGCTGGCTTTAGGGTTATCGAGGTCAGCTGCGAGCGGCAGGTAGTGGTTGCGGTACCATAGCATTTTATCGGCCGGTAACTGTGGACTGTTTTCGTTTTCGGCCCAAGAAGCGTGAGAGGAGGCGTTTGCCGTATTGTCAGTCACGGGAACGGTGAGCAATTGAAACACAAAAGGCGCAAGCCCGGTCGACTGAATCTCATGAGTAAGAACGGCAGCGATATTGCCGCCCGCCGAAGAGCCTCCAACAGCGACTGCCGCCTGGTTAATGTGCAATTTTTCTGCATTTTCATGCAGCCAATGTACACTCTCCCAAGCGTCGTCGATACAGGCAGGGAAAGGGTTTTCCGGAGCCAAACGGTAGTCGACAGAGACGACTACACAGTGGCACAGCTCACATAAATGGGTACAGTACGAGTTTTCGGACGAGATATTGCCGAGAACCCAGCCGCCGCCGTGGAACCAAAGCATGCACGGCCAACCGCTTGCGGGCGCCTCGCCGTGCGGGACAAAGACCCGTGCGGGAATCGGGCAGGCCGAGTCCGCCAGCGTCAATTTTCTTGGAATTTCTACGTCAAAAACAGACTTGACGGGCAGCAAAGGCGATTGTCCAGGGACAACATTGCCGCCGCTGCGTAAAACGGGGACAGGGTACTTGTGCGTCTGTGCGATTGGCATATTGCGGCCGACATGTTCGTTGTAGAAGGCGATATATTCTGGATCCAGACGGTCCCTGACAGAGGCGTGCAGCGGTATAAAGTCGGGCAGATCAAGGTCCCGAGTCATGGCTATTTATTGTGCAGGATTTGAATTCCTTACCGATTCTAGTGCACTAAACTGCAATAAACTGCACTAAACTGAAACTGCACTAAACTGCACTAGAAGTGGATTCTGGAAAGTGAGCAGTGAGCAGTGAACAGTATTGGGCGCAACAGACCAGTGTAAGAGACGCGCTCGTGAATACAACAGTTTGCGAATAAATAGAGCAGTTCCGACGTAAACGACCAATTTTGCCGCTCTATCTTTACGTTCGCCTAGTCTTGTATCTGGCCCCCACCGTTATCTGGTGGGGGCGCCCTCTCTGCCTGTATCTATAATCTATAATGCACGCTATACTGTGCATATCCCGCACTAGTTCCCTGCGTTTTATTTTATTACCGACCCCCACCGTGACCCCCACAATACCCCCACCATGACCCATAGTGACCCCCAAAGATCAGTAACTTCATTTTAAAGAGGGAACAACATAAACCTAAAATCATACAAAATGGCTGTCAATTCGTCGCGCTTCTACCCGTGCTTTCAGTATGACGGCGCACAATTGCAGACGTACATTGGCACACGAGTATCGGATTTACCAACGCCCGCGTTCGTTGTGGATGTTGCCACAGTGCGACGCAACTGCCAGCGCATGGAAGCTCAAGTAAAAGCACTCGGTGCGTCTTTTCGCGCTCACGTCAAAACTCACAAGGTATGCAAATTTAGCTTGCGCTACTGACATTAGACAATTGAGGGTACTCTGCTTCAGCTGGGCGATTCGTGCTCCGCTATAGTGGTGTCAACGTTATTAGAAGCGAGAGCGGTGCTGCCGCTCGTGGCACAGGGCAAGATAAGTGATGTATGGTATTTGGCCTGTGTTTGAAATTGAAGCACATTGCTTTCTTTTTCCTGTAGTTTTTATGGCTAAATTGGCTGTGCTCATTCGCCTCTTGCCGAGCAATATTTCAGGCCGGCCGTGATTTTTTCTGCCGTGATTTGTTCTGTACAGGCATTTCAAACTTGTACAATATTCGATGTTAAACTTTTTTCCTCGCTTTAAATCCTCGTTGGCTATTCGATTCAATGCTTATTTTATCGATCTATATACCTGCCTTGTCGAGCATTGCGTATACACTAAACTTGCCGTTGTCTAACATTTAGATTCTCTACGGTGTTCCTCCCGCCAAATCTCGTCTTGCTGATCTCGACGATTTGCGTGCCACGGTGCCATCGCTACGGCTAATGATCGATCATCCTGATCAAATTGATTTGCTAAAAGAATATTCCAAAGCAAATCCTAATACTCAGCCATGGTCCATATTTGTCAAGGTCAATATGGGCACGAATCGCGCTGGTGTACCCGAAGATTCGGCGGATCTGGAATCGCTCGTGCGCAATGTGTTAATTGACAATAGCGATATAGTCTCCCTTTACGGCTTTTACTGCCATGCAGGCCATTCTTACGCATCTGAGCAAGTGGACCAGGCAAAGAATTTCTTATTGGCTGAAATTAAGGCTGCCAATTCTGCCGCACGCCTGGCTACTTCATTGATTCCGGCTTTTTCTGATGCAAATAACAGCCTTGTGATTTCTGTGGGGGCCACACCCACTGCTCATGCTACACGAATATTACATCAATCTGACTTGCCCCCACTTTTTGCTAAACTCGAAATTCATGCGGGCAACTATCCTTTCTGTGATCTTCAGCAAATGGCCACTCACTGTATCGGCGCCCATGATGTTGCATGCAAAGTACTGGTGGAAGTTTGCTCTCAGTACCGCGGTCGTGGGTCCAGACCGCCCGGTGAAGTGCTAATTAACGCTGGTGTTTTAGCTCTTGCCCGTGAGCCAGGCCCAGTTCCAGGACTGGGCCAAGTAGACTCTACTGAATATGGCGGCTGGAGTGTTGGACGTGTGAGCCAGGAACACGGAATCCTTGTTCCCGCCAGTGACGAAGCGAAACCCGAGTTTCCTCCATTAGGATCTAAACTTTTCGTTATCCCACAGCATTCGTGTATTACAGCCAACGCGTTTCCGTGGTACTTTGTCGTGGACAGTGATAATGATGCCAGTAAAGTGTCAGACGTTTGGGTGGCTTGGAGAGGGTGGTAGTTACAGAGTTTCAAGGGCTGTTTCGTGGTCTATAGATAATGTTTGGTATATATCGCAACGGAAAGGGTAGCGTCTGTAGATACTTGGCCGAGCCCGTTTAATTTAAAACAAGATTTTCCAGGGAAAAGGTACTAGACCTTGAAATCTTTGTACACATTGTTCGGTAGAATATTCTGCCTGCTATTAGCTTTTTGTCCAATAACTTCAGGTTAGGCCGTCCAGCATCGCGATCCAAAAACCTATCGGCAAATGACGAGGACAGGACGTAAAGAAGATTTCATTAACTATTTTATTTATTTATTTATTCATTTATTTATTTGTTTATATGTTTATTTAGTTGTGACAATCGCATAGTTAAGTATAGATTTTTTAGAAAAAAATAATTAACTAGTAGTGAGCATTAGTCTTGAAGGCGATTTGTGACCGGCGGCTTCAAAGCGACGCAATGAGCGACAAGGACGAGTTCAAGGTAAAAATAAATTCAAATGTTATTTCCCAAATTCTAATTCGCGCAGAAACGAACGAGCCCTTGGAAATCTCTTGTTGCTGGTGGAGTAGCAGGAAGCGTTGAAGCATTTTGTACAGTAAGTTCACGTTAAATTGGTCTAAGACTGAACTGCAGTATCCCGCAGAGTTTGCAAAGACGCGACTACAGCTCCAACGCAATGTTCCCGGCTCCACGGCTAAAGTAAGGCCTTTATTTCCCCATCTACAGTATCATTGACACGTTTTATTTCTGCATTTAGAGCGGTAACCCTCTCACATTGCTACGTGATGTCGTACGACAAGACGGAATCTCAGGCATATACCAAGGTTGTTCTACTTTGATAGTGGGAACTGCTGTCAAAGCGGGTGTGCGTTTTCTAACATTCGATACGATTCGGCGGCAATTTTCTGACGAGCATGGACGTGTTTCTGCCATTGGCGGCGTTATATGTATTTCTAATATAATTTTATTTAAATTCAATTCAATTCAATTCAATTCAATTCAAATTAAATCAAATTAAATTTCGTTTTGTTATAGTCTTATTACTCTTTTCTTTTTCTTTAATATGACTGACATTTTCAAGCAGGATTCGGTGCTGGGTTCCTAGAATCTGTGATTGCGGTGACGCCTTTTGAGACAATAAAAACAGCATTGTATGTTTAACGAATTGAAACGAGACAATGGAATTAAAAAATTTAAAACCATAATTCCAAAGCCAATTATTTGTTAAAATCTAGAATGTTTTCTCAAACTCCATGCTAAATTTTTTCAGAGTCGACGATGCGAAAAGAGGAAAACATAAAAAATATAATGGATTCATTCAGGGAACTCGTTCGCTATATCAAGAACGTGGATTTGGCGGCATTTATCGAGGACTCGTACCCGTGACAATGCGGCAGTGTGCCAATTCTGCTGTACGTATGGGAGCGTACTCTTTTCTCTCTGGGTTTATCCGAGCGAGACAAGGTCTTTCGCCGAAAGATAAGCTTCCAAACGCAGTTACGTTTGGGATCGGAGCGATTGCAGGAATAATTACAGTGTACTGCCCATTGATGTTTACTTCACTTCATTATTTCGGTTTCATACAATTTAAATATAATTTTAATTATCTGGGACTAAACAAAATTCAATTAATGTTTTCTTTTATATTTATATCTCCTTCATGAATTAATTTCTCACTTTGCAGATATTCTACTATGCCTTTCGATACGGTCAAAACTCGTATGCAAAGTTTAGAGGCACAAAAATTATATAAATCGACTTGGGATTGCGCAAGCAAAGTTCTACGGGAAGAAGGTCTTCTTGTTTTCTGGAGCGGAGCAGTACCGCGTTTAGCTCGATTGATTGTAAGCTTATTTTTTATTTGTTTTGTTACATAATTTTCCAGTTTGATCTGTGAGATTTCGACTTGCTAACATTATGTTTGCAGTTCAGTGGAGGGATCGTATTTACTGTTTACGAACAAATGATTTCTGTTTTGAACCAGCAATAGTTCGAAATAACACACACTCCTAAAATACTAAATCTTTTGATAGTAAAGAAGAAAAACCATCAGTATAATAACTATTATTTTTTGACTAAATAAAAGTATCAACACTAGCAATATTTAAAGTACACAGTTACAAATGCAAGTTTCAAGGGAAAAATTATGCAACGAGTCGCATCTCCCGAATTCTATCCTTGGCAAAATCATCCTTCCACTCGTTCCAAATGGCTTCAAGCTCGTCAATATAAAGTTGTTGGACTTTATCAATCATCTCCTGCGAGGGCTTGGCGTTCATTTCGACATCAATAGGCCGGCCAATCACGATATTTATCGGTTTTCGCCAGGGCAGGAGCCCGAAATCGTAATTGAGTGCCCCTCTGCCATGAAACAGAGGCAGTGTAAATCCTGCTACTCTTTTGAAAAGGGACTGAAACTTGAAGAGTTTGGAATCTGGTCTGTTTTCTAATTGTTGATATATATCTGTGTTATGCTTAGTAAAGATAACCTCATTTTGCAATTTGGAGTTTCAAAGACAAATCAATTTTTTTCTTTAGGGAGTTTTTTATTGAAGCAGAAGCAGACAATCTTACCAACTTCGCCAAAAGCCATGCACGGAACAAGGCTCGCTCCAGTCGTAATCGCCATACGCACAAATCCTTTGCGCTTTTTCAGTACAAGATCCATATTCCCTGGTCGAGCAGCTAAACTCTCAGCAGCTCCGCCAATTACAATAACGATCGAGCTGCCAGGGCCATTTTTTAGCAATTTTTGGCATGACTGCTTGGAAACGGACCCGATTCCTAAAGCCCGTAGATAGTCCCGGTAAAGTGGAATAAAAAAATTGGTAGAAATTGTAAGCACTGATATATAAAGCCCCGGAAACAGTTTTGCGAAACCCGCGCCTATAATGAACGTCAGTTGCACAAAACACACTAAAATTACTAATACCTTCAGTTCCAAATCCGCCAAACGCTCCAGCAGAAATAATTCCATGTGGATGGTACCCAAATATATAAGTCTTTTGAGGATCAAGCTCGCAGGTCCGATGGAGTCTGATTGGAAAATACTGACAAAACCAATGAAAAATACGTAACTGTCGCACCCACATACGTGCATTACGTGACCCATTCTCCGGAGACTCGTCCGTGAACATCCATATCTGTAATTCTGGGTTAAATTCCAATAAAAACGTTTAAAATTACCAAATAAATGATAATGCCAGGCCATAACAGGGGCACAGCACATAGAATGAAAAACAAAGAAAAGCAGACAGATATCGAAACAGTATGCCATAGCACGGCCATCGTTTGAAGTCTGCGCCGCATTGGCAGCCGTAAAGGCGCAAAGGTCCGTGATTCCCGCTCATCTACTGTAGTTGTTGAACTGGTCCTGTAAACAGAATTTACACGCCGAAGCGATGACATTATGGCCTTGTATCACGTTCAAATTCTGATTTGATAAGTTTCCTTTAATTCTCACCAATACCTGCTCCTCGGAGATACGCGTAAATCTAGCGTTTTTGGTCCAACAACCAATCTTTATCAATGCTCAGTTGCAATAAATTGAAAGAGCAATATTTGGCGGTTTTTGGACACAAATCACAGCATAGAGCTAAGGATTCTCCTAATAAATTGACGTAAGAATAGGTATGCCCGGCAGGCTGGATAGAACACGTTCAGTCACTGCTAAACACAGTCTGCCCTTATTTATAAACAGTTTGTGTTCACATTCAAAAGCGTT